>JAAONU010000004.1:8742629-9100691 GCA_012932295.1 Cyclina sinensis | reverse complement strand
ATGAGCTAATATATTACCAATATTTCCTTCCTTACATCGGGATATATTAATTTAGAATTTCTCTGACGCCATATTTAAGAAAATTTCTTAAAAGTTAAGGGACCTCCATAGTCAACTTAATATTTAAGTAGAAAATATGCACTTTAAGAAAAAAAATAAGTTAAAAAGTTTTATGGATATTACATAAGAAATTTCTCAAAAATTAAGATAAAAATAGGAAAAACTAGGGAAAATTGTTATTTCTAAGTAATTTTTTTTTACTTAGATGCTTTATGGATACGGGCCCTGGTGCTCTGGTCCCAGTATGGTCATTGAGTATCTACCCTTTTCGCTCTACAACGCCATTTGCTTTTTATGTTTTATATGTTTTTGTTCTTTTGCATGCAACATTGTCGAGTTGATGGAAGGGTAGAGGTTAATTCACCAAGACAACTTGTTTGTTCTTTTAATAAACTGTTGGGGCAAGTGTGAGGCTGATGCACCCTAGAAACTGGTTTAAACTCCCAATGGCAAATGGTTTGTCACTGACTCTTTCAAAGCTGTAACCATGCGGGTTCATATATTTGTAAGTTGTTTGTGGCGTCTTTTTTTCAATCTCTTTTCCTCTTTACTTTTCGTCTGTGTTAAGAGTGAGTATTATCTGACTGTGGCTTTTCTTGAAATGCGTTTTCCAGGTTTTTTTACATCCTGACTAGAAAACTTTTATGAAAATAAGATACATTTCTGATGTGTTTTTTTTTTTCTAAAAATACAGCAGCAAAATTTTTGAGACGATTGTCACCAAAACTTCGATTCCCATACTTATTACTTGTTTACCAAATATGGCGTGTTATGTGTTGAATATTCAATAGTTTTATTTAAAAAAAACACATGCATGTTGTATATTTCTATATTCATTTTCAATAACTTTAATTCATACGCTATAATATATCACGCATAGTGTATACTTTCATATTTATATATTCAATTCATAAGCTAAAAATATACGCATAATGTATACTTTTATACTTACATTCGATAGTGGTAATGCAACTTTGATATTATATTCAATAATTTTAACCCATGTGCTTATAAAACCATATGCTTCTAGTGCATCTGCTATATGCATATTGTACATTTTTATTTGTATGTTGTTATTATATTAATAATATAGCACAAAGCTAAATGCACATGCTAAAAGTGTAATATTTATGTGGTAAGATTTTTTTAATTTTCATGCTGGGTAATAGATTACGTCAGACGTCAATTTTGTAAAAATTGATTTGATTTGCTGTCTCAAAGACCAGTTTACAACTTTGACCCCGAGCGGTAGTAATTTACTGAGAATGCATTTATAGCATATGAATAAACTTTAGCATTTAAATGAAATCAGGGAACACGAATTGAAATAAATGAATATGAATATAAAGTATATCATATGTGCGAAGTTTTATAACACATGCATATAGTGTTATACGTTAAAATTAAAATTAATGAATATGGATTAATAAAACATTAACATTATTGAATATTATTGTAAAACATTTACCGAATGCATATAGTTTTACAGCATTTAAATTAAATTATTAAATATGAATTGAAAAATAAACAACATGAATATAGTTTTATAAACATACGAATGAACATAACTGAATTTTGCAAGTTAATGAAGTATAGATGCATTAAGTTATTCTTATAGGACATGATAAGGATCCTCATTGAGACATATGCTTCAATTAGATATTCGGATCTTCCAGTCCGATCTACATGATATTTTCTTTGTAAAATAAATGCATACGTATGACAGAAGAAAATATGTTGAAATTAACAATATGCTCCGAAAGTATCAAAGCTCCAGACTGTCTATATTAAATCCGTTAAATTCTGCCTTTAATTTTATTGCAAATTTAGTGTGTAAAAAATGCAAAACAGTGTATACCTATTTCAGACCAACCTAACAATGTTCTCGATTATGGACTAGATTACATAATGCTTGGTGCTCGGAGCAAATCTTTGTAAGACAGTGTTTAAATATTAGATAAATAATCAAGGCTTGTCAAATATTGTTCAATTCGTTAAATTCTGCTAAAATCTCTGTTCGAAGTGTTTAAGACATTTATGTTTAATTGCATAATCTTGTTTCGCTGCTCTTTAAATTTAAGGTTACATTTACTGAGAATAGTCATCATAAACATTTCTCAACGTATAGATTGTTATTTGTCAACTCAGTTAATGAATATTTATGCTTTGTGCGCATATTTTTACCTCTCTTTTTTTTCGATTTAAACTTCTTTAAATCTAGATTTATGGCATTTTTAAGCATTTGGCATTTTTCCAAATAAGAGTGTATTTGCTAAAAAACACTTTTTATCACAAACACTTTTTATATGCTATTTTGCCGTGAGAAAAAAATCTAAAATGTCTCGTGTCTTATAAATTTTGCTCTTAATGTGATTTACGTTTACAGAAAACAAGTGATGTAGCCGCAAACGTTGGAGAAGTTCATGATCAGTATTTAATTGCAGACAATTATCTAACACAGCTGTAAGTGCAAATCAGCGAATGGTTTAGGTTACTTCCGAAAATATTTAGTAAGCCTGAAACACTGTTGATTTTGTTCAGTAAGATGGCGAAAATCACGTAACCTTTATAATGAATATTAAGAATAACATCTACTGAAATTGATTTTCTGCTTAAGTCTTGCAATTTAAACAGACAGTTTAGGAAAATCGGAATATGATAACAGTTTGTTGATGTGAGGGCCTGGATTTCGAGTTTTGTGTATTCACTGATCACATGAAGGCAGTGTCAGCAGAATACAAAAGCAGTAAGAAAGATACGCACATTCAGAGTAACATAATATTGTAGTATTTTAGCTCATCTGAGCACAACTTGCTCATGGTGAGCTTTCCTGTGTCCGTCGTACGTCGTGAAGTGAAGTCAAACTTTCTCTTTAAACAACATCTCCTTAATCACCATGTCAAAGTTGATTTAACTTTGCTGGGATGTTTTTTGCATGAAGTTCTACCACTTTTCTTCAAAGAATTGAATTCCGTCAAGAACTCTGGTTGTTATTTGTATTCATATTAGTTACATTTTTGAATGTATCTTTAAAATTCTAATACTAATTTAGCAACAAATGAACAAAAGTTTGCAAAAACAGCAATGATACCCACTTTAATCATTATAAACAAGATTGATAAATGCGTATTGTCAATAAAAATAATAACCTCTGAAGCAAGTGAGGAAGTAGTCAGTCACTTGCGGAGAAATTGGATAGTAAGCTGGTTGGATACCCAGACAAAACACAGCACAGATAAGATGATAGGCTATTATGCTCTTTTATTTCTTTAAACATGATGGTTATTCATTATTGGGTGAAATAATGGCATGAGGCGGACGTAAATGTTTTTCAGTACTACATAAAAAGCAGAGGGTCATTATAGTCCTGTTTCGCTCACCCGAGTATCTCTGCTCTAAACAGCGGACATTGAATGATAATTAACTAAGGTACAGCATACCCAGATTTCTTCATTAAAGTGCGTCACCCGGACCATGAGCTTTTCACCTGACAAGATTTTATACTGTATAATGCTGTAAGCCTTGGGGTTTTGACAGGAATAACTGTAAAGTGTTGTCTTTTAATTGCCATGGCAAACAGAACCAGAAACAGAATTTAATTCGTTTAATAACTTTGCTAGAAGATCATCGAAGGAACGCTCTAGTGAAGTTTGGTCAAAATCTGTCAAGGGGTTTAAAGATTTCGAAGACGGGCGACGGCAAGCTATCTTCCATAAAAAGCTCACTTAATGCTCAGAAAGGCTTGAAACGTAGGCTATATTCCCGAATTTTATCATATCGATATGTTACATTTAATGACGCAACTCAAACACACTTTTATAGCGACAGGTCATTGACTCGACCCTATCTCTTATCTTAAATACGTTTATTATTCTAAGTCTAGCTTTTTTCTCTCTATTAACGTTATACCAATCTGCAATGATTTAAAAAGTAATGTCTTTACAGTGAAATAAAAATGAATGTACTCTCAAACGTTTCGATCCTCTGTAAATTATACCAAAAAAATCACAAGGTCTTATCTTGTTTTATTTTCAGAAAACAATATAATGTGCTTAATGAGGCTCAACAACAGATATAAATGTAATGTAGAATGAACAGTTAACCTTGGCTATCAAGAAATCATCGCGCCAACAGCGGATTTGTTTCAGAAGGTGTCAAGGGGCAAAAACGGGAAAGATCAAGTTTCACATTTTACAAAGGACTAAAAACTAAAAAACTGTTTCAGTATTGATAAATATCAAACAAGTGCAAAATAAAATATAACGTTAACGCGTTCTATCATTGATTTAACAGAAAGCACATTATCGAAGTATTCAAGACAATATAGAAGTCTTTTAAACGGTGATAGCATTTTCAGTAATAAATTGTGAGGCGATAGCGGCATCGTCGTAATTTCAAAAGAGTTGTTTACGCCAATCAATTGATCTTGCAACGCTACTGATACCAATTATATCAAAATCTACACTGAACTTCTTTTGGGAATTATTCCAAAATAAAATAAAAAAAGAAAAGAATGAACACTATTGTAATTATCCATAGTGCGGATTTCGTGAGCTTACCTTCCGTAGCAGTTCATTCAATATTAGAGGATCAAAATTTTCTCGACAAACAGAAAGGCGGATGAATATACGGCAGACAAATATGTACTTGTGTAAAATCATCATATCACTAAGTTCCATGTGCGTGACCTATGTACTTGTTCAGATACTGTGTGATCGTGCTAGGAAAGATAAACATACTGTTATTATCTTATCGAATAAACATACTTTTCCTTTTTCTGTTTGGGTAACATAAACTTGACTTGAAAACAGGGAGAAAATCGAAAGTAGCGTATATTGTCTGCATCTTGGTATCTATCATACGAAGTTCCAATGCCTTTAATTTGGTTTTACTATGCCGTTGTAGATCTATAACAATATTTTAGTAAATTACGTAATGATAAAACGTGTGATTATAAAGTTCCTGCATTAACAATAATTTAACATTTATTCATTTTTAATGAAAAGTCACGTATAACGGTGAAATCAATCTTCAGGCATTTGCACAACTAAATCACTGTAGTTAAATTTCACAAACATAAGACCGTCTCTGTTGCATGGTTGTTAAGGCTGCCGCTTACGGGGCGGTCGAGTCAAGTAAGGGGCTTGTTCTGACAAGGTCTGTTTTTGAGGCCAGCTAGTTAAAATCCGATTTCCTGTCCGTCTGGCGCCTGGCTTATAGGATACGGAATCGGGGAGAAAATGTGTACACAAACAAAGGCTTCTATCGGCCCTTCAGTAGGGGTGACACTATAATAAACAAGCATGTTACTTTACTTTACTTGTACTTTAAATATTTCTGCGTATGCATAATTTGAGTGGAATAGCTGAAGTTCTGTTTTCTGTCACAAAATAATTTCTATGTTAGCTGTTTTGAAGAGAAATACCAAAGTTGACGACGTTTCTAATAACATCTCTTCCAACTTGATATTCTTGCCAAAGATATCCAATATATGACGTCAATGGCACATTGCTTTCAATGTACAGTCAGGATACCTAAACAGTGTTTATAAGATTATGTAATTTCCGTATGTGCTTTCAGCAAATCCTAGTTATTTGCTAAGACATTTAGGAACATCAATGACCCAGTTACAACTCTAGTCATATTTACAATCGGTTGAAGCTGAGTTATAATATTTCCATAAACATTGCATTATACGTTGGCATAATGCTCTTTACAAAACGGATTATTACTTCATCATTTAACAGTGATATTCAGAATGTCAGGAGAAATAAGAGTAAAGAAATTGATCATGTCTTCACAAAAAAGTGTAATTTGACAAATTGAAAGTATACATATCAGGGGTCAATTTAACAGTGACAACTGTCACAACTAGGAGCTGTGTGTGACGAAAATAATATGAAACTCACTACAATGAATGAGTAGACTTGTATAAGAGATTCTTCATAAACCAGTGACCACTCGAAAGCTGACCTCGTGTCTGTTAAGATAAAATCATTAAAAATCTTAAAGCATTGTAAATAGTCAATGTGTCAAATTGGTTTCAACATTTTCTGTATATAGATATATAAATCACGATGATATGGATACAAGATATATAAAAGCTAAGAATCCTTTAAAATGTCTACTCTTTTTCTTAAATAATCGTCTATTTCAGAAAAAAAATCGAAAGATAAGTTTGTGCCGATGGCTTTGTTTTGCGCTTCAATTTGTGTCTTGAAGTACATCCGCTGTGGTTAAATATCGGTTAAATGACGTCATGTGCAGATACTCAATAAATCTTGGTTGATACAGCACTTGTTTCAGAATGTCGGAATGTTCCTTGTATCATATACTCGTTCGTTATCTGCCGTAGGTGAATTTGAATATCTTTTTGGAAAAATGAAAGTCAAAATCCATATTACACAAATCATTAAACTATAAAGTTTCAATATCAAAATTAAGGATATTGCAGTCTTTTAAAACTAGAACTGTGTCCAAAGGACACGGATGCCCCCACTGTGCAGATGTGCTCGTAAACAAGAGCAGCTTCATTTAATGTCTACAAAATTCTGTTCTTATCATAGCATTTCAGTTGAAATTTCCTCAATTCATGTATTAATGATAAAAAAAGTCACCTAACTCTTGAGGCATCATATTTGGTCTCTTTACAGATGGAATACAATATTAGTGTCTGAATAAAACTGAATTTTGAAACACATGTATGGTCTCCTTTACTTCCATCTACACATTAAGGTTGTTCATCCCTGGAAGTTTAAGCAAAATCTGCCATCCGGTTTAAGAGGAGTTGCGTTCACAAAATTTCTATATGGTATATAGTGAAAAAATCAACAAAGGGCCACAATTCTGTTAAATTTGGCCGCAGCAAAAATTCCTTCCTTTACTACCATCTACACATTAAGGTTGTTCATCCCTGGAAGTTTAAGCAAAATCTGCCATCCGGTTTAAGAGGAGTTGCGTTCACAAAATTTCTACATAGTATATAGTGAAAAAATCAACAAAGGGCCATAATTCTGTTAAATTTGGTCGCAGCAAAAATTCCTTCCTTTACTACCATCTACACATTAAGGTTGTTTATCCCTGGAAGTTTAAGCAAAATCTGCCATCCGGTTTAAGAGGAGTTGCGTTCACAAGATTTCGGGACGTACGGACAGACGTACGGACGGACGGACGGACAAGTGCAACGCTATATGCTCCCCACTTTGTAGGGGCATAAAAAGCAACATTTGGTTAAAAATTATAAACCTTTTAATATTTACTTTACGTTTTAAAACAATTTCTAATCAGCTGAACTCTGATCTTCAGAAAGAATTGTACGTATCATCCATTACGTAAAAAAGATGTGCTCCATAAGTGTTTTCTGCTGTCCCTGTTGATTTTAGATTATTCAGGAAAATGGCGGACGGGTCGTTAATGGTTCAGCCTGTTGCTGTTAATTTTGTCTGTAACCTTGCAGTACGAGAAATATTTGCTATTAATTGATATAGTAATGAACTGGTTGCCAGATTATTAGAAATACTTGCTCAAAGGCAATAGAACCAAAAGTCGCAGGCATTTAAAATTATTAAGAAATTCGTGTGATGTAAATCTACTGTAACGAACACTCTAATGGACGTAGATGTGTGCTGTTGATAATTTCCTAGAACATAAAAGCGATCGTGAACATTCTAGGAGTTCACTTCAGTTCCTGTAGTCCAAAGGCTATAATCACGTATCCGTTTATAGAAAAATTGAATAAACACATAGCCGAACCTACATTTCCTGAATTTTTCCAGTACTAGGATTAGACTTTCATTTCAGCGATAAATCAGAAACAATTATGACAAGAGCTTGTCAGAGACAAAGGAACAGTCCCCTACCGGTGCAATGTCCATCTCCCTAACTCCAACCCATAGGTGGAAATTGACTAAAGAATTTGTCTGAGACATGCATAATCTCCATATGTACAAAGTATCATCAAAGAAGAAAACGTCATAGGTCAAGGTCATTTAGAGGTTAAGGTCACAGAAATATATGTTGTTGAAAAGGTCTTATCGAAGGGGTTGTTGTGACCAAGTTTGAAGTAATTCTGTTCAGAAATAAGGAAATTATGGCCAAACTTATAGTTTTGGACAAGAAAACTTTAAAGGTCAAGGTCATTCAGGGTCAAGGTCACAGAAATGTACTTCATTGGAATGGTCTTGTCCAAGGTATTGTTGTGGCCAAGTTTGAAGTAATTCCATTCAGTAGTAAGGAAAATATGGCCAATTGTAAAGTTTTCGGAGGAAATGACTGATAAACGGATGGACAGTTCCTCCTTTAGGTTCATAAAAAATGAGGTGGATATTCTCCATACTGCCTTTATCCAGACTTTATGTTTCATGAAAATATTTGAAGCACTTTTTGAGTTATCACAAATATTGCTATATTTGCCATATTTTAAGTCTTTTTGTTGCCATAACAACCAGATTTTTCAACATAGGAAGAAAAATAAAGACGTGTATAATTTCCATATTGCCATCTATCCATATATCAAGTTTCATAAAAATATTTTCAGTACTTTACGCGTTATCTCGGGATCCAGTTTTTGCTGACGGACGGACTGACGGAAGGAGTGTAAACCTATAGTCCCCTCCGGTGAAATCGGTAGGGGACTGAAAAAGGTCGCAAAACTATAATTTTTCACAGATGGTGACTTATACCCCGCACTGCCTTGTCACAGGATGGTAGCCCAGTTGGAACAAGTTTCACATAATCTTTAATACCAAGTTTCAACTATCATCTAACATTGACCTCTGTTGAAAACCCATGAAAAACAAGTTCCTAATGTTTAAATTTTCTCAGGATCACTATGTTCAACTTATGTTTCAACTTTACTTTATTCTCAGTAAATTTGTTGGAAAAGTTCCAAGTACTTCAAAAGTGATCTCTGGATACAGTTGTTAGGGAAAGACAAATGTACCAAATTTTTCAACACAGGAAGAAACAATTCAAAGTTCAAGGATGATAATTCTGACAATTTAGGTGCTAAAATTATTAACCTTGTCAAATATGATGCGGGTGATGATAAGAAACCAATATTTAAAGTTTGAAGTAGATACATTAAGAAATAATGAAGTTACATACAAAAAACCACATTTTTTCATGAAAATTCTAAGTACAAGGGGAGATAAATCTAATAATTTTGGTGCTAGAGTTGTGAACCTTGTGGTGCATTATTTCCATACTATCACCTATCCATATTTTATGTTTCATAGAATTATTCTTAGAACTTTTGAGTTATCACAAATATTGTTATATTTGCCATATTTTAGGTATATTTGTTGCTATAGCAACTAAAATTTTCTACATATGAAGAAAAAAAGACTTGCATGATCTCCAGACTGCCATCTACCCATATTTCAAGTTTCATTAAAATATTTTAGTACTTTTTGCGTTATCACGGGATCCAGTTTTTGTGACGGACGGACAGACTGACGGACGGACGGACTGACGGAAGGACAGACGGACGGGGGTAAACCTATAGTCCCCCTCTGGTTTAACCGGTAGGGGACTAAAAATGTTCCTAAGGGTGTACATTATGACATCTAATGGTGAGTTTGATCAGCTATTTCTTGTACAAGAGTCATTTCCGTCGTCCTTTTTCAAAGCGTTCTATTAGAAAACTGTCTTAGATATAGAATTTTTAACCCTCACAGGATGAGTTCCTTCGTGTTACTCAGTATCAATGATGAGAACCTTGATTCTTTCCTTGAAACGAGAATTATATCAGGTCACCTACAATACTAGATCTTGTCACCAACAAACTTTTGGTCTTTTGACTGAACAGTAATGATGCATTTTTTTCTCATGAATTACTTCTATTGCATTACCGTCAAATACTTCAAAATCACAAGTATGCATATGAATGTTTATCAAACCTTTAATCACCAACTAGATTTAGACAATTACCGTGTAATTAGAGTCTGTTCCGTGAAAAATTATAATGCACGAACACATGGATATTCATTTTAGAACAAGATATTACTTTTTACAGGTTGTTAATTTATTCTATATTATATAGTTAAACGTTGTAAATAACTTAATTGAATTTGATACAACCGAGACTGAACGACTGCAAAGTCGAAGAAAAAGACTTATTAATTTGAACTAATTGCTAAAATAAAATGACTACGACATAATTCCGAATGAAAAAATACATTTTGTTATTGGTCAACAATCGCAAACTGCGCTGGAACACCCGACAATTCTAGGCCAAGTTTAGCAACTTCAGATTCCTATGAAAAAGCTATTCTCTACTGTAAATTATATGGTAAAGACGACTTTCGAAGTCTCGTTATTATGGGCAAAAATGCACTGCCAGTATGACTTTTTATCGCACAGGATATTTCTTAGCGAACAGAAATTACATTTCCCGTATACCATAACTAACAAGTCCATAGCGTACTGAGTTCTTCTTTGTTTCTTTGACCACGCCCGATTATCTTTTTCAAAGATACGTTTTTTGTTACAAGTTTCAAACTCAATAAGGAAGTGGTTTTATAATACGTATAGGAATCTACAAATATTGTTTGAATGTAAGAAAGTAAACTTGCAGTGCTATATATAAATATTTTTATAACCATTTTTCTGAAAATTCTATGACATTTCTATGTACTTTTTATAAAGTTTTTGTCGTTAGATAAAGACAAGAACATTCTAGATAGCTATCACGAAGAAGTAATAATATTGTTATGACGAAAATGAGAAAACCTAATATTAAGTTTCGAAATGTTTCCTCTCTGATAACGATTTAATCATTATTACTTGCTATAAGCTATCTTAAGTTGGGATCTAACGTAAAGGTTTATGTAAATCGCATCCTCATATGGTTTCCATTCAGCTTTGACAATGACGTCAAAACTAAATACCTCTTGGTCTGTTAAGGCGACAATTCATTCCTATCACAGACATTCGTTATCTTTATACCTTACGCAAACAACGAACAGATTCCAAATAAATGGTTATGTTTTTTCTGTTTTTAATTACAGATGGATCTGATATCCCCGCTGGGAAGTCTAAAAGTATTGCTGCTCTAATTTCGGCGGTGTAAAAACAACAAGTAATTACATTTCCAAAGCTTTTTTTCATAGTTGTTTTTTTTTCAGAAGGAAATTAATTTATGATTGTACATCAGTGATCTTACTTTTATCAGTCTGTACAGAATGAGTAAATAAACAGGACAAAAAACACGGGGAACCCGTGGTGGGTATCTCCATTAAGTGAACACGTGTCGTCTTGACTACGAAAAAATGTTCCAACAAATCTCGCTAGCTACTTAGGTGTTCCGAAAAAATATAGCTCCAACAGTGTAGATTGTGGCAAGTCACTGAATATTGACTGAAGAGTGACTGAAACCAGCTACTTTGACTACTGATTTTACATTTGCGTTTATCATGTTGTATTAACAGAGACATAACAACATCAGGGCAGGAGTGATCTTAAGAAAAAGCCTTAATAACTGTATGGTATATGGCTCATTGTATGCAATTAGGCTCTCGGACACATTTCGCAAAATTAATGCAATATATTATGTATAGAAATAACTCAACGTGAAACAGTCATAAACGCTATTTAACAATAATGGAATTTGACTGAAAAAGCACTAAAATGAAACGTTTTTTCTAATTCTGCAAAATTAGTGTCATTTTTGTTTTCAGATGCATCAGGATTAGGCAGACGTCGTTGGAAGGTCGTCTTGCATTTCCTTTAGTATTTATTATCTAGTGCCAATGCATCATAGTACATGGTAAAGCAAAGTGAAATGCAACTCAAAATAAGCAAATAAAATACAATGACGATAAAAAGCAAATATGAACTTGACTTAGATACAAAGTGTGTGCTCTTTTGTGAAAATTGTGAAATCTATGGGGTACATGAAACATTCTTGGGTTGAATTTCAGTCGTTCGCTGTACATCTTTACAACTGACTGACATAAGTGAGAATAGTAAAAGTGCAAGTTTTCATATGTATTTTTCTGCCTTCTGATATTTGACAGAGCAGTCGAAGCATACGATGTCGATTTTTAAGGACCTGGGCAACGTTAGTACTCCTAGCCCTTATAGGAATAGCATTAGTCCGGAGACAGTTGAGAACTGTTTGCCCATACCCTGGTCTTGCAGTTCTTGTTTTGAACCTTTGAACCTTTGACTAAATGTGTACCTATCCTGTGGTACCGTCGTAATCTTTGGTCAACCGGAGCGTGGACGATCTCTTTTTTTTTATTCTGTCGGTAATGTCGTCGCAGGTTTGTGTGTTTCCGTAAGTTAAGCTGACTAGCGGACAAGATTAAAATTTGTAGAAGTGTCTGAATTCTTTGTTATTCTCGAAGCTGTGGTATCTTGTTAATGAGCAATATTGTTTCTGTTGCATAACCAGTAGCTTTCAGTTTGCATTAACCTGCCCCTGTACAATTCTTGCAGAGGAAGCACGTGCAAAAAGTTGTATTATGCCCTCAGGTTAGTCAGGATGCCCACGCATTTAAATATTTAGTGAAATGTGAAAAAGAGTATTTAAACTCTCATTCTGGTTAAATTGCAGACTGCAAAAGAAATAGCAGAAAGTGACGCTAAATATAAAAGTGCACATTTTGTTTTTGGAGTCAGTATAGTAGGAAACCATGTACGAAATGTCTTCAAATACAATTTTGCAAATACATAACAAATTATTATGCTTAATACTGAACAAAACTACAGTTTTATCTTTTTTATATATTGCCTTGTCTTCATTTTCATTCTCTGTTTTACTACACCTCTATCATAAGCATTATCTATGACATATATTGACATAACATGACAAAATCATAAATTTTAGTTCTGACTCTACTTTTTTCCTAAGCTGCGTTGTTTTCCTTTCCAAAAACACAAAACGACATTAAGGATTTATAGCCGTCTCTTGTTTTAGTATATGATCTCGGTGAAATAGGTGGATGTTAATTAAGTGCCGAAAATCTGATGATAATTTTTTTAGGCGACTTATTTGGTTTGTAACATCCCTCTAATTGCTCAGTAATCCCTTCGTACTTCAACTTTTTAGGTCGTCGAATTAAATAAATAAGCAATTGCTAATGCAAAAGTCTGTCAAATCTGAATGTATTTTAAAAGTTGATGTGTTAAATTATGTTTTTAATACATATATAAATGTTGAAAAAAAATGTAAGATTAAGTTTCTTAAAGGTTCAGCATGTTGTGAAGTCTTTCTATGCCACCGCAGCATTTGCGATGCGGTGGCATCTAACGATTGACTTAATATGAAATAATATGAAAAAAATAAAAATCTTCTTGACTGACACCACAAGACCTAGAGTTTAGATATTTGGCACTGTGTATCATCTGGAGGTCCTCTACCAAAGGTGTCCAAATTATGCCACTGGGGTCAAAATTGGTTAAGCTCTAGGGGTCACATGTTTTACTAAAAAATATATAGGATCAACTTTAGGAATCTTATTCTCTGAAACCACAAGCCCTTAAGTTCTACTATTTTGCACAAAGTATTGACTAGTGAACCTCTACTCTACCAAGATTGTTCAAATTATGTTCCTAGGGTCAAAATTGATCCCGCCCTGGGGGTCACTTGTTTATATATTATCTACAATGCGTTGGGATTTGATATTTTGCATACAGATTCACCTATAGCTCCTCTACAAGGACTGTTCAAATTATACCTCTGGGGTTATAAAAGGGTCCGCCCAGAGGGTCACTTGATTTAATAAATGCTTATATAGGCAAAACTTCGAAAATCTTCTTCTATGAAACCAGAAAGTCTAGTGCTTTGTTGAACCGAAATTTTCACACAAACGAATTCGTCACACGTGTGAAAAATTTGTACGAAATCTTCACATACGTGTGAAAATTTCGTACGAAAATGGCCAAATATGTGCTGTGAAAATTTCGAGGCCTATTTTCTAACCACCACTAGGTATCAACGAATTTTTCACATAATTATGTGACACATTCCTACGTCTTGCACACATGACTATATTATGAAGTTAAATCCTGAAAACTATAATTATTACTGTTAGCTCTTATGGATTTACATGATTTCTCAGCATATGAAAATATCTCTAGCTCCTCGGTATCGTGCATTTTTGATGCATGGAATCGCTCCTTTGCTCTGATGAAAATATGTTATATTATGGACCAAGTACATTTTGCCATACATCAATATTTGATATATCAGAATATTTGTTTGAAATTAAAAACGTTTCCTTTGGTAAAAATCGTTAAAAAGTTCACTTATTATTTTGTTTTAGTAAACATTGGACGAGGCGTTATAAAGATAACGCTCTGACTGGTTCCGTCTATTTGTGATTTGTAAAAATAACATGTCTTTTAACTGAAAACCAATAACGTGTGGTTATAGCGAGAGTCTTTGCATCGTGGGAAAATGCTACAAGTACACGTACATGTTACACGTAAAAATCTTAACCTCTATATTATCTCTGCTATTACTCGATGCATTGCCTCAAAACTTGGAACACGCCTTAATGATGACAACATGCAATTGTGTGGAAAGTTACATACATAACTCCATCATGATTATTGAATTTTGCCCCTTTTTAGCTCTACTATTCTAAGAATATGAAGAGCTGTTACAGTCACCCGTGCGTCGGCAGACGCGTCCGGTTAAAGTTTTGGGATGAAGTTATATCTCTGAAACTACTTAAGATATTCAATTAATGAAAGTCGCACATGGCTTCGGGTCCCATATCTTTTGGTTGGATTTTTAACAGAATTATGCGGCGTTATGTACTTAGAAAAAACCTTAACCTAGGTTAAAGTTTTTGGAATGAAGTCATATCTCTGAAACTATTGAAGAAATTCGATTGAAAGTTCACACATGGCTCCTTGGTCATTATGTAAAATGACTAATTAAGTCCCAAAACTTTTGGTTGGATTTTAACAGAATTATTCCCCTTAATGTACTCAGTAAAATCTTAAACCTAGGTTTTAAAGTTTTTGGAATGAAGTCATATCTCTGAAACTGCTAAAGATTTTCATTTGAAAGTTCACACATGACTTCTATATCACAAAACATAAATACATGTAATTTATTACGATCACCAGTTCGTTGACGTCAGCGTTGACTAACGTTAATGAAATAGTCAAATAACTTCGAAATTATCAGGCAGCGTGCACTGCCGCCGGTGGTACTCGACCTCGCGTTCCTCAGATAACAAGGCACTCGTCATGACGCTATCGTATCTTCATTGTTTGGGCTATAAGAGGAATAATTCAGATTCATTACTGAATCAAAACATCCTGAAGAAATTCTCCTGATACGCAAAAAGGTCCTAGTGATTTTCATTGGGCGGGTGCGTGCGTGTGTTTGATAGATCCTCTAATATACGTACCTTTGTTCAAAAAAAATATGTGAATTTTCCGTTGGACAATATTTTGTCAAATTATTTTTCTACTTTTTTTGTCATGTGAAAATTTCGTATCTGTTTTAGGGGGGTCTAAGGTTCCATACGAAATTTTCACAAATATGTGAAATTTTCGTACGAAATTTTCACACGTATGTGAGGAATTCGTACGAATTTTTCACACGTGTGACGAATTCGTTTGTGTGAAAATTTCGGTTCAACAGTGCTTAGATATTTTGCATCGAACATCATCTAGAAGTTCTCTACCAAGATCGTTCAAATGATGCGCTTGTGGTCAAAACCGACCCCACCCCGGGGTCACTTAAATTTGTAAAGACTTGCATAAAAAAGAATCATCTTGTCAATAACCACTAAGCTTAGTGTTATGATATTTGATTTGTGACCTGACCTATTAGACCTCTGTCAAATTTGTTCAAATCTTAGCCCTGCGGTCAAAATTTGACCCTGTCCCTGGGTCACCAGGGCTAAAAAAAACTTTTCAATGTTCGTCATAAAGGCTTAGTGTACTGACAAAAATCTTATATATTTAGTATATATACACCTTGCATGAATCTCTGCCATTCACTTCGGTCAGGATCAAGGTCACCAATGTTAAAAATAGATTTTTGTTCTTTTCCCTCAAGAGTCTTCATTTATTGATCAATATCTGAGATATTTGGTATGTAGATAACTACCCTTACCCTACCCTACCATTATGTGGAGTTTAAGATCACTAGGTCAAGGTCACTAAGGCTAAAATAGTTTTTTCTACTTTTTGTCATATTATTATAGCCTTTATTTGTCGACTGATATTCTAAATATTTGGTATTTAGACACCTTGCATGAAACTCTTCCATTCAACTGGGGTACAGGGCACTGAGGCTAAAAATAGATTTATATACTTTACCTCATAGAACCTTCATTTAGAGACTAATATCTTTGATATTTAGTTTGTAGGTTCATTGCATCTAAACAGGTATAAAGTCATAAATATTCAAGCTATTCAAGCTATGGTCTTCAGATTTGGATATATGATGCATGTGAACATTGTTTCTAATTTGTTATGCTGAAATGTGACTTTGAACCAAACCTTACCTTGAAGATTAAGATCAAGGGTTAAAATTTTAACCTTCAAAACTTCATCATTTTTTAAACTATGACCTTCATACTTAGACATCAGATACATCTGGATATTGCCATTCATTTGACATTCCGAACTATGACCTTGACTCCGAATTTGACCTTTGCTATTAAGGTCAAATGTCATTTAAAACTTTTATATCTTCATTTTTATCTAAGTGATGGTCTTCATATTTGCTACATTTGATTCTTTTGTTCAATTGACATGTTGAAATATTACTATGACCCCTTATTGACCTTGACCCTCTGTAATAAATGTAATTGTGCATCAGTACTGTAAGATGTTATATTATTAAGTTACCTAGCTTGGCAAGGTTTCTTACGGTTATTTTTTGTATCAAAGTTGTCATATTTGGACATCAGATACATCTGGACATTGTCTTTCATTTGACATGCAAAAAATATGACCTTGAGCCCCCAAAATCATTTACACTTCTGCATGCGTCTTTGTTAAAGTTTAATTATATATAAGCAAATGATCAACTAACTACTTTTGTTTCTACTATTTTTATTGCGGTGGCATTGCATTTTTTCACATCCTTGTCTTTCTGATACGACAATTTTGGCATCTTACAGTGTTTCATTGCATGTATTTTACACAAGAACGTGAAGTTTTAACAATTATCAGTCGGTAATATTGTTTTGCCTTTTCATTTTCGTTCTACTTACAGTGCGTAACAAGACATATTTGGACAAATGGCGTTCAGACAAAAAATATTATGAACGTCGATTCTTATCCGTTCCGTTCCTTTTAAGGTCTCGTGACTAACCACTTGACTGTGGCTGATTTACATTTAGATTATGAATACTCCAGTTAGTGAAATAATGGTGTTTGGAAGATTGTGCCTTATAGTTAGCCGTTTGAAATTTTTTGAAATAAATGTTAGAACGGTAGATATAACATATTAGTAAATACTCATATTTCAGTTTTAATCTATGTTAGTGCAACGGGATATGTAACAAAGCCTTAAATGAATTTGAAGCATTCATACGAACAAAAAAATTTAACTAATTTAATTTTCGTTACGCAGCAAATGGAAAGCCGCCATTTGATTATTGTTTTCAACTTTCGATTTAAATCCTACCTATATAAAACATTGAACTTAATATTAAGATCTTACCCTTTCTCGTTAAATAACTGCAAACATTTTAGAGTTCACTTGAAACTTCGTGGAAGAAATTAGTTAGATACTTATGTCATAAATCAAATATTAGTTTCGTTTGTTTCAAATCAGTTTTAATATAATATTGATTTTACTTGTACTGGAGCCAAATAATAATATAAATTATATATATATAATTAAACTCTTATAACACCACCACTTACACCTTACACGATTTTACATTCACCAAGGTAGTTTTTGCCAGTACCTGCATAATATTATAATCTTCTCTTAGCCTATTGTTAAAACCTATTTATCTGCATTCTCTAATTAAACTGAATTTATGGTGAAATTTTCTATACAGAGTTTACCATTGAGTTTAGAATGTTTTTTTTCTTTATTTGTTCCAAGGTCATTTTATTTTGTCTATAGGTTTCATTGTTGACGTTTACATTGTTGATGTGGTGAAAATACTGTACTTTAGCAGTGAAGCCAGAAGTTAAGTCACAGAGGCCAAAGAATCTCCAGTAGAGATGTTTGACTGCAATGTCGGTGATATTGTCATTATATATGAAATTGACGTAAGCTACTTGTCGGAATGATGTACATTTTAATTGACAAGTTGGTGTTAGATACTTGTCGGAGTGACATATATTTTATGTGACAAGCTGGTGTTATATACTTGTCGGAGTGACGTATATATTTTGTGACAAGTTGGCGTTATGATTACATCGGAGTTACATTTCAAGAACTGTAATTTTCTGCTGTGGAACTCAACTTGAATTCTGATCTTCTGAGTGACTGGCACTGGGTGTAGTGTTTATTGGCAGAGAAAATTGGACAATCTTTAGGGCAAACGTGTATGGGAGTACAACAAAATATATTAGGAACATTCATACCTGGTGGACTTGCATTTATCTATCAGGTGAACTTATATCTTTATATATCTAGTGTATTCTTCCATCAACTTTACTGTAATATTAATGTTATAAGGATTTGAACAGAATATTTTAATATGAAAATATTTGCTTTGTTCTTTTTAATTTCCTGTGTAAACTACGAACAACTAAGGAAACCCGTTCTCTATCTTGGCTCTTGACAACTTAAGTTTCTTACTTCAAGTGAAAAAATAGAAAATACTTCAGACTATTATGTTCCACTACGTGCTTGAAAAACAATTGTACAATAAAAGATTTCAGACTGTAGTAGAGTTTTTTTTATTTGTTTTTTTTTTTCATGAACATTTCTTTAATGATTTTCCATGTCCTCGTTAATAACTGCCCTTATCACTGCCATAGCAGAATGGCTTTAAAACAGAAAACATATCCATAACACAAATTTTAAAGTCAGTTCTTAATACTTATTTTTCATTTCCGTGTTAGGTCTTCTTCACAACAATAAAACAAGGATATCGTTGGAAACGATGGATGCTCCGCAAACAAAAGAAAGTAAAGAGAAGGATTTGTTTTGTGTTTAATACTGAAGAGGTCTTGGTGGGAAATATTATGAAACTATGGTTGAAAATGAATGAAAAATAATAAGGGGTGTGGGCTCATATAATAGGGGTGTGATTACAAATAAGGTAATACGATAAAAGTTGAAACAGAATTTGTTAAATGTTTGGGTTAAAGAGGCTGTACTCCAGATTTGACATAAAAAAAAATTTTTCATAAATTATATATTTAGATGCCGTGAGATTTTAACAACATAATATTTTACTTCAGAACTGATTATTAAAGTCAAAATAGAATAAAAAAATGTTTTCGCTCCAGCCTGATTTGAACTCTGGACCTTCATGTTAACAAAATATTTCCAACGCTTTTACTGTCACCACAATAGCCGCATGTGATCTTACAGATATTTACTTTAAATCTTATACGATATAGTTATACCGTCGCGTTACGGTATAGCACTTTGAAAGGGAAAACAATCAATTTATGATGTAATTATTTGACTTATTTTTTGTCAGTAAGTTATTTTTTAAGCATTAGTCATAAATATTACAAGAAATTTATAATTAAAAGAAAACTTTCTTTTTTGTCATCTGGAGCACAGCCCCTTTAAAATAAAGATGAATGGCCCTCTAAATCTTTATAAAAGCAACAAATAAAAAGGAATTATAATGATACACTTTATCAAATATTGGTATGTCAATACGGGAAACTTTGGATGCTGGCTGATTACTAAAATATTTCAGTCAAAAATAATCTTACCCCAAATAATTTTTCTTTTCAAAGTGAAAATGACGTAATTACATTTCCCCGTGTGTTCTACATAAAAAATGCAAACCATTGTCACACCGTACCAGGCCCATTTTAAATTACAAATCCATCCGTATTTTTGAAGAAGAATTATCATAGCACTGACATATTAAATTAAAAGAAAAAGTCCTGATCGTGTAACTTCTCAGACAGATTTCGCCTGTCACAAGGGCTCATATTGAAATATTATTAGAAAAAAGTATGTTTCTCAAATAAAACTGTTTTAACCTGGTAATACTACTCATGTTGGCAGTGTGTTGCACTTCACCAAACACATTATCCTCTTTTATCTTTTCCACTTAAATGTCAATATGCATCCACAAAGCCATTTCCACCAAAACTAGACTATAACACCAAGCCTATTGCACTAAGTTGCTGAAAGTTTACAACATGAAAGAATACAAAGAAAAAGTAATGCATTATACAGGAACAATAACTTCTTCTGGAATTATCTCCCTCGTTAAATATTACTTGTACACGTCCTATGAAACTTTCGATAAATTCCACTCGGTAGTTGCTGAAAAATAGTCTCGACAAAAATTACAATTTAAAATGCATAAAACAGACAAAATTTTGTAAAACATCTGTGAACCAGAACATGCTGCTATTATGCACAATTCCTCTTGGTAGTAAAGCTTCCTATAAAGTTGCAATAAATTACAGTCAGTTGTTGCCGATAAATAGTCCGGACATACTTGACAGCTGAAAAGGCTTGAGAGAGGCATAACTTCGTGAGAAATCATTGAACCGAAACATGCTGCTAATAAGCACAGCTCCTCTAGGTAGTAAGTTTTTCTACAAAGTTTCCATAAAATTGAGCCAATGGTTGGTGAGAAATAGTCCAGACAAAAAATTTCAGGACGGAAAGACGAACGAAGCGGAGACTATATGCATACCCGTCAGGAAGCAAAATTAAACATAAGCTCCTAGAACTCCATCATTCATCACAAGATGAATTCTTTTTTTTTCTTGACTGAAAAGAATGCTTTTGCATATGGCAACTCGCTCGGTCTCAGGTTTTCAAAGTTTATAATTCTAAATATAAACCAATCAAAGTAGGAATATGTTAGGAATATTTTTGTAAAAGCATGCACATTATTTCACAAAGATGTCTTGGCTCTGGCCAAACGCCGTTTGATCTATTTATAAATATTATCTTTCACCTATTTATCTTTGTAAACAAGCTGAAATAAGTTTCCTCTAGTTAGATTATTATACTACTTCCTACCAAAAATTAAAAGTTCTAAACTAAATCACAAAACCAGTTCTTAAAACGATAAAAAAACATTAGTCAATGACACTGTCTTGTAACAGAGCAAAGCTACAAGTATGCAGAAATGAGTTTTTGGAAAACAGGAAAATGATTCTTCTGAAACTCAAGACTGTACTAAAAAAAGGTAACTCATTAGACATCTGAAAGAAGTTCCGTAATAAGAGAGCGGTTTACCCTCTAAACTTCATTTTCTAAGATAATACAACATTTCTTAGAAAACAACATTATAAATAGCTTTAAAGTTTTATGGAAACATTCCATTTTAAAAAGAACTTTTTCTACTTAATCGTTACGAATTTTATCATTTTTAATTTAAACGAAAAGCCGCAAACAATTTATCGGAAAATCACTGCACACCCTATAAGGAAGTAAGAAAGGAGGAGGCACCGTGGTCCAGGGGTAGAGCGCAAGGCTCCGGATCTGAAGGTAGCGGGTTCGAATCCCGTCAGAGGCAAGATTTTCTCAAGATCTTCACGAGCGTGATGAATCTAAGTTGTGAGAACTTGTATCGCAGTCGATGTAAAATAAATGAGTCTAAACTAAACTAAGTAAGAAATGCATATGAAATAAACGAGAAAGCCATAAATCAAACAAGAGATGTTTCTGAAACATTCATGCCTCTCTGCCTCTTTGACTTCAAAATAAGTGTGACATTGACATGTGACCAAATGATGGCAAAATATTGCATCTATTTATCACGCCTAACCATTCTGTAAAACATTAGGCATCTGGATTCAGTTGTTCTTTTATTTATTGATCATGAACTGTTTTATTTTTGCTTGCTCCAGCGAGCTTGACCTTTTACCAAGTGAGCCCAAAAAACGTGCTCCAAACCATCCAGTATATCTTGAAGGTTATGTGCCTTCAGAATTATTGATCGAGAAACTAATTTTGAATACAAGCCAAAATAAAAGATCATTGACCCCGATTAATAAGGATAATCTATTCATCAAGATTGACCATCAATAATCCTTGGTCCATTAGTTCTTGAGTTGTTGGTCGGAGATCGTTTTCAAGTTACAGGCCGCTGTGAACTTAACCTTTAACCCAGTGAGCAGGGAGTGTACAGCACGGTTCTGCCTGTGATCCGAGTAGTTTTGTTGCTGTGGTTTTGCTGATGTTCTGTTTATCGTTTATCTGATTTGAGGTGCCGTCTACTGCACCAAATGCCTTCTGTAATTTTTCCCTAATATATATTATTTCGAACCACTGTTCAATCCTTGGCCATATAACATTAGTTTCAATTTTAAGTGGAAAACCGGAAGTAGTGTGCTTAGTTCGTTCACCATAGTTGATATACTGCCGTGAACAAACTGCCGTTGAACAAAGACGATAACATTACATTACGCTGCGCGGGTATGACCGTTATCAAATCATCACAAGCAACACTATTCTTACTGATATATAATGATGCCTCCTTAAAGTAATGATAAATTTATTAACCAAGTCAAGCCAAGTTTCTAGAGTTTTTCCGGTGAAAACTGAAAGCGATAATCTGCAATCCTAAACACGTTTCTTCCCAAATAAAGACCGTCGTCTGATTCAGAGTCTGTGTCTTATGTCTAATATTGGACCTGGTAGAGGACACAACAGCAATCAGTGCTTGAACCTTTAACTCCAAACAATATGTTTGGATCAGGAGGTGACTGCATCAATGCAAGTAAAGACGCTGACAAACATCTTCACATGTTACGTTCCATGTCAATCTAATTGTAGGAGCAGTGGTAGTGGGATTAGAGCATTGGATTTGCGATCCGGAATTTGCTGGTACAAATCCATTTAGAGGTGAGAGTCTCGAGTGACTTCCACATTCCATACTTTCGGCGCGAGTACTAGCTTTCAAAAACCCAAGAAGCAGTCATCGATAGGGAGTAATATAAATTTCAAGAATGTGCCTCCCCACTGATGTAAAATAAATAAGTTTTAACAAATAAAAACAAGGGGATAAACATGACTGTGATTTAACTAATTTTTTCGCATAATACGCCTTTGATATTTTCGCGTTTAGCTTTGCGACTATTGCGCGAACATTTTACGCTTGTAAAAGTCTTTGCAAAGGTATACAGCAACTCAACTACTATGGACGGAAATAATCTCGGTGAGTGTATTGTTATTATCTTAAATATAATATAACTGTTTAAAATTTCGATTTATTATCTACATACCTGAATAATATGTACATCCAAAATTATTCAATATTTACCAATCAAAGATGCTGAAAAAAAGTTTTTCTTTTGTTTGTTTTGTCATCTTTTTAAAGCGTACACGGGTAAGTTGTTGCAAAGAAGTAGACGGTAAAAATAAGCCCACAAGGAGGAAACAATTCATATACTTATAAGTAACAATGCCTGTCCATCCAACTGGCCTGATATACTTTCAAAAGTAAAACAAAATGAACCTGTAGCAGTTGCTCCAGAAAGCTGCTAACAACAGAGACAGCGGAAGACACCTTACGCTAACACAATTAGAGAAAGCTAGCTCTAATACAATAAATTCATTTTTATAAAATCCCAAAAATCATTATGCGAGTAAGGTGTTGTAACCAGTTCAGAGTCAGGATAAATTCTATTAAAAAGACAAATGCACTATCATTTTTTTCTTTTTTGTACAAATTAAATACACCATCGCAGAAAAAAATTTGGATTCAATAGAAGTATTTTGAGAAAGCCCGCGACTACTACCTGAACTCCATTGTCGGTATAATAACATAGTCGTCGACTTAAAGACGTCTACTAGGTCGGCTGATGAGCAGCCAACTAAGTAAAAGCTGATTGCCTGTTCGCCTGGCGTCGTTGAGTTACTGTGTACTCAAATAGAGGTGTTTCATACACCATTCAGTAGGAGCGGTGACACTAAATTAAACAAGCACTTTTCCTTACTTTGAAGGTTAACATTTCTACATGAGAACAATCGGAATGAGTTAAATAGCTGAAGTTCTGCTTCCTTTACAGAATCACTTCTGTGTAAGCTGTCCAGAATCGAGAAAAACCAAACAGTCAATGTTGATAAACATCCTAATTACATCTCTCTTATCTTAATATTCGTGATAAAGACATCTTGAATATGACGTCAACGGCATATCGCTTTCCGTTTACAGATAAGATACCAAAACAGCTTTTGAATTATTATGTATTTTTGTTTGTAATTTTAGCTAATTTTGGTATTTTGCTAAGTAATAAAAGAACATAAATGACCTCATTACGACTGTAGTTATATTTACAATTGGTTTAAGCTGAGAAAATTTCAACACTATAAACATTGCATTATACATTTGAAACTGTGCCATCTAAAAACAAGTTATTACTTCATTATTGAACAATGATATTCAGAATGATAATGTGTAAATGTATATGTGTGTTTTAGTCTAAATAGATATCAATCAAAAAGCAGAAATAAGAAGAAAAAATATGATCATGATTTCACAGAAATAAAAATTGACAAACTGCGAGTACATATCAGGAGACAATTTTACTGTGACAATTGTCAAAACTAAGTGTTGATTGTGACAAGAATTTAAAAAGCTCACTAAAATGAATTTCTAGACTTGTATGAGAGATTGATGATAAACTTAAGACTACTCTAAAGCTGCCTTCGTGCCCGTTAAGATAAAATACTTAGAATGTACAGCATTGTTAAAAGTCAATGTGTCAAAAGGGTTTCAACATTTTCTATAGATATTTTAGAATAACGATGATATGGATGCAAGATATATAAAAGCCAAGAATCCTTGTAAAAGTATTTTCTACTTTAAGAAAGTAGTCTATTTCAGAAGAAACCTTGAAAGATTTGTTGGTGCCGATGGCTTTGTTTTGTACTACAATTGTTTCTTGGGGTTTATCCGCCGTGGTTAAATGTCGGTCAAATAACGTCAGATATTCAGTAAATCTTTGTTGATACAGTGATTGTATAAGAATGTTGGAACATTTCTTGTATCAAATACTCGTTCGAAATGTATTCCAATATCCATTTAAGTATTCCGTAAGCGGAACTAAATATCTATTTAACAATATGTTCTTATTTAACATTCCACATATGATAAAAAACACCTACATTTAAAAACAAAGTATCATCTGGTTAAATCTTACACACAACTTCATAATAGTTACCTGAAGTCTTGAAACAGGATCTAATCAACTGAATTCTGGTCTACCGAATGAATGTAACGTATTATCTATTACATAAAGTTCACAAAGGATATTTCTTCAGTCGCTGATATTTTTAACTATTCAGGAAAATTGGCGGACTGATTTTGAACGGTTTAGCATGTTGCTGTTAATTTAAACCGTAATCAAGCAGTACGAGAAATTTTTGCTAATAATTGATATAGAAATGAACTGGTTGTCAAATTATTAGAAATCCTTGCTCAAAGGTGATAGAACCAAAAGTTGCAGGCATTTAAAATATGAACAAATTCGTGGGATGAGTCGACAAATCTGTTTTAAGAAAACTCTAACAGACGTAGATGTGCTGTGTTGATAATTTCCTAAATGCATTAAAACGGCAAATTTGTTGCACTATCTCTAAAATGTAGTTTGAATAAATAGAATGTTAACGATCGTTTTAATGTGTTCAGGAAATTATTAACACCACGCATCTACATCCATTAGAGTTTTCGTTACAGCGATTTTGTGAGGTAGGGCACAAAATTAGTCAAGTAAATTTAATGCTTTAAATTTTGTAACCCTAATCACTGTGGTTACAGGGGTTACATCTCCGTAAGATAAAGAAATAATTTCACTACAAAACAGAGCTTTTTCTAGATTCGAAAATCAACTTCAAGTTAAAAATTTATTGACATTCAGCAAAACATTTGCCTTTGGTCGTTTACAATATATCAATATGGAAATGACAATAAATGTGATTTAAATACAAACAAGCAAACGATAAAGGTACAATAATAATATTCACGATCAGTAGAGATTCAGATTATCAAGTGTATTTGTACGTACAGATAAAGCATTCGTAATGAATTTTACATACACATTGTTGCACATTCTTCTTAAAATCTATATCTACGAATGCAATGCACATTTCAGTAATAATTTCTAGTCCAACATATTTCTAGTTTGTATTTAATGACAGAAAAATCACGGAGCAAAAATATACGTGTTTGTACTACATATTCTATTCGATTACGATTCTATTACATTTAACAAGAGATCTATCACATCAACATCTATCACAACTGTCTTTATACTGTTAAAAAAAGTCACGTAGTTACAATGAATACACTGGTTACAACTACCCATAATTGAAAATAAAAGTTGTGCATTCATACTGCTATATAGTTAGTTACAGTCAGTGACATGTAGTTTCATGTGTTAAGGAAATAGATTTTTTCTGTCTGCATTATTATGTTGGTTACGTGGCTGCAATGAGTAAACTGGTTACGACTGCCGTAACTGAAAATAAAAGCTGTGCATTCATACTGTTACGTAGTTACAATGGTTATAATCAGTTACAACTTGGTCCTTGAGTTTATAAAAAAAGCATTTTTTCGGTCTGCATATGTTGTTTACGTTGTTACAATGGTTAAACTGGTTACAACTGCCCATGATTGAAAATAAAAGCTGTGCATTCATTCTGTTAGGTAGTTAAAATAGTAACGATCAGTTACAACTTGGTTCTTGAGTTTAAGAAATAGTATATTTAGATAGGAAAAAAAAACAGAACAAACAATTAACGAAAATGAGAATCAGTAAAACAGTCTTAACGTGCGACTAGTTACACCTTTTATCAAAGTAAGTCTAAAACAGGCTCTTTCTCAGTCTAGGAATACAAGTACTTTAAACACCATTAACACTGAAGGTGTAATTCTTTACGTTTTTGTATCTTATTCTATAAAATATAGATCATCGTTATTAATAACATACTTATGAATATGATACAACCAAAACGCGTCGACTGCGAAATTGGAGAAAAAGAAAAAATATTGTTTCAAATTTGAGCTGTTTGTAACTTAAAATGACAATTACATAATCCAGAATAAATATTTACAATGTTTTATTGACTGCGCTAGAAGACCTTACAATTCTAGACCCTCAAGATTAGCAACTTCAGATTCCTATGAAAGAACTGTCCTCTACTGCAATTCACAAAGTTAAAGATGGCTTTCGAACACACTATGTCCTTACTGTTAAAAAATGCAGTATGATTTTTTTCGTACAGAATACTTGTTAGCGAAAAGAATTTAGAATTCCCGTACACCCTAAGTAACAGGTCCATAAAGTCCCGAGTTCTCCTTTGTTATTTCGACCAACCCCGAATATTTTATTCAAAGCATTTTTTGTTTCCAGTTTCAAAGTCAGTAATGAGGTAGTTTATAAATACGTATAGAAAGCTACAAATATATTTCGCATGTAAAATGTAAACTTTCAATGCTGAAAACCTTTTTAAAACTTCGTATTCTTTTTTTTCAGAAATAAGTATGTACTTTATATGAACTTTTGGTCGTTAGATAAAGATAAGATACATTTTGATTAAATTTGCTGAAATGATAATATTTATTATTTAACGATGATAACGATTTTATAGTTATTATTTGCTATGAGCTGTCTTAAATTGGGATCTAACGTAAAGGTTAATGTAAATCATATCCTCATATAGCATCCATTCAGAGTTGACAATGACGTCAAAACTAAATACCTCTTGGTCTGTCAAGACGCCAATTCGTTACTATCATATTTTACTTTATGCAAACAATAAACAATGATTCTAATTCCAGATTAATGGTTATGTTATTTCCGTTTGTAATAACAGATGAATCGGATATTCCTGCTGGGAAGTTTTAAAATTATTGCTGCTCTTGTTTTTCCGGCATTCAAAAAAGCCAAGTAATTGCAGTTATTCAAAGATTTCTTTCACAGGCTTTCAGAACGAAATAAATTCACAATAATATATCAGCGGTCTTGGTTTTTTCAGTCTGTGCAAAATAAGGAAAAAAAGAAACAGGAAAGAAACTCGAAAAATCCGTGATGGATATCTAAACAACGTAAATACGTGTATTCTTCCTAAATTCGAATAGGAAAAAGGTTCCCAAGACTTAGTCTCACTTGCTACATGGACCCCAAAGAGTTCTTGTTCCGACAGCGTAGGTAGTAGCAAGTCACTGAATAGTTAAAACTTGCTAGTATCTGCTTACCTTCTGACATAAGACAGGTAACATGGAAATTAATCAGTATCTGTTATGTCCTCCTTTCCTAGGCCATACCAAATCGTTCTTTCGTTTAGCGTCCGCGGACGGATAGGTTTGAGCTTCTGAGGTAGGAAAAAACAACATTGTTTTGTCTTACGACCTTACTGTACAAAGTATTAAATGCTCTCCCGGTATGTTCGAGAATTTATACGTGACTAGTGTTGTTACCTCCTTTACATCTTTACCTCCATTTTGTATTTATTGAGTCGTGTGAAAAAAATTCCATGCGTGTATAAAGTTGTTGGCGACGTCAGAAGAGGTTAGTTTCTGGTCAGTTATAATAAGATTTTAATGCCTTTTATTGTTTTTTCAAGATAATAGCAAGTAAATGATTGTTCTATGTAAATTGTATGCATTGAAGTATTTGTTATATGTTTTCGCTACCAGTACAGTTTGTTCGCCAGTTTCGCCGCACTTTTTACATAAGTCGGTCAAATTACATCAACGTGCAGAAGAAAGAAAACATTATTGTACATATAGTATGACACAAGCCTTAACTTGAACTTCGTTAAATATTTACTCAAAGTTTAATTAACTTATAACGCTGCCGTTCTTGATTTCATATGGACCTATTTCACCAGTTCCGAAGCACGTTCACCGGTTTCGGCGGACATCATTTTTTAACACTTCCGTGAAAATACGTAAAGAGGCTTCCCATGGGGAAATTTCCGGTACATCTGTAAACAGTAACAGACATACAACAGTCCACAAAAATTAACACAGAATAAAAAATTTACATCATGTCTTGTATTAAAATCGAAAACAGGGTTATAAAAGGTTATCACTATTTGAAGTGTATTACCACCTGAAAAACAGCCAAATCATGAATAAAAAACTGTGATGGACATAGCATGCATGGAGAAAGATAAAAGCATGACCCATGTAAATCATGTCAATATGATAAAAAATAAATAAATAAATGGTGTTCCCCATATGGCACCTCTTGAAAAAAAGTTGTACTCAAATCCGTCGGAAATAGCTAAATGTACCTCCTAACGTTATGATCTAATTTTTATTTGAATAAATGGACGGTAATGATTAAACTTTAGAGCATGTGTTGCTATTAATCTGACAAAAATTCAGGACCATAAAATTTTCAAATCCTCTCCAAGCGTATCTGGTAAGTTAAAATCAAGTTTTCAACTTGACATTTTCAGCCATTTTGTTTTATCTCATGTAAGAACCCCTTCACATTTGATTGGGACATTTAACTACATTAAAGAACAATTTCATCAAACCTAGTACAACATTTAAGTTAATACACGTGCAAGAACACAGCTGATTACTTTCGCTTACGGATGACCTACTTTTGGGGAAATAATATTCGGAATCCTTCGGAACCGGTGAAACTGGCGAACAAACTGTAGAATTTCTCAAGTGTAGTGTATACGCGAGCTGCAGCCAGAATTTGTTGATGAAGTTTAATGTACTTCAAATATGTAGAGTCAAAGACATTATTTATGACATTCTGTTACTAAGCAGATATTCCTTTTGTAACATTTTTGGTGAGAATTCTTCTTTCATAAGGGAGCCAAATTCATTTGACGTATTTAAAAGAATTGTGTTATCTTCGCATTGAAGCCAACAGACAACCAGACAAAACAGATAGAGGAAAACAAATACCAGTAAAGATGATATTTTGGTGTTCAGTATTAAATGTTTAAGTAGTGTTTACTTTAGTATTTTTTACAGTGATGCCTCATTTGGATTTTAGTCGCATAGGATGGAAGGACCTGTCAAATAATATGAATGTGCATCAGTTCAGTTTTATAGATTGTTGAAATTGAATTGATATTGACAAGTTGACTCCAAACATAGACTCAGTTGTAAATTTACCTAAGCAGAATATATTTTCAGTTGAATTTATAGGTGGTTTGATTGAAAATGCTTTAAGAAATGCATTAAAAGTCTCTACAAAGTGGAATATGAAACTTGATAATTATATCCTGGTGTAGATACTAGTCAGTATCACTTGTTTATTTTTTGGGGCTTTGTTTGTGTTTTAAGGATAGCTAGATAGGATTTTGAACTTAGGGTGGACGCTAAACGGAAGAACAATTTGGTATGGCCCTATGGATCAACTCAAATATTCTAGACAGCAAGAGAAGATGGCATTCCACACATGAATTAACCCTTAACCTGCTGGAACCGAAAGTGATTAGCCTTTGCCACTTCCGTGCAGTCTGACCAGGCTCTATACTGTTGGTAGCTCCATTTTTGTATTTTGATATTGAAATCCCTTAAACTTTGAATGGACTGTTCCAAATTCAAAGCTGGACAAATCCATTACAAAATTTCAGCATGTTCAGGGTTAAGGCAGTAGTTAAAATATGGATATTTCTTCTTCCTCTTCATGTCTAGCGTTCAATGTGATTCGTCTCCGGAGAGCAAGTCTGCCACTGAAGGACGATAACGTTATGACTGACGAGATTATTCTTTGTATGTACAGGCTGTCTAAGAAGTTTCTGTGTACTGAATCTGGTTTTCGACATGTTTACATGGTTTACTTGTTAACGTATCTTTGGTGTGTGTGTGTGTGTGCGTGTGCGTGTGTGTGTGTAACAAATCAAACAACGTAAACATTGTTATGAAAGACATAAAGTTTGTGCTTCATTTCTAGAAACCGATATACGTTTATGCGGCATGCACGCCTTGCTCGTGAATAATCGTTGAAAAATATCAATTATTGAAATGTGCCGTCTGACATTTTTGCCAAATTACGTCTGCTGTATACGTCACGCAATGATGTCTTTTCCGGATATCTTGCTGTGTTAACATTTCTTCAAGATAAAAAAAATACACAACAACCGTTGTTGCTGACGAAGTGTTAACAAGAATGAAGAGAAGAGTTGAACAACTGACAGTTGCTGTTTAACAGTTTGAACGCTAGCTGGGGATCAAGAACCATACCTTGTATAGCCTCGACCCAGCCCCGAAGGTTTTGCGTGTTTCCTACAGTCAAGGCCCAGCTGCTTTGGAATCATTTTCAATCTGACTGAAACTGAAACTTCGCAATTTCCCAGTAAATGGTATACGGATACATCAATTAAATGGGTAATCTGTCACAGAAATTCTGTTGCTGGTTATGGTTACTATGTTGAGAAAGTGTGAACATTTTGACGTCGACGTCTAAAATGTCGCGGTACTGATTTTTTCTTTCTTTCTTTTTCTTTTGTCTTGGGGTGCTTTTTTAGCTCACCTGAGCACAAAGTGCTCAGGGTTAGTTTTTCTGATCGGTCTTTGTCCGTCGTCCGTCCGTCAGTCCGTCCGTCCGTCCGTCGTCAACTTTTTATTCAAACGACATCTCCTCTGAAACCAATGGGGCAAATTTAATGAAACTTGCCTGGGATGTTCCTTGCATGAAGCTCTACCAAGATTGTTCAATTGGTTCTGGTCCATTGCATTTCTGGTTCACTGGAGCAAAAAATAGATTTTATAAGTTGGATCTTTAAAAATCTTCTTCTCCGAAACCACAAGGCCTGGAGTTTTGATATTTGGTATGAAGCATCATCTAGTGGACCTCTACCAAGTTTGTTCAAATTATGTCCCTGGGGACAAAACTGACCCCACCCCAGGGGTCAGTTGATTTTACATAGAGTTATACAGGGAAAACTTGAAAATCCTCTTGTCAGAAACCACAAGGCCTAGAGTTAAGATATTTGGTATGTAGCATTGTCTAGTGGACCTCTTCCAAGTTTGTTCAAATCCTGGCCTCTGGGTGAAAAATGGCCCCGCCCCGGGGGTCACTTGTTTTACATAGAGTTATATAGGAAAATCTTTAAAAAATCTTCTTGTCAGAAACCGTAAGTTATAGAGCTTAGATATTTGGTGTGTAGCATTGTCTAGCGGACCTCTACCAAGTTTGTTCAAATCCTGTCCTCTGGGTCAAAAATGGCCCCGCCCCAGGGGCCACTAGTTTTACATAGAGTTATATAAGAAAATCTTAAAAAATCTTCTTGTCAGAAACCGTAAGTTATAGAGCTTAGATATTTGGTGTGTAGCATTGTCTAGTGGACCTCTACCAAGTTTGTTTAAATCCTGGCTCTGGGTCAAAAATGACCCCGCCCCAGGGGCCACTTGTTTTACATTGAGTTATATAGGAAATTCTTAAAAAATCTTCTTGTCAGAAACCTTAAGTTATAGAGCTTAGATATTTGGTGTGTAGCATTGTCTAGTGGACCTCTACCAAGTTTGTTCAAATCCTGTCCTCTTGGTCAAAAATGGCCCCGCCCCAGGAGCCACTAGTTTTACATAGAGTTATATATGAAAATCTTTAAAAAATCTTCTTGTCAGAAACCGTAAGTTATAGAGCTTAGATATTTGGTGTGTAGCATTGTCTAGTGGACCTCTACCAAGTTTGTTCAAATCCTGTCCTCTGGGTCAAAAATGACCCCGCCCCAGGGGCCACTAGTTTTACATAGAGTTATATAGGAAAATCTTAAAAAATCTTCTTGTCAGAAACCGTGAGTTATAGAGCTTAGATATTTGGTGTGTAGCATTGTCTAGTGGACCTCTACCAAGTTTGTTCAAATCATGGCCTCTGGGTCAAAAATGGCCCCACCCCGGGGTCACTTGTTTTACAAAGAGTTATATAGGAAAAACTAAAAAAATCTTCTTGTCAGAAACAAGAAGGCCTACAGTAAAGATATTTGGTATGTAGCATTGTCTAGTGGACCTCTACCAAGTTTGTTCAAATCCTGGCCTCTGGGTCAAAAATGGCCCCGCCCCGGGGGTCACTTGTTTTACATAGAGTTATATAGGAAAATCTTTAAAAAATCTTCTTATCAGAAACCGTAAGTTATAGAGCTTAGATATTTGGTGTGTAGCATTGTCTAGTGGACCTCTACCAAGTTTGTTCAAATCCTGGCCTCTGGGTCAAAAATGGCCCCGCCCCAGGGGCCACTAGTTTTACATAGAGTTATATAAGAAAATCTTAAAAAATCTTCTTGTCAGAAACCGTAAGTTATAGAGCTTAGATATTTGGTGTGTAGCATTGTCTAGTGGACCTCTACCAAGTTTGTTAGAAAAATGTCCCTGGGGTCACTATTGGCCCCGCAAGAGGGGTCACAAGTTTTAAATAACAATATAGAAGAGAATTTTTAAAAAATCTTCTTGTCTGAAACCTTAAGACCTAGAATTTTATCAAGCTTTTTCAAATTATTGGATTAGGTTAAAGTTCACAGAGGCTAAAAGTAGATTTATCTACTGTACCTCATAGAGCCTTCATTTATAGACCAATATCTTTGATATTCAGTATAGAGGTTCCTTGCATGAACCTCTACCCATGGGTAGGGTTTCAGGTCACTGGTCAAGGTCACCATAGCTTATAATAGGTATTTCTACTTTCTGTCGTAGAGCCTTTATTTATTGACTGATATTTTACATATTTGGTTTGTAGGCACTTACATATTTTCAATTAAAAAATGAAATACTGCTTAAAAGCAAACCTACAGCCAAAGTACTCAGGTGAGCGATCCAGGGCCATCATGGCCCTCTTGTTTTTGCTTTTTTTATTATTGAACTTCCATGTATTTTCAAAACGATCTCGCTCTACCAACATGGAGCAAACGTTCTGTTCTACCAACTTGGAGCTAAACGTTCTGGTTTACTAAACACGAGCAAAACGTTAAAAAATGATCTTCCTCTACCAAACAGGAGCAAAACAAACAGGAGCAAAACGATCTCGATCTATCAAACAGGAGCAAAACGTTCTTCTCTACGTCTTAAAACGCGTACTCTTCCTTCAGCAGCGCTAAGATTATAGCGTAACCAATCACTAAAAAACACACTTGACCGAAGGGCACGGATCAAACGCAAATCTGGACAGCGGGCCTAAAGATGTCGAAGATTACTGTGTTTTATTAAGTACCTGGCCAGCCCTTAAAGGCCATGTGACACGACTATAGCAACTTTGTCTATTCAAAATAATCATAATGTACTGATTAAAATGGTTTAACTGCGAAATTATGAAAATTTTGCTTTTGATAAGAAAAAGGTGTTTTTGATGATCGGCTGTTTCCGTTTCGACATCGGTAGTTTCCGCTGCAATTTTTGGCTGTGACGTAGATTTATCCCTACTGTACCAGGCAGTAGTGCAGAATTACACTGCTCATAACACATCCGTTTTTAAATGAAAAAATAACATTAAACCACAAGTGCAAGAAACACGATAAAGGCACACTTATAAAAATAACATGCTATTAATTGTCAATTAAATAAAATAATGTGATTACTTCTCGATTTTTATAAGTAAATTCAAACTTTGTGCCGGGAGAACGGGTTGTAATTTTACCTTAATAAATATTCCAATTTCTTCCATGTTGTGGTTCTATATAAAACTATCTCCTCCACGTTTTTACATGCTGCGTAACACTTCCTCATTTTATGTTTACGTCATAAACAAGTTCTTTTTCATTTAAGTGTAGTAAAATTGAAGTGAATTTAGGTGATCTTATGTGTTAACATTTGTTTCACAGGAATGGAAATTTACACTACAGTGTATTTTCACGTTCGGATATTGTTTGAAAAATAATAACATGGCATGTCCATCAAAGTAGAAATTTGTGTCTGCTAAATTAATATCCAATGAAATGTCAACGATCCATAAATCACGCCTAATACTGTGGGATTTATGCAAATTAACCTGCCCAAATGGGACCCTTGTATATTCTGCATAGCTGTCAAAACAAAGCAATTAACTTTTTTTATGACCCAATCAATGATAAAGTTGAGACAAATAGCAAAATTTTATGGCAAGTGATCTTACAAATTGATTGTATTACTTTTGATCAGTCAAGACTAGTGAAAACATTATGTAATAGCTTGTTCCAATTAACATGTCTGAATGATTTTTAGTTAAGAAGCTTCCATGCAGATACATATTTTAATTAGATAATTAAATGCAATGGATCTATTTATGATGAAAATGAAAATCATTCGACTTCTAAATGTGAACAAATTATTAAAAAAACAATAATGTGTTTGTGTTATGATTTTGACATAGTTTTTAGGGCTTCTTCATATTATTTGTTCTTTGGTCATTATTGTTTTGTTTTCAAAAAAATGTAGAATGAATAAGCCAAAGAAAAAAAGATATGCATTTATAATGAAAAAAAAATCATAGATTTAGTCAAAGATTAATTACACGTACCTCAGGCAAAATATACCACAGACAAAAATGCAACACATCACTGTAAGGAAAATGTTTTTATGGGAAAAAATCTCTCGATTGTAGTTAGTTAATCAAGTCTTCCAGCAAACTGCATCGGATAAAAATAAGCATCTTTTTGGATCAGTTATTTGAAAAATATCTCTTAGTCTAGATATTTTCACTGATGTATCTTTTAATTCTATAACCCTGATTAAACTAGCCTCTATATAATATTGCTCATTTGCTTCGTAATTCCATCAAAATTTCAAATTATTTTAAAGTTTTTGTTAACAATCCAGGCAGCTGTGTAAAGTGGCAAGGGATAAATGTGCGTCACTTCCGGTTTCGCTTGTGACAGGTGCGCGCGACCAAGTGCGTAGAATATGGATTTTAATTTGCTATAAAAACATCTTTAAGATGAAAATTACCTGCGGAATTTTGTAAAACAGTCATAGTTAGATATATATTTTTCGCTCATATGAAAATTTCGAGGTAAAAAATTCGTGTCACATGACCTTTAACGGATAAGCATTAGCCAAGAGTCAGTTGAGAACAATTTGTCTATATAAATCCTGCTCATGTGCCCATATTGTATTGGTTTTGAACATTTGACGACTGGTGTCAACGTAATGTAATTATCCTGAAGTGCTGTCGTCACCTTCGGTCTACCGGGGCTTGAACGATCTCGAACGTTTCCATTCTGACAGTAACTTCGTCGTAGGTTGTTGATGATATTTCTATGGAAGATAATCTGCCTAGCGACTTCAGAAATGCTGAAGCCAGACGCAAGTTGCAGAAGTGCCTGAGTTATTTCTTTTTCTTTCTTTTTTTTTCTTCGACGCGAAACATTTTGTACGAGTAAACAAGTGAAATGCAGTATGAAATGTGACTTTTTTTATTTCATAACTAGTAAAATTTTGTTTTGCGTCAACCTGTCCCTGTAATATGTTGCACAGGAAGCACGTTCTAAAAGTTGCACAATGTTGTATAAATTTGAAAAACATCTATGCAATTATTTTTTGCCTTTTTTCATTTTCGTTTTCCGTTTTATTATACTTAAATCATGAGGATTTCTATCACATGTCATGTCATAACATGAAATGACAAAATCATTATTTTTTGTTCTGCCTTTACTTTTTTATTTCTTAGCTGCGTTATTTTCTTGACATTTCCGTACTTTGCCAGTAATATAAAACGTAATTACGGATTAAAAGCCATCTTCCCTTTTAGTACATGATCTCCATGAGGTCAGCTTTTTATTAAGTGCCGAAAAAAATGGAACAAAGATAATATGAAAACAATATTTCAAGCAATTATATTTGGCATTCTGCAAATTTCTTTCAATATTCCAGATGACTGTAGAGTCACGATTTCAGGAAAGTCTTTCAAAGATAAAAAAAAATGACTTTCTGAATCACGACTTTCAAAATATTTAATTAAAGTGTTTGTTCTTTTTTAATTACAGGTGTCGTCTTTATCCAGATCACTTTTGTTGTATAACAGTCGATTTAATTCCTCTGTGAACACAGAAATACTCACAATGGTAAGATACTACGTCATCGCGCACCTGTTCTTTTTTCACATGCGGACCGTTTTTTTGTCAGTCCGTGGCTTGAAATGTAAAATGGTCTTTTTCGCTAAGAAACCTGTAAAATAACAAAAAATCATGTTGTTCACCGAATATTGACTTGTGTGCTTTGTATATATTTAAAGAACCGTTATAGTATAAAATTCAAGTTCAGGCCTGAGAACGGGTGAAAGTTTTATTTCTGGATGCTCCCAGGCGGACTTTGGTAAAAAGCACCGTTAATATGATAGAAACTTTGTTGTGAAGCATTTTTCATCCAACAAAAGTAAAACCGATTGATGTTTAGATAATTCACTGCTTTCGTTTGTTTTTGCATCGAATGCAAATTTTCATAAAATATGCTTAAAAATGAAAATGCTCCCACGCGGATTTAGTTTCAGAAATGCTCCCACCCGGATTCAGAAATGGACTGTCTTGTATATGAGTAAAATGAGTAAAATTCATCGACATGTTTCTTAAAAATATTTATTTGAGTCAACTAACTTATAATTAATATTTGTGTTATTTTACACCAAAGTTCATTAAAGTTATTATACTGGCGATAATCGTCATAAAAATAAACCAAATAAAAACTCTAGAATACTGAAAAACAGTGTCATCACCCTATCTGCATGGTTATTTTATCTTGAATGACTTGATGTGGCTGAGATACATTAGGAATAAATTATTAAAATGATCAATTTTGAATACGTGACGTTGACAACAATAGTCGATCATTCAAAACGTAAATCAATTAAAAAAAGATAGACGTACTAGGAACTATGGTCGTTAAAATCTTAACAGTACTGAGAAAAATATATGAAAATTACACAGGAAGAAGTACAATTTGTTGAGAATAATTATCGGCACTAAATTTATCAGGTCCTGTAAATGAAATGTTGTTTCTAAAATAACTAATGTATTCAAACTAAATCCGAGCAATGGTGGAGACGTTACAGAAAATGAAAGAAGGTGCTTTAATATCCGCTGACATCCAGGAATATAGTCAAGTTAATATATATATTTTTAAGTGAAACAAACAGCAAATTTTCTTTTTTTTAGCAAAGTGTGTATGGATTAGTGCGAACATTTGCATAAATTTTCAATAATGTTATAGTTTTGTTAATGGGCGGTATTATAACTTTAATTTAATGTCTTAAATAACTGGAACTTTCCAAACAACGATTATGTTGTTTCTGAGCATTGTTCTGCATAGACTTGCTATAACTGAAATTGATTAAAATAATCTAAAAAAAATTAAAGTACGGTCTTAAAAGACATCCCTTTGCAGGGATAAGCCAGTTCATCTACACTTAACGGAACGCCTTGCGCTACATCAAGGCTTTAATTTTTTTGAAACAGTAATATTGATATTAAAGTTCACAGAAATAAAAGTATATTAGACTTATTTTGTATAGTTTTTCTGACAAAGGACATTTTGGATTAGTATTAAAACTATATTCGTTGAACGAAAACGACAAAAAATATTGCAAAACTTACCGTTTTCGCAACGTGTTGATTGAACGGATTGCATGTATACTAGAAATGAAAATAAAGAGACATCAGGTAAAGTTTTGAGATACGTATTCAGCTTGATACATGAGCTGTGTTTGTAGAATGTTGTCACATTGTAGAACGACACAAGCTTATTAAAATCTGTTTTTATGAATCTTTTCTTGTGGGACGTTATCAGAGACGTAAACGATTTTTTGTGGAAGATTTTCTCGGCGTAGACTTACACTTCCTCTTTTGAACAACAGATTCTCTGTACGATTCCTCTGTTATCTCTTAACATAAATGAACAGATATAACGAAAAAATGAATGAATGAATCAGTCAATCAATCGATCGATTAATTCATTAATTAGCGAATTAATAAACGAATTAATTAAGCAAGCAAGGAAGGAAGGAGTATATAAACTTATGTAAGTTGTGATATAATACAGAATGTTATTAATTTTCATTAAACAAGTTTAACAAACTATCAAAATGGAAACCTCAGGCGTAATAAAATTTGACGAGTTTTTTAAGACAGTTAGTCGATTTGTTTTCTTTTTCTAAAGTTTAAAAAGAGGGTACAACTAGCAAGTATGGTTACATGAATGAATAAATATGTAGGAATTGGGAAATATTCCTATTTTGGTGCGATTTAAGCTATCGCGCTTCAAGGAATCTGCCTGCTTTGCCGTGTGCGTTTATATAGCATAAAACGAGTTAAAAAAGAGTTTTTCCTTAATGAAAAACAAAAAAGGTGTTGTTGTTGTTGTTGTGTGAACAATGCTATACAACAAAGTTTCTATTTGATTTACAGGGCTTTTTTACCAGAGTCCACCTAGGAGCATCCAGAAATAAAACTTTCACCCGTTTTCAGGCTTAAACTAGAATTTTAAACTATAAAAATTCTTGATGTATATACAAGCACACAAGCCAATCTTCGGTGCACAACATAATTTTTTGAAATCCTTCAGATTTCTTATCGAACAAGACCATCTTACATTTCAAGCGACGGACTGTTGACAAAACACGGTCCGCAATGGAGCAAAGAGCAGGTGTGCGATAGAGTAGGATCCTACTATTGACTCAAGGCAATAGATAATTTTCTACCGTTAAAAGCCTTTTCATCACTAATTTCGACATTTTGTCAGCATTATTTCAGAAACATGATTTTCTGCTTATTTATACCATCAAGGCAGTGATCGTTTTCCTTGTCATTGTTTTTTGCAGCAGAGTGCTATATAATTAATAAATAGTAAACATATGATGGAATATTCACTTCACTATCTTACAATGACTGTACTCCATTCACTAAGCATGCATTTGAATTATCAAAGTTATTCGCCAAGTTAGATATAGACAAAACTAAACAGGTTTATAGAAAGCTAGACTTTTCTTCATATTTTGATGATTGGTTAACATAGATCATTACGAGTCTATGCCGCTTAAACTGGTTTCTGCCATTTGTTGAAAGTACAAACTGAAATTACCGCAATGCATCATATAGTGACCGAAACATTTGTCATTCCATCCCTATTTTATGGACCTTTTATGTTTGTCCAGGTCCGTAAGTTATATAGTAATCCAATCATAAATTTTACAAGGTCACCATTGGTGAAAGTGGCAAAGTATTGGTAGAAATACAAAAGAAAATGTCAATTTTAAATGCATAATTAGAATGGGTCTGTTAACATATCTCATTTCTGAATACATAAGAAAATGTTTGAAAAAAATAACTGTAAGTTAAAACTGCTTAAACGCTCATAAGTATGATATAATAATGGCTCTTCTTTTAAACTTTTACAAAATGACATTTTAGGTGTTTCACAAAGTTTTAGTGTAAATATTTAATAGAACGTGTAGTTATGAAAATTATCTGTCGAAAACACTATTTTTCTATATTAATAACGCGTCACAACACATTTTAGCCATGTGAAGTATAGAGAAAACCAAACAAATATTAATCGATTTTTATCCGTTCCGTTTAGTCCAAGTACTGTCAGACAGTCGAACGTGATGAGACAATGCATATTGTCATTTCTCCTATATTTTGCCTTAAACCATCGGACATTTGTTATGTTTCTTATAAATTCAAATATGTTTTAGGTCGCGTGACTAACCACGTGACGAAAGCTTATTTGCATTTAGTGGACGTATATTCCAGTTAGTGAAACCATAGTTGTTTGGAAGATTTTGCTTTGTATTTAGCCGTTTGAATATCTGAAAATACTTGTAACAGGCAAAAATGTAACACAAGTGTAAACAGTGACGTTTTAGTAAATCTTAAGTTTGTAAATTGAAACAGTATCTTTAAAAAAAGCCTAGATTAATTCTGAAATTTCCATACAAGGTACAGATGTAATACTTTTATTTAAAGAAAAATTACTGTGCCTGAATTGCTACTGTTTGATGGTTGTGACTAGCTTGTGAAATTATTTGGCGACATATTTAAACACAAACGACGACTTAATTCTTTTCGAATATTTTAAGAGTTCTTTTGAAAGATCGTTGACGAAAATAAATAGTTGGGATTCTCGCTTCAAGTGATCAGCAATAATTCAGAGATGTAATAGTTCCAGACGTTCTTATTATTTCCACTGAGTTCTTGAAAAATAATCGTGCAGTATTTTTCTTTTGAAAGCGTTTTAGACTGCCTGCTTGAAACTTGTTAATATTTCTAGAGAAAAAGAGAAAAGCGAAAGAGAAAAAAAAAATGAGCCTCAATCGTTCGTAATCAAATGCAACAAATCATGTAATCAATTCTCTGGGCTTGCTGGTGCTAAATGTATTCGAGGGAATTTCAGTCTCCAAGCTTTCAATCTCCCTGAATGTTTGCAGTTGTTGCACAGATTGATTTCATTCTAAGGACTTGATTAATTTAACCAATTCACCACTGGTGTATTAATCCAAGACATACATTTTTATGTTATGGGCTCGCAGACGCAGCGTTTTAGTTTTTAATGAATATTTCAATAAATGATTCTCCGAATTCCGAATTCTTGCCAAATAATTACCCTTATCACTGTCTGTCGAAGCTGTATCGCTGACAGATCAAAAACATAGCCAAAAGACAAACTTCAAAGTCTGTTGTCGATATACTGAATTTTTCATTTCCGTTTTAGGTCTCCTTCAGTTGGTAAAAAACCTCTAAGGCTTAGAACAATCTCAGTAGAAAGTCCTTTCAACATTTCTGTATATGGCACAAAAAGTATTTCTAAAGAAACTGTGAACCGTTACGGGTACAACTCTTTTAAAGCGAGGTAAATGCTTTTGTCAACTTTTTCTAAAATAAAGTACTCTTTAGTTTGAACATTTACAAAATTTATAAAAACCAAAGTAAGTAACATTTTGTAAAAATACACGTTATTTCACTAAGATTTCATAACTTTCGAGAAATATCATCTGATCTATTTTAACACCACCATTTATCATTGTAAAAGGCAGAAATAGTTTTCGGTTTCCTGTTGTCTGATTATAGGATACACCCACCAAAAGCTTAAAAGTTCTAAACTGTTTCTTTTAAATGGTTCAGGAACTTAAATTCAGGAAATTGCTTCGTCTCAGAGGAAATATATGCAGAAATTTGAAATTCAGAAAACGAAAAAGAGTGATTGTTTTAGAAAATCGAGACAGTAACTTATTAGGCATCTGAAAGAATTTCCGTAATATGAGAGCAGTTTACCTTCTTAAGTTCATTTTTCAAGACAATGCAACATTTCTTAGAAAATGGCATGACATAGAGCGTTTAAGTTTTTAGTGAGAGCAGAAACCTTCAACATAATCGTTCGGTTTCTTTTTAAATTTTATTATCAACTAGAACCTGAAAATGTTTTGGAACATAACTGCACGCCACATAAGTTAGTAATGTGTATAATAGAAATCGACTAAATACCCATCAAACAAGAGATGTTTGTGAATAATGTATATCACCTCGCCTCTTTGACTTCAACATGGCCCTCATGAACTTGACCTTTGTCCGCAAAATATTTCATCTACTTGCCGCGCCAAACCATCGTGTAAGATGTGGGGTTTCTTTTTTTTCTTTTTTCGTTCATTGCGCAAAAACTGTTTTCGTATTGCATGCTCTGAGCTTGACTTTTGTTAATCAACCCAAACATCTTGTACCTTTTGAAGGTTCTGGGTTCTAGGTTCATTTTTTCTTGAAATATTGATCGGGAACTGATATTGAAGTATAAGTTCTTGTGCAGGATCCTTGACCCTAAACAGAAGGAGTTATCTACTTATCATTTCTGACCATCCTGTAAAGTTTAAAGTCATTGATTCAGTTGTTCCCAACTTAATGAATAATCAAGTTCCCAGTGGAACTTGAACCCGCAACGAACGGTGCCAATCGCATAGCAATGCAAAATAAAAACGCCTTAGAGCACTCGGCCATCGCGACAGCCTCCAAAAACGTTGTGCAGATAACCGGGATATAACGATTCACCTCACATCACACCGGTGACAGGCATTAAATGCATGACAACACTGACTACATGTACGGGGAGAGTCTTTTCGGCCGTCACACTACATAAATAGCGCTGTTGTGAATTATGAATTATCAAGTTCCCAGTGGGATTCGAACATGCGCACAAACCGCCTAGCAATACAAAGAAAGAACGCTTTAGACTACTTGGCCATCGCAACAACCACCAAAAAAGGTGAACAGAAACCTTTTTTTCAGATTGCAGGTCCCTGTACACTTGGCATCTGATCCAGTAAGCACAAACACTAAAATGAAAGTTCTACTCAACATGCCCAATATAACAACAAAGTGTTTTTGTGTTCTCAAGGTATTGATCAGAAACCGTTTTCAGAATGCTGTCCCATGTGACCTTGACCTTTGACTCAGTCAGCCAAAGGAGGAGTCTTCAACATGCCCAACCTACCTACCATGTATTAAGTCTAAGGCTTATGTGTTCTCAATTTATTGATCGGAAACTTTTTGGTCTACAGATCGAGCTGTAAGCTCCCGACTACTTCAAAGGGGGACATAACAATAAACATTCGAAGTCTGGCCTTTACCTGAGAAAATAGCCGATAGTTATTAAATACAACCTGTCATTTTACAAGGACCATCTATACAAATTGATATAACAACAATAATGATTATATTGTATATATAACGATAAATATAACACGCTTGCTTTACTTATTAAAGATTGACAGTTGCTCAAAGTATTTCAGCACTACTTATTGATCAAGCTTCAAAACATACAATTCTCAGTAAAGGGTTCTTTATACAGTTGCTTTTTCAATATTTCGTTGGCGATGATGGCAATAAATTATTGATGTATAGGAACTAAGCAGTAGCAGTACACAGCAGTAGGAAAACGTGAAGTTTGCAGTAGCAGTAAGAACAGCAGCAGTAGGAAAAACGTGAAGTTGATTTGTGTCGTATAAGCGCGATTTCGGGACAAAAAAGCGAAAGGTCAGAAACACGTCTAATGACGACTTTTTCGTGTTTTTGACACTTCGCATTTTCGCCAAATCACAGGAAAAAACTGTTGTCATACTGTCAACCTTTCGTGTTTTTGTCTGGCGGGGCGAAAACACGATAACAGTATGTCTTGAGACACGGCAATAATGCGACAGTCAGCGTTTGTCGTGTTTTTGTCGCCTTTTCGCCCAAAAAACGCACTTATACGACATTGCACAAATCAGCCACCATAGATTATTTATATGACTCTACGCCAAAAGTAAAACTTCATTTGTTTTAGAAAATAAATCACAACATGAACGCCATATGCATACAGTAATAATTCGTGAAAGTGCAAAACAAAAAGAAGCTAACCTGTAGAATTCAAGAAGCTCTGAGAAGGTGGTCGAACCTTCGCAAGACTTCACCTTGTCCTGAGTGTTTTTCATCCGAGTCCTGTGCGCTCTGTGTCCTTTGGGAGGCAATCCCGTTATAAGTATTCCAAATACGTTGTAAAGTTTCTGATCAATTGTCAGTCCTGTTAGCGTCAAAGCACACATCCATTCAGCTCAATAACTCGGCAAAAACCTTTCGACGGTGGAAAAGTTCTAAGTTTTTAATCCTCTCACATAGTTAAATGTCTTTATTACATACCTGTATAGCTGAAGTGAAAAAGTCTCTATCAAAAGCACATGATATGGTATTTTACCGTTAAAGTCCGCAAAATACAATTAAACCTTTAGGCGCAAATATCGGGATTCAAGGTCAAAAATAAGAAAGGTGTATGATCCTACAAGATAATGAGTTTTTTTATTATAATTTTATGTCGTTGTTTTCTTTATGACCATTTAATGATCTGGTTAAAATTTGTTGTTGTTTTTGATGTTGCTGTTTAAACATGTTTTTGTTTGAAATTACCGTTGATTTAAACAGATGTTAATTCTAACATTGTTTTTGTATGTTCATTTTGACTTCAGTAGTAATAGCTTTTTTTCCACACGAGCAGTTGTACAATGCGCAAAACTGTTCTTCTGTATAGGACGGAGACCACAACAATTCATTGTTTACTCTTCAGCAAAAAATTCCTGATCTATGGGACACTCTGCAAGTTTTAATGACTTTAACGAAGTTTTTAGACCTTTGTAAAAGTTAACAAATTTTTGAAAGCTATATTATGTCTTTATTTGTATTTAAACATTGATCATCAGTCTAAGTTTTGCATCACATTTTAGTTTAGGTTTTCTGATATTTTTATCCAGTTTCAGCAACATTTAGGAATTATGATTCATGACCTAAAGAAACATTTTACACGAATTAAAAGGTTGTGAACACGACTCGACTCATGACCAGAAATGAAATTACGGTTTCTAACTGCATTTCTAAAAAAAGTTTTTTCTCGGAAATAAGTGTATTTTCTTGGCGTTTACAGCTGTTTAGAATTTTAATATAATGTGATATATTCCTAGTACGACATTTAATTAGCGATCTTTGATTTTGTCAAATAATACCAAGCATCAATTACATTTTTTTTTAGAAATCTTTACAAATGACTGTAGAAGAACTACCCTTTCCCCTTCGCAATACAAGACCATATGGCGTTTATTTAATGGCATACATCTTTTAAATTGAATAGCTGCATAGTTTCCGTCATCTGATATTTTGAATTCTTCTGCTTGTCGTCTATATCGTTCCTTAGAATTTCCAAGATTCCTAAGCCTGTTTTACTGATTAATTATCGTATACAGGTTTCGACAAAAAAGCGACGTTCCCACGTGATATTTTTCTATGTAACTTATGTTGTTATTGCTGAAAAGACTGGACATTTTTTTTCTGACATGTCTAACCACAGGGCCATGCAATCTTTTCAGTAACAATTATAACGTGCCTGTAAATTCTCATTAACCTTCGATTTCTGACATTTCTGAGATCGTGAACGTATCATGTTGCATGAGGAATTCTTATTTTAACAATTGTTCACCACGTCAGTTTGTAATTCAATCCTTATGTTATTAAATGAAACGATGGTATGAAGGTCAATTATTCAGGAAAGGTCATCCGTCCTATAATGTATCAAATGTTTAGGAGTAGTTAAGGACGTGTGGATATACAGTCCCTTCTAACATGTAATATTACTTGTTCAAGAACATTTTAGTTATCACTAGATTTCCACACGAGTTCGTCTTCAAATTCTACCTACATTCTAACGTCATCCCTTCAAAGTAGTCGATTTCCACATGAGTTTGTCTACAAAATCTTCCTTCATTCTAACGTCATCCTTTCAAAGTAGTCGATTTCCACACGAGTTTGTCTGCAAACTCTACCTTCATTCTAACGTCATCCTTGAAAGTAGTCGATTTCCACACGAGTTTGTCGACAAACTCTACCTTCATTCTAACGTCATCCTTTCAAAGTAGTCGATCACACGAGTTTGTCTACAAACTCTACCTTCATTCTAACGTCATCCTTTCAAAGTAGTCGATTTCCACAGGAGTTCGTCTTCAAATTCTACCTTCATTCTGACGGCACCCTTTCAAAGTAGTCGATTTCCACACGAGTTTGTCTACAAGCTCTACCTTCATTCTAACGTCATCCTTTCAAAGTAGTCGATTTCCACACGAGTTTGTCTACAAACTCTACCTTCATTCTAACGTCATCCTTTCAAAGTAGTCCTACACAGAAACGCACCTAGGAGTCTTTGCTATCTATTGCGTTAATGCTGCAGTCTTCCCTTGGTATACTGTTGAGACACTGGAAAATTGCAGAATCAAGAACACTTCTATGGTAAAAGCGTTTACCTGTACACATTTTCTTCAAAGAGAAATAGTGAAAAACTATATAAATGAAATTATGTCTGGCGATGATTTTTGGTTCTAAATCTGAATAACCTAAATCTCCTTTTATTTAAGGAAGACTTGAAGGGTGACATTGGTGGGCAGACGGATTGTTATGAATAAGCTGCATACCTTTAAAACCTTTACTTCGGTGCTTTTTTCCCTTGTAGCATGGTTCCCATGGGAAATATTTAGTGAAAGAAGTAATTGAATCAACCTCCTTATTTCAAAAATATTAGTGGCTTTTTTATATTAACAGAATCGCGAAATAAACCGAGGGATATCGGTAACGTGTCCAATGCTAAGAATGGGTCTTAAGAGGTTTAAAAAATGTCATAAATTCTAAAAGTATTTTATTTCAGTGTTAATGTCGTCTGCAAGCTAAGTCTAGTCGGCAAAGTGAATTACCATAGATTTACGTCCGTAAATGCACTTTTGTTAAATGCAGCCATATACGTACGTGACAGATAGGCACTTTTAAACTAAATGTTGCCCTATGAAATAAACTTTAATGTCTCGTTATTCTAATGCATGGCCGTAAAAAGAAAATAAAAGTCTTCAGTATCTATAAAATACAAACTCTTAATGTCTTAACAAATGCAGTTTCACAAAGCTTATATCAAATTGATACATTTTAATCCCATTGTCTTCTTCAAAGTGACATTTAGAAATAAGGCTGTGGAAGACGATATTCTAAAGTGCGATGGTTCCTATGAAATTCCAAAATTTCTTTTGTATATGCTTTTTACTGATGTGTTTGTCCGACCGAGTTTTGACATACAAAAGTCTCGGCCGAACAACAAAAGTTTATATCTATTCCTTTTGCTACCTACTGTATTTTTTCAGCATGGACTGACTAACTCAACAGTTGACCTACTTCGCAGACCAATCACAAATGCTAATCAAATCCGTTACCGGAAGTAGTTATTATTACGAAAAAATATTTACAATGATTTCATTGGTCAAAAATAACTGCGCAAGACAAATGTTACGTCACTTTTTAAATCGCTCATGATTTGAGATTTTGAATTATATTGTTAGTTTAGATGTTATCTTCTTTTTTCTTTTCTTTCTTTCTCTTACGTTAGGATAGTCATTATAACGACCACAAAAATGACGTACTACTGTATGTGTACTTTTTTTATTTAAAGATAGTCGTTATTTCATGGTGTTTGTCATGAAATGCAATCTAAGACTTGCTTTCACTTTGGTGAAAATACGGGGCAATGCTGTTAGGAAAAACATGGAGAGTTTCATGCTTGCTTGCAGTTTAGAATAACATTTTTGTAACGGTCTCTACTGTAAAATTATCAGCTAGATATATTGCTGAGATCGATCACGTTTCCTTAAAAGATATATAATTGATTTTTAATATGGAGGGAGGGATGAGGTTGTACTCATTATCCTTGTCTGCAGAAAGCCAAAATATTCGAAAACAATTGCACAGTTTTTTTGTCGTAAACCTCCGACTGTAAAAAGGGACGTATAAAAAGTAGAATGAAATAAATTCTTTTTTCTTGCCTCTTGTTAAATGTCAATTTAACAATTTAAATAGAAAAAGGCAAGAATAAGCTTCCTTGTCGCTTAAGTGATTGCAAAATACAAAAGCAATTACTGAAGAAAAGCTGCTTTTCTGTGTTTTAGCTATCAGATGTCGAAATAATAGAGATCGTTATATCCGTCTGTTAAATTAAACAGAGGTAATCAGCAAACCCTTCTAGAGCAGTATATTTTACTATTTAGTAAATATTTTCTGGAAACGATACACCTAAGGGATGGCTCTAATGCATGTTCATACAGAAATAACCATTGCAGACAAAACAATGCTATTTATAGAGACGGTTAGATTAATTAATAATAATTATTTGCTAAAATGCTGTGAAACATAATACTCCTGAGGCAATACATTATGAGATGTCACTCTGTCAATAAATCTAGCAGATTAAGAGATGATCCATCTAATATATTATAATACTGCACGTTTGCGTGATCGGTTTTCATTGGTTTATCGCGCAATCTCATTAAAATCAGATTCAGTTTTTTTGCTAATATTTCGCTAACTGATTTCCTCAACGCGGATAGTAGAGGAGCACAAATTAGGATATGATTTTAATGAGATTGATTATCGCGACGTTTAAATTATCCATACACACGACTCCTACACTTTAGATTTTAATTGTCTTTTTGGACATCACGTTAAACCGAAGTCCCATATATCAGTACTATACACTGAGCATGGAAAAGAACCAGGGGTGTCTTACATGGATCTTGAATTATCCTCCAGAACCTACAGTTTGTAAACGTCGGTCATATTGGCTACCACTACAGACGATAAAAATAAACTCAAATTAGTAGATGAAGACTCTCCTCTTTTAATTTATAATAATTACCTTAAAGACGTTTTAATTATTGTCGGTGATTTTTTAAAACTTTCAAGGAAATAACGTTTTACTTGAGTTTATATTAACTTTAGTTAAACTTTTAGTGAAATATTTTAATTAAGCCTTTATTTTGCTAACACTTCATGGCAATTCTCTTTGCAATCTTCTCTTAATGTCAAAAGGTAAAGGGAGAGAAAAATTGTAGCTAATTCGAAGCCTCAGTGACACAGTTAGTACCATATTTAATCTACTGAGTAAATGAACCTTTTGTGGTTTGTTGTATGAAGAGATTGGGCACTTATTTCTAAATATGATTTCTGTCTTTGCAATGTAGTTCAGTTTTTTATTACCAAACCTTGAAAAAATATATCGAGTATGTGATTTAAATGTTTTACAGCCATTTTGTTCTATGAGGTTAGAAGTTCATACTTTTTTGTAAAGGTAGTTCACCAAGGTTTTAAAATTTATTGATGGTCCAAAATTTTAATTATCTTCGTAAGGCAGATAATATTCTTTTTACGAATGTGTGTGTGACACTGATTCTTTCAGTAAAGTCTCTAAACAGAAGACGATAAAATAAACCCTTCTCAGACAGTACCGGGTTATTAGTTTCAAAAGTATCTGTTTCAACAAAGTAATCGTTAACAATGAGATTTGATATGTGTGTCTTTAAAAGGAGCAATTTTACATTATTTTTGCGGGGATAACATTACATGGTCATTTCAACACCCATTTAACCTTTTTTATAACTGAGCGAATAAAAATAACATTTTACTGTGACTTTTGCTCTGTTCGTCTCGGTGTCCCGTTAGGGCAATCGTAATTTCGGCGAAAGTGCGAGGACACGAAAATCTAATGCAAGAACGTGAAATCACGATGCGACAACACGAAAACACGAGTCGAAAAACGCGCTAATAATAGTGTTGATTTGATAAGAATAGCTGACAAAACAGAATCCGGAGTAGTTAAGACTAAATTTGATATTCCAGTTATCATCTGAAAATCCTTTAACTGATATTTATTTACATAAAAGAATATAAAGAAATTTCCTACTTCTGCCGTTTATTAAGCAAAAAAAATTGATATGGAAAATTGTTTTCAACCTTTTGTTATTGTTAATTTACAAAAAAAATGCAAACAAATTTTTCAACTTTTCGTTATTGCTAATTAACATTGAAATATCTAGCAAACAGCGAGAGTCCCCTAGGGCTTTCCGTAGCTTTGTGATTTAGTTTGCTTTCTGAATCAGAAGTAAAAAGCATTCATAATAAGTAACACTTGTGGTAGAACTTTCACATATTTGAATGAATATATATATACATATATACGCATTACAACGCTGCTGGTAATATTGGGGTGTGAATTTTGAATGACCATTAACAAGGCAAACATTTTATTCCTGTTTGAAGTACCTGTCAATGTTCAGTTGCATAAGTTTGTACTGATTTTTGTATCGCGTTATATTATAACGTCTTGTAAGAACTAGGTGAAATAATCTTGGATTAAGCATGTATCTAAATAGCATTTGAACAGTTTATGTAATCGGTGTTTTTTCACATACATATAATATTTAAAGGTTCAGCAGGTTAAACTTATATTTTGCCCAAGCGCAATGCAATATTTTTCATAGTCCTTGACAGTTTACATGGGTAAGTCAGCATACACTGCTGGCCCAGTTAATTGACCGATGTATGGTTTTTACCACTAAGCCGGTTAGTGAATATTAGTACGTATTTATGAAATCCGTTTGGTCAATTCGACTGTGCTGCGCTTGATAAATTTAATTTCATTAATATGTACGCTGAGCCTGACCAATTTATGCGTTCGATGCGCTTGGCCAGTTTGCTTGCTCTCTCTCTCTCTCTCTCTCTCTCTCTCTATTTGAAATTTTTATTTTTGGTATCGGTTGCCCATATGACCGACGCCCCCTGCTGAGATTAGTTATTTTATGTTGTGGGGGATAAGTCAAGATACAGAAAGCATCCCATGCCAGAGACAAACCTGGTTCCCTCAGTGTATAGCACTTATATATGAGACCTCGGTTTCGCGTCTCATCCGAAAGATAATAAGTAATGTAAAAATAGGAGCGGAGAGTCAGTCTTGCGACCCTTGATTACCAGTCTTGTATGTTACCACTGGACCACTTATGTTTTCGATGGGCCTGACTAGTATAATTTCATTAATATGCGCTGAGACTGACCAATTTCATTTCAATTTATAAATCCGTTCGTCGCCATTTTATTAATGCGTGCATTGCGCCTGATTATTCTAAATTTATTTATGCACGCGCCTCGCCTGACTAATCCAGATTTATTAATGCGTGCGCCTCGCCTGACTTATCTAAATTTATTAATGAGTGCGCCTCTCCTGACTAATCTAAATTTATTAATGCATGCGCCGCGCCTGGCTTATCTAAATTTATAAATCTCTGCTAATCGTCTGATTAAACCAACTGCCTCTCATGGCTAAGCTCAATTTATTAATGCACGCTTCTCACCTGACTAATTTAAATTTATAAATGCGTGCATCGCGCCTGACTAATCTAAATTTATCAAGTTTCAAGTTTCAAGTTTATTAGCATCATCAGCAAATAAATTGCCTTTGGCCATTTACAAAGAAAACACATGAAGTATGGCAAAGACATACAATACAAAATAGTAATAGCAGTACAAATACATACAAACACAGACTTTCATGAAACAGTTACAGTTTCAAGGGTATTTTTACGCAATTCAAAAGCTTCTTTAATAAATTTCGATAATAAAATCAATTTCTTTTTGCTGTTACAAGACATTATATTATTAAATTTATTCAAGGAAGGCCATGATATATTACCAAGGTATTTCTGACGAATCTCTGAGTATTTTGTACAACATAGGAGAAAATGATATTCCGTTTCTGTCACACTTTGATTGCACATTTTACATAGGCGATTTTCTCTATTTAATCTGCTATATCTGCCTAGTTCTACCTCTAAATTATGTGAACAAAGTCTTAAACATGTCAGATGTTTTCTATGCATATCATTGGTAATCTTATCTAAATATATTTCATAGCTGAATGTTGTTTTAAAATTTCTGTAAAAATCTAATTTGGATATATTATTTAACGATGTATTCCATTCTTGTATAAATTGATCACGTAGTGTTCTTTTTAACAAAGGATAGTAATTCATACTTGTATCGAAGTTAAGTCTTATATGTGAATATCCGAGGTGATCTAAAATGGAATGAATTCGACTTGCCCAACAAGAAATATTTATATCATTACATTGATTTATATAAGCATCAAAAATAGGCATGTTTACAGAATTTTTAATTTTCAACCAGTATTTGAGTGCTCTCTCTTTTGCAACAACAGACAATGGAAATATCCCTAATTCACCATAAACTGCCATATTTGGTGTCTGTTTACGTACTCCTAACAAATATTTTAAAAATCTTATATGTAGTTTATCTACTTCTTTAGAATTATAAACACCCCTTATCTCCGATCCATATAGCAAAATAGGAACAACCATAGAATCGAAAAGCTGTAATTTGGTTTTAATATCGAGTTTAACTCTGTCAAAAATACACATCAGATTATGGTATGCCTTCAAGGCCTGGTCTGACAACGATTTAACTGCATTTAATAAATTTCCAGTGTATGAAAATTTAACACCAAGATATGTGAAATTATCAACTATTTCAATCAATTTATCAAAGCATGTGCCTCGGCGGGATAATCTAAATTTATTAATGCGTGCCCCTTGTCTGACTTATCTAAATTTATAAATAAGTGCGTCGCGCCTGACTTACATAAATTTATTAATGCGTGCGCCTTGCCTGACTTATCTAAATTAATTAATGCGTGCTCCTTGCCTGACAAATCTTAATTTATTAATACGTGCTCCTCACCTGACTTAACTAAATTTATTAATGCATGTGCCGCGCCTGAATTATCTAAATTTTTAATGCATGCGCCTCTCTTGACTAAACTAAATGCATGCGCCGCGCCTGACTTACCTTATTAATCAATATATGCGTCGCGTCTGACTTATCAAAATTTATTTATGCATGCGTCTCGCCTGATTAATCTTAATTTATTAATGCATGTGCCGCGTCTAAATTAGCTACATTTATTAATGCATGTGCCTCACCTGACTTAACTAAACTATGAATGCGTGTGTCGCGTCTGACTAATCTAATTTATTAATGCATGTGTCGCGCCTAAATTATCTACATTTATTAATGCATGCGCCTCACCTGACTTAACTAAACTATGAATGCATGCGTCGCGTCTGACTTATCTACATTTATTAATGCATGCGCCTCGCCTGATTATATTCTAAATTTTTAATACATGTGTCGCGCCTGACTTATCTAATTTTTTATGCATGCGCCTCGGCTGACTAATCTTAATTTCATAATGCGTACGTCTCACCTGACAAAATTAAATTTATTAATGCCTGCTCCTCGCCTGACTAAACTTAATCGCCTACCCTGTCTTTTCCAATTTCATTAATGCGAGCAGATCGTCTGACCAATCTAAAACACCCCTGACTTAACTTAAGAATTAATGAATGCGTCTCGCCTGACTAAACAAAATTTATTACTTTAAACATATTTATTAGCAAATATCTGTACAGTTTAGACAATTACTAGATTGATTTTAAGGACAGGAACGAAAGACAAATTGTCTTAATGAGCTCTTCTCCTATAAACAATATCACACTCTCAAAAAAAATGAAATGTACTTATGTTTCTCCAGTACGAACAAGAGCAGCAAAATAAACGAAAACCTAAGAGATTTAAACTTTACTTTTAGGTGTCTTATAAATCATAATTATACAGATAATCATGTTGTTTTAGTACCCTTTACTGAAATGATAACAAAAAGGATAGAAGAAGTAAGTGTTTTATAAATACTTAAGAATACTTAAGAGGGGGCACGCAGTGTCTTTACTCAGTAGATGATTAAGAAAATCTTTTACTATCTGTGATAAAGCTTTACACATTTAAAAAAAATAAATGCATTTTCCTGATATATATCATATATTAATGAAAGCGCCTCGGCTGACTTATGTAAATCTAATAATGCGTGCGCCTCGCCTGGCTAATCTAAATTAATAATTCTAGCGTCGCGCCTAACTTATCTAAAATTTTCAATGCATGCGCCTCGCCTGACTTATTTAAATTAATAAAAGCGTGCGTCGAGCCTGACTAACCTAAATTTGTTAATGCATGCGCCGCGCCTGATTAATATAAATTTATTAATGCGTCCGTCGCGCCTGACATATCTAGATTTATTAATGCATGCGTCGTACCTGACTTATCTAAATTCTTTAATGCATGCGCCTCGCCCGACTCATTTAAATCAATTAATGCGTGTGTCGCGCCTTACTCATCTAAATGTATAAATGCATGCGCCTCGCCTGGCTACTTTAAATCTACAAATGAATGCCCCTTGTCTGACTAATCTAAATTTATTAAAGCTTGTGTCTGGTCTGAATAATCTAAATTTATCAATGCGTGCGCCGCGCCTGACTAATCTATATTTATAAATGCATGCGCTGCGCCTAACCAATCTAATTTTATCAACGCAGGCATCGCACCTGACTTATCTTGAGTTATAACTACGTGCGTCACGCCTAACTTGTTTACAAAGAGCGGATGTGGTCCAGTGGTAACGCGCTGGACTGGTATACCAGGGGTCCCGAGTTCGATCCCCCGCTCCTCCACTAACATTACTAATAATCTTTCGGATGAGACGTTAAACCGAGGTCGCATGTATCAGTGCTATACACTGAGCATGTAAAAGAACCAGGGGTGTCTCTGGAATGGGATGCTTTCTGTATCTTGCACTACCCCCATAACATAAAATAACTAATCTCTTCAGGGGGCGTCGGTCATATGGGCAACCGGTACCGACGGTAAATAAGCTCAAATAGAGAGATATCTGAAAGCCATTGATAATATTTACATTGAAAGTCATTCATCCAATTTATGTATACATAATACCAATAGGAGTCAAACGGTTCTGTTACGGTTGAGTAAGCACTCAGTCTATTAACATCACTGATTCCCAGATACAAATTGTCATGTCTAGGAATGTAGGTCATTGTCTACACTTGAGGTCCCGTCATGGGGTCATTGCTTTCTGCAGTTACCTTGTCGCATTCATCAGAGCTCGTCGAAAATGAGTTCATCAGTGTGTTTTCGACATGATCACAAGATTCAGTATATTGTCTTTAAGTTTGAACACATTCCAACGGTGAGCTATATGTACGTTTAGGAGCGGTTCTGTCCGTGTCGTCGTGAGACAGAACTCCAAAAGGATTTGGTTAAAAAGAATGTTAGTGTTCTTGGTTTACTGTGTTGGTTGTAAGGATCACGAGATTGGGTTGGGGGGAAGGAAGGGTATGAATATTGGTAGGATTGGCGTTTGTCACGTCGATCACAGCGTCTGTAATCGTCGTCAGGGTAGTCACGTGAGTCGTGTCGTGGGGGTTCCGGCGTGATATGGCACTGGCGACCGTATTTGTCCGTAAAAACTCCAATATTTATGTCATATAACTTATTGTTTATAAACAGTTTATCTTTGACTAGAGAAACACTTTCTCCTTTGTCGGCTAGTCGTCGTACAAATGGATATAATTTCTTCCTTCCCTCCGATTTCTCGGGGAAAGTGTTCGTAAATTTTCAATGACTTGAACACTGTATTGAGTTGAATCCCAGCTTGTCGAACTTTGTCTCTATCACTTAGTTTTTCAAATCGTGCGACTATCGGGCGTGGTCTTCCGGTCTCTTTAGCTTTCGCGGGATTGCCTGCACGATACTCACGATCAAATTTCAAATTGTCACTTGTCACAAGTCCTCCAAATTCGACATTTTTAATTAGTTTTTCAGTCAATTTTTCAGTGAGGACAGATTTTGTATTTCCAGGGATCGTGGTACCTTGTTAAATTGATTTATGCGTGCGCCTCGCCTGACTAAACTAAATTTGACAATGCATTGTATCGCCTGATTTATCTAAATTTATTAATGCATGCGTTGTGCCTGACTAAGCTAAATTTATCAATGCGTGCTGTCCCTGACTGATCTTATGTTATTTATGCTTGCGTCGACCCTTACTAATATAAATTTAGTAATGCAAACGCCTCGCCTGCCTATTCTTATTTTTTTATGCGTGCGTCGCGCCAGACTTATCTAAATTAATAAATGCATGCGTTGCGCTACACTAATCTAAATTCATTAATGCGTGCGTCGCGCCAGATTAATCTAAATTTATTAATGCGTGCGTCGCGCCAGATTAATCTAAATTTATTATTGCGTGCACCTCGCCTGACTAATCTAAATTTATTAATACATGCGTCGGGCCTGACTAATCTAAATCCATTGATGCGTGCGTCGCGCCTGACTTATCTAGATTTATTAATGCAAGCGTCGTGCCTGACTTATCTACATTGTTAATGCATGCGCCTCGCCCGACTAATTTAAATCTATAAATGCATGTGCCTCGTCTGACTAATCTAAATTTATTAATGCGTGCGTCTCGCCTGACTTATTTACATTTGTAAATGCGTGCGCCGCACCTGACTAACCTATATTTATAAATGCATGCGCCGCGCCTGACCAATCTGAATTTATTGATGCATGCGTCGCACCTGACTTATCTTCAATTATATATGCGTGGGACGCCTGACTTATATAAATTTAGTAATACATGCGCCTCGCCTGTCTATTCGTAATTTAAAAATGCGTGTGTCGCGCCTGACTTGTCTTAATTCATTAATGTATGCGTCGCGCTTGACCAATCTAAATTCGTTAATGCGTGCGCCGCGCCTACCTAGCCTAAATTTATTAATGCGTACTCTGCACCTCACCAATCTAAATTGATTAATGCGTGCGCCTCGCCTGACTAAACTTAATTTGATAATGCATTGTATCGCCTGATTTATCTAAAAAATTATAAATGCATGCGCCGCGCCTGACCAGTCTAAATTTATTTATGCATGCGCCGCGCCTGACCAGTCTAAATTTATTAATGCATGCGCCGCATGCGCCGCGCCTGACCAGTCTAAATTTATTAATGCATGCGCCGCGCCTGACCAGTCTAAATTTATAAATGCATTCGCCGCGCCTGCCTTATCTTATTTTTTATGCATACTCATAAACATATCGCTTTACAAATGTGGTACTTGTAAAACTGGAGATCGATTTCCATTAATAGATCTTTATTGTCGCACATTTATTTCAAAACATTTTCACACATTTAAAAAATCATTAAGTATATATTACCAAGCAAATATTATTAACATCATTCCACTTTATATGCAAATATATATAAACACTTTTATAAAATTCATCTCTATTTGTGGGGTCTCAAGGTCATGTTTCTCTCTTGTTGCAAGTATATACATCTAAAGAAGACTAAGTTGCTACGAAGAACAATAACATTTATACAAAGATACATCTAACCATTATCATTTACATGCAGTATTTACACAAATGATCTTTCTTGTATGCCAGTTTACAAAACTGACAATTTCACCTTTTGTGAATCTGACATTTTATATTTTTTTCCAATGTTTTGCCACATACTCTCAAAATTTCCTTCTCTACATGCTTCTGATTCCAGCTTTCTTACCTATATACTGCTTTGTTGTCGTACTTTTTTATGGTTAAACACGAGTAAATCAAATTAACTGTTTTTGCATTGTAATATCAACCCCTAGTTTCATTTCATTAGCTTCGAAAAGATTTACCTTTGCTGGAAAGAAAAGGGTACGAGAAACAATTGCATTGATATTAATTCCATAGCATGACCAGTCGATTTTCACGGAATACTTTTCAGTGAGATGATTCAGTCACTTAAACATTTTTGTTCACAGTTTGAAATAGTTTCCTTTTCATTTAATTAAAAACAGCAAAATTAAGGGACCTGCACACTAACTGCTGCTCTAAAATTTTTCTTCAGAGATTTGCACTGTTTTAAGGCAAAAAGAGTTTTAGTAAGTGAGAAGTTCGTCAACAGATTTAAAGTTGTTTGGTTAAATCTTACAAAATATGTCAATAGACTATAAATACATGTAGTTGGTAAAACCCTACGACATTGAGAGTGTCAAAGGCTTTCACAGCAGGAAACAGTGTTAGATCCAGGATTTAGCTTGCATTATGTGCAGTGCAAGTGAGTTCAGGAAAAACGTCCGAACATTCCTTCATTTTTTACAAAAAGTTGGCGAAGCAGTTTATCTGGAGAGACTTTTTTCACTTTGATGAGCATTAGACGCTTAAATTTTTAACACAACCAACTGGTGCACAAAGCTTCACAAAGAAACATAATCAGATCCAGCAGACATGTATATCAGTATGACAATAGAAGGAATGTAAGTCAATATAATCATTCCATAGAAAAAGAGTTTGTCAATCGCTTCGCTGACTTCTTTCCATGTTGTTTTTTCTCCTGTATCCGAAGTTTCAGAGTCCTCCGCTGCAAACGACTTCACGGAAACCATTTCTGGCTCGTTAAACTTGTTCATTTTCGCAGCAGAAGCAATGTTCTCGCCAAAATCATTTTTACGTTTGTTGTTCTTGTCCTGTACCTTATTCCAAAACCATCGGAAGCGTGCAAATTTGACAAGCTTTTTATAAGACCTCGAGACTGGAATCTCGTCATCTCGGAAGTAAAGAATCATGTTCAATATAACGATAACTAGAGCCAAAACACACACAATCATGCTGAAGAGGATGTATATACATATCACTGGCAGAGGTTCGGAGTTTTTTGGCAGATCCATTGCTGCGACAGTTAAGAAAACAGCCAAGGACAGCATTATTGTTATAGAGTAACCAACTCTCTCTCCGGATTCAGCAGGAAGTAGAAATACAAGACACATCAAAGCCCCAATGCCGTTCACGGGCAGAATGATAGTCAGTAAGTAAAATCCCGGAAGCCTCTCGAGTTTGAAACTGTACCTAACTTCGGACGCACCAAAGAAATCTTCGATACTGTACTCAAACGAATCCTTGTCTAAATACCATTCGCCATTCTTTGAAAAATAATCTAGATTGACCACTGTGCCTGGAACAGATAAAGTAAGTTGGGAAGACATATAACCATAGACAAACAAGTGTAAGGAGCAAACTTGTTTATCAAAAGGCCAATATTTCATGTACAGTGAGCATGAAAACATGACCACTTCCCCTACGGTGTACATTGCCTTCCCATTGCTCATATACATAACTTGCATCCATGACTTGTCTAGCATCGTAAACATGACAGGATTTGAAATTGTCAGTGGCGGCGTCCAAACGTCTTCACTTTTTATCGATATATTTGTAATTCCTCCGTGGTCTGTGGGTGTCCAAGTTAATCTTTCATCATACCACTCTTGTGTGACCATCACTCCCATTGTAACGGCACCCTCGATCTGGTTTACTTCGGCTATCATAAACACATATGTAGTAAGATTGATGTTTAAGGTGTCAGAAAGGTCGTTTAAAGGAAGTATATCTGCATTATACGATGCTAGCAAAGTTGAACGAAGATTTGTCACGTTCTCATAATATTGACATTTCCCTAGTTGTAGTAAACACCCAGATGTCGCAATCCATAGAAAAGAAAACATGTTCTTCGCCATTGTTCAGCTTTTTGTATTCAATAACTTTTATATTTATCCTTATATTACAATGTTTTAATATATGTTCAGTCGTATATGCACTGTTCTTGATTCACACGATAACGTATAAAAATTAGGGTTTAAAGTTGACTGTTCGTTCACACATAATATTACTAGATGGATTTAGTTTTGACCATGAAGTTTTTCACATTCTATTTAGTCCACTGCCATTTACAGTTAATTTCCAATGACTTTATTTATTTATTCTGCAAACAAGTCTTTTAAGATGAGGATAATGGAAATCTTTGCTTTGCAATGTCAAAAGTCCGAATAACAATGAAGGAACTACAAAGAGCCGAATAGTAAAGCTATGTAGTTATTATACATGTTTTAAGGCCATTAAAACATTTTATTCGTAGTTTTTTAATCCGATCCATATAATTACTCATTTCAACAAGTAAACGTTTGTGATTTATGAGGCCTAGTTTACGAGTGTGTACTCAATCGATGTCTTTTAATACGACTGTGAATAGTGCAGCTGTTTGCTTAAAAATGAGAAAAATACAGTTATTGTATTTACAAATCTCTATTTAGACAGTGTATGTTTAAATTAATCATAGTCCGCGTCATTCTACTTCGCGTTGTAACTGATCTTGTTCATTGTCCATTTGTTTTAACACATAAGCAAAAAGTGAAACAAATTACCAACACACACAACACAAATGTTGCCCGGCATCTAACTACAATTATTAATCGTTGCTACTTTAAGAATGATCCATACATTTTAGAATTGTAACTGTTTACTTTAATCAACTGCTACGCACACTTTTTGATTCATTACCAGTTTTGTTCATTCATTCATTCATTTATTTTTATAACAAACTTGTGGCATTTTGAAGGTTTCCACGGCAAAGAAGACATCTAATTAAAATATTGTCCTGTGACTGACAACTGTTAGATAAACATGTAACAAGGCAGTACTTTGCTCAGTTCAAATATCAAATATTACTCGATGTCTTTTGATCAGTTGTTCAGTCGTTTTGGACACTGTATTGCGTCCTAGACAATACGTAACCATATGTCCAAAATTTACATTAAACTTCAAATCTGCGAATCTTTGTGCGATAGGTCAAGTTTATATGAAAGTCCTGTTCGTTTTCATTTATATTCAATCTGCAGTTGACAACAAGTTTTTAAGGTTTAGAAACTTAAAGCAAATATTTTACATATAAAGAAACATACACACAGGTTTCAGTAAGATATTTATTACTAAAAGCGAAAATACTTCTGTGAATAATTTTGGTTTAAATGAATGTCGATACTCATATTTTATTTAAATTTATACTTACTGGCTTATATTTTGAAGTGTAGTTTATACATGCAGATTCCTAAGCCTTACATCACAAATAATTAAGGAAACTGTAAAGGCTTTGGATTTATGACCTTGCAAGAGTATGACTGTGGAGCCAATGGAATGTGGTTGCTACAACAGCACTAAACCTCGGCCTATTTCTTTGTCTTAATTGGTATAGATATTGAATTCCCCCGTTTCAAATCCATTTAACTCGTGCGATGAATATGTCAATATTTATCAAATTAACATCATTTGTTGACAATACATTGTAATTATGGGCTGTTTAGTTACCTTGTCACTAGGTTTTCATTTCCATTTGAACTTATCAACTTGCTCAAAGAATTCCATATCGACTAAGTTGATTATAAAAGATAGTAATGCGACTGTGCTATGAAAATATGAAAAATACAGCGTATGGACAGCGAAAACAAAAATATGAAATTTTACATTGGCCTTGCGATATGCTTTTAAAAGGTGTTTCAGTTATTTCTTTTGTTTTACCAACGAAAATGCAATCCTGTAATGAACCGGTTTTGTCTTTCATGAAAACTAACCTGAGTGACAATACAAAGGTGGTTTATAAAATGCGTACTGATTTTTGTAACGGCTTAAGAAAGACTATATATTAAAAGGCATTAATAGGGTCATAACTCTATTCATGTGAAATATCGATGACAAAGCTAAGTATCATTTGATCTTAAATCCGTTATTAATAAGCCTTATTAAAAGAAACTTAAAATAATTTTAGCATTTTGAATATGGTATATAAATGCACGTGTATTAAAACCGAGCCCTTAATTTAAAAGGTCTCTTTCTAAAAGGAGTATTTCAAAAGTTTGTCGAGAAACTTCTTATAATTATGACATTTAAATTTTGCTACATCTTCCGTCTCTCGGTCAGTTGAGTCTTCTGTTACTATAGTATCGGTCGCATACATTCTTTTTTAAATGTCATCATATAAATATCTGCAGTATTCTATATTTTGTTTAAAGTGCAATTTATATATAACGGGAACAAATATTATTTAATACAAGTATTTTGTCACAAACTGAAACAGTGGTAAAACGCTCTTTAACAGTCGAAGAGATATCAGGCAGGCAATTCAACTAACCAACCTTCCTGGGTAGGACAAGTATAGACTGCAGTCCTCCGTAACGATAATGTAAAAGATGACGGTGCACAAACTTCTACCGGACGTAGCCGGATGCTGCCGAAATGTATATCACTATAATGATTGAGGGAAAGTACGTCAGTACAACCATCGCACAGAATAATACCTTGTCAATCGCATGGCTTACATCCTTCCAAGTTGTTTCTTCTTCAGACAAATCTGTATGATCAGGCACAAACATTTTGAGTTTCGGGTTTCCAGAAGGAGCATCTTTGTCGCTTAGGGCTGTAGTGCTCCTGAATCCTTTCTCTTGCACCTTGTTATGATGACGTCCTCGACACCGTGAATACGTTACAAGTGTTTTATACGAGTTTGTGCCAGGAACGGTTTCATTTCTATTAAAGAGTCTCAGATTCAAAATCACTAAAATCAGTGCACAAATACAGATCAATATATCAAAGAGAATTTTACAAACACATGATAGGAAGTGGGTTTGAATTTTTCGGCAAGTCCTGAGCATTAAAAATACAGCAAAATAGAGCATTATTGTCATAGAATAGCCTACTCGTTCGCCAGATTCGCTTGGTAATAAGAAGACGAAGCATGATATTTACTTGCATAATTACCGTTACGAAGTAAAACAATGGAAGCCTATCAAGTTTGAAACTGTACCTGACCTGTGAAGCACCAAAAAACTCTTCAATGCTGTACTCAAACGATTGTTTATCCAGATACCACTCCCCGTTCATTTAATAACACTTTGTATTGACTACTGTGCCCGGAACTGATAAAGTAAGGTGTGATGAAGTATAGCCGTATATGAACAGTGAAAGGAACCAAATTGCTTATCATAAGGCCAGTGTTTCATATAAAGAGAGCAAGTAGAAACGATTACTTCTCCAACAATGTACATCGCTTTACCATTGTTCATATACACAACCTGCATCCAAGGTTTATCAAGCGTCATGAATATAACCGGATTTGCAACCGTCAGTGCCGGAGTCCATACATCTTCGCTTTTTATAGATATATTTGTGATGTCACCGTGGTCTGATTGTGTCCAAGTTAGCCTTTCATCATACCATTCCTGTGTAACCATCACACCCATTGTTACTCGCCCTTGACCTGATTTACTTCAGAAATCATAAACACGTACGTAGAAAGATTAATATTAAGTATGTCAGACAGGCTGTCTAGAGGCAGCACGTTAGAATTATGCCCATTTAATAATATGAGTGAAGATTTGTAACATTTTCATAAAACTGTGTTTCACTGACTTTTATGAAGGTAAAACAAAACAGAATCCAAGCTGCACAACCATTTTAACTTTTTCACCATAATGTTCACTGAATACGCATGATTCCTCATGACTTCTTGGTTTTTATCCTGAAAGTCTCCAAGCCATTCAAAGGCACAGGACAGAGATCAGTTGCTTGATTCAGTAATGTACTGTTGTATTGATTTTTTGTTTCTAACCAGTTCTGTACAGTAAATTTTAAATGTTTATTTTTACTGAACCTTTACAAATTGGGGAACAGGTTAATGCATGACAAGTATGCTGAACAAAACCTGCTGTTGTCTGCAATATTTTGTTCTTTAATGTCGTGTTCGATTATTCCACTGGTATGCTTACGTGCCCCTGTATTTTAATCAACATGGTAAGAAGATTTAGTATGTAAAAATGTTCTTTAAGTTATAATACTGTCCATAATCGTCAAATATAAACCAAATAAGAATCTTTGAATGCTTACAAACATAATCTACAACCTATCTGCACGGTTAGTTTTCGTGGATGGCAAGATTGGCTGATTGAATTATCAAAAACATTTTATGTCCCGCCGGTCTTAAACTGCATCGGATAAAGCCGAACGTACTTCGCCAGTATCTGTAAAACGAGTCGACAATGTCACATGACCAGTTTTGAATACGAGACAGGAAAACGTACATTAAAAACGTCAATAGATAGACCAAAGTGGTCGTCCAAACATTTCGAGAAAAAACTGTAAAAATGACAGAGGAAAAGGTATGATCCGTCAAAAATACTTATCGGCTCTAAATTTGTCAGGTCCTGTAAATGAAATTTTGTTTCTGAAAATAACTTATGTATGCAAATAAGCATCATCCGACTAAATCCAAGCAATGGTAGAGAAGTTACATAAAACGAAAGTAGGTGTTTTTTATCCACTGACTTCCACGAACAAAGTCAAGTTAAAGTGAAAATAAATGCAAATTTTCTTTGTAGTAAGTTGCCGATACATTGATTTAAGTATTTCCATAAATATGATAATGATATGTTTTGTTGATGAGCGGTATAATAACATAATTTTAACCAGATGAGAAAGTGTGTTCATGAATATAACATTTAAGTAGAAGTTGTATCTTTGAACTTGTAAAGGTAGTCAAGAATGTTCGGGATGGCTGCTTTGCTAGCAGGCTCTTGGTCAGAACCAAGACATTGTGTTCTCTTAATGAAGTCAAAACTCGAACGGTTCCGTTCGAAGTCACAGTTTAATATATTGTAACTATATTATTTTTCTTATTCTGAACGTGGTGACAATGTATGATATATAAGTTTTTGAGGAAACCTTTATTTTATAGGATTTCCAAAGGTATAAAACTAAATACGTTTATGGATTCTTAGTGCAAGGACCACTACTACTTCAAGATGAAGGTACCGGGCAATACAATCACTAATCGATTGATTGTATCGTCTCATTAAATATAAAATGAAAAATAAATGATTTTTTTTAAAGAAGACCGTATCTTCAAAAATTTCTTGATTACGAATTAAGACACCCAGAAAGCGATCATTTGGACTAAAAGGCTATCCACCCCAAAATGATACAACAACAACAATAACAACAACTCTATATATAAAGGCCATTTAATCTGTTGCACTTTCAATTTTTTTTAAGCTGACACTTTTGCATCGGATTATAATTAATTCAATTTCATTCATATATACATGATTGTAAAGAAAACGTTACACTAAATATTAAGGTATGCCTCATTAATACGTTAAGAATCTGTAAAATTGAGATTTGTGAAGTTAGCGGCCTAGCGGCCTGGCGGCGTGAAGTTAGCGGCCTGGCGGCGTGAAGTTAGCGGCCTGGCGGCCTAGCGGCCTGGCGGCGTGAACTTAGCGGCCTGGCGGCCTAGCGGCGTGAAGATGGCTGCCTTTATCACAATTTAGGTTGATCTTAAAAACGGATTGAAATCTATTTTTACAGCATATAATGTAAATTGTAAGGGTGTATAAGAAAGTTATCGACATGATTTAGCTTTTAGCTAGGCCGCCAGACTTCGAAAACTTTAAAAAAATCAAAGCTAGTTCTTGTTGATATTTTACTTAATCATCCCTGAAATGTACATTGCATGTTGTAAAAATCGAATTCAAGCCGTTTTTAAGATAAACATAAATTATGATAAATATTAAGTTTAGGCCGCCAGGCCGCTAGGCCGCCAGACTTCGAAAACTTAAAAAAAATCAAAGCTAGTTCTTGTTGATATTTTGCTTATTCACCCCTGAAATGTACATTACATGCTGAAAAAATCGATTTCAAGACGTTTTTAAGATAAACATAAATTATGATAAATTTTAAGTTTAGGCCGCTAGGCCGCCAGGCCGCTAGGCCGCCAGGCTTTGAAAAGTTAAAAAAAAATCAAAGCTAATTCTTGTTGACATTTTACTTAATCATCAACTGAAATGTAATTTACAAAGAGTACATGGGAGTAAATGTACAAAGAGATTCCGAGTCGTCTTTGCAGATAAGCTAGAACTTTGTTAAATAATTTATTTTAAAAACTAAAAGCTAAATCATGTCGATAACTTTCTTATACACCCCTGCAATTTACATTATATGCTGTAAAAATAGATTTCAATCCGTTTTTAAGATCAACCTAAATTGTGATAAAGGCAGCCATCTTCACGCCGCTAGGCCGCCAGGCCGCTAACTTCACTCCGCCAGGCCGCTAGGCCGCCAGGCCGCTAACTTCACGCCGCCAGGCCGCTAGGCCGCTAACTTCACAAATCTGTAAAATTGTAGGAGTTACTAAAGTCAACTGAGGTGAACTGACACTAATACAAGAATTCAATAAAAAAATAATAAACCACATAATACATCACACAACACTCAATGAATACATACAGTGTATACACTCTAACACGACAAAACTACCAGATAAGCCATAACATAGACAATATTGCTTACAAGACCAGTAAAAAAAGTTGTCTTACTAGCGAATCGGTCTTAATAGCGGAACATTCTTTCATGTGTCTAATTTCAGACTTTGGTTCTTTGAAAGGCTGTTAAGCATATTGAAACATTTAACTTTTTAAAGTTTATTACGCTCTCATAGCGGGAGGAGAGTCCACTAACTACAGTTTTACAATGGTTAAACTAAGTAGCCAGCTAAATTTCAATCCAGTTTATTCACTAGTTGGGAGACGTTTTGCTACCCATTGAAATAAGATTTGAAAAATGAAACATAGGAATACAGAAAGTCTAACGTTATGATCGTCAACATTTTCGATTTTATACAAAATGAGGTATGGATGAACCATTTTGCAATTGTCCACAATGTGCATGATGACGTTTAAATGATGCAAACCTTTACTGTTCGACATAGTCAGAAGCCGCTGAGATGTATATCAATAAAACGAGGGATGGTAGGTACGTTAAAATAACCATCGCATAGAATAATATCTTGTCAACTGCCTCGCTGACTTCCTTCCAGGTTATTGCTATATCATCTTCTTCAGTGGTTGTAACTACCTCGGAGTAATTTGACCCATATGTCTTGTTAGAAACGAAACTTCTCTTGATAGCCATATTGGATTTAGGATTTCCGGAAGCTGCTTCGTCCCTCTTGTGATCAGCCGGTATTTTGTTGTTCTCGTCTTGTATCTTGTTTCGATTCCATCGACACCGTGAGTATCTGACAATTGCCTTGTAGAATCTAGAAACTGGAATGGTTTCTCTTCTGTGATACAGCACTAAATTCAAAATTACTAATATAAGTGCGCACACACAGACCACCATGTTGAAGAGAATGTACAAACACATGATTGGAACAGGTTCAGAATTTTTCGGCAGGTCTTGAGCGGTGACGGTCAAAAACACGGCCAGTGAAAGCATAATTGTTATAGCGTAGCTCACGCGTTCGCCAGATTCACTTGGTAGAAGAAAGACGAGACATGTCAAAGCCCCGATACCATTCACTGGCATAATTACAGTAAGTAAATAAAATGAGGGAAGTCTAGCAATTTTAAAGCTATACTTTACTACAGATGCGCCAAAAAAATTGTCAATTTTATAATCAAATGAATTTTCATCTAGATACCATTCGCCGTTCGCCGAGTAGTAGTCCGTGTTAACCACAGTGCCTGGCACAGACAGGGTCAGTTGCGACGCTGTATAACCGTACATGAAAAAATGCACGGAACATATTTGCTTGTCATAAGGCCAAAATTTCATATAAAAAGAACAAGTGAACATAATAATCTCCCCCACAGTGTACATAGCTTTTCCATTGTTCATATACATAACCTGCATCCATGATTTGTCCAACATCATGAATTTCACCGGATTTGCAACCGTTAATGGTGGGGTCCATACGTCTTCGCTTTTGATCGAGACATTTGTTATGCCACCATGATCTGAGGGAGTCCACGTCAGCCTTTCATCAAACCATTCCTGTGTGACCATCACACCCATTGTTATTGCCCCTTGTACCTGGTCTATTTCAGATATCATAAACACGTAAGAGGTAAGGTTTATGTTCAGAATGTCGGACTGTTCATTCAATGGCAACACGTCTGGATCGTATGACGAATTGAGTAGTGTCGAACGGAGATTTGTAACACTTTCGTAAGTCTGACAATAAGTGATCGCGATCAGATTACTAAAAAGGAACATCCATGAAAACGAAATTATTTTCTGTCCCCACATACTGTGCTTGTTAAGTTTACCTTTCAAGCTCGTTGTGTTAAACTCGTCAAATCGTCAGCAATAATTCACTCCTTTCGTGATATTTGTTTCGCTGATTTCTCCAATTCCTTCAAAATTTCTTTTCTCTGGAAAAAAAATGTTCATTTCACCTTACAGTTCACTTATATAAACAGATCTTTATATCATTTCCATTGACTTTACACCACTTTTAAATTACCATCGATAACAGTGAATCTGTAAGCGGTAATGGAACCTTTGTTGCTTTACGAGTATAGATGACTTTAAATATCGTTCTGTTGGTACTTTCTACTAATTATGTTTAACTGATATCTTTGAAATCTGATATCGGTTTTTCTTTCAATCTTATGAATTTCCCACTAATTAGTATTGTAAAACATAACTTGTGTACACTAACGTCCTAGACAAATATTAATATTGATGGATCAGTTGTTTCCACTTTCCAAATGATTTCCTGATGGCTGGCTGATATTTCGTCCACAAGGTATTGAACAGTTACTCTGTAGTTGTAATCACCAGGATTATTTGTCTTTGAATCATATCTTTAATATGGTCCCAATTTGTATCAATACCCTCTATATACACTGAAGAACAAAATCAAAGAACAAAATGCCGTAAATCAAAACATGTTTCAACTTTGCTAACAATGCAAATTTCAATGCTTTTGTTTTGTCTATTATCAGTCTGAAATATGTACGAATGGTTGACCAGTGGTGTGGGAATGTTCGACAGGTCGTAAATACAGTCCTTTCACAGATTAGTGCGCATTAATGTGTTCTTATTTTTCAAATCAGAGGGCTGTCTAATATTACATCTAATATATCTATAGTCGATACTTGGCTTTTTAGTTTATATTAAAGCACATTTCAAATTGCCTTAAATATTTTCTTTTCTTTCAGTGAAGACAGGACAATTTGAACGTGTATTTCAAACCCTTGAATAATATTACAATAAATTTGGATTTTATCTCAGTAATATTGTTTAGATGGAATTTTTGTGTGATGAGATTATGTTTGTCTGATAATACCCATTTACAGTTTTGTAATATAATCGTTTTACTTTGATACATAATAATTGTATTAGAAGGATTTGTTGGCTGTTTCTTTTGACCGGTGGCAAGATGATGGTGTTCCCTCGGGTCTAAAATCCTGCATTCGGTTTGTATCCTGTATTTAGGCCGATTCTTCGGTTAGCTCAGCTTCACAGTGACTGTCGATTTGGCATCTCCGTCAGGTCAAACCAGTTTTCACCTAAATGTTTGCAGAAATATCCTCTTGGTGAAATACGTAATGTTGTTACGCTGAGGGATAAAAACAACGCGTCCATTTTCTATATTCGTATGGCGTGTTGCAATATTCAATAAATTTCATTTATATTCAGTATCTTTTCAATTATAATTTTTCTAAATGTTCAAAAATGTTCAAATAAAATTATACTATATAAAATTATACTATATAAATGAAAAACCATTGCATATAATCAAGAAAATATTGAATACAAATGAAAAATATTGCATATAATCAAGAAAATATTGAATATAAATAAAAATTATTACATATAAATAAGAAAATATTGAATACAAATAAAAAATCATTGCATATAAATAAGAAAATATTGAATACAAATAAGAAAATATTGCTTAAAGATAAGAAAATATTGAATATAAATGAAAAATTGGTGCATATAAATAAGAAAATATTGAATATAAATAAACTTGTTTGAAGATGAATGAAAAGATATTCAATATAAACAAAAGTATAGAACACAAATGAAATCTAGCGAATATTGCAACGTTTAACACGCCATATTTTCGAGGTTACTCATTAATGTATAACTGTTACAGCAGAAACAAACTTGAAGCGGACCATTTTCTGTGAATGGAAGGGAGATAATCCAATCAGAAAAATGCACTATAGACAAAGATTGAATTAACGTTCTTCCTTCATTATCTTAACAAGGAATATCTTTGAAAATTAAATCCCCAGTAAAAGTAAAGGCTATAAACAAAATTTGTTGAGTTTAATGCTAATGGTATCAATATAACTTTCAGTAAATGAATTTAAATATTTAGTCATACGTATTACATTTTTCCATTCAGTGTATTTTTTCATGATTAAAACGTTTTGATATTTAATTTACGGCTGTATTCATGTTATTATCATTGCAAAAACTGCACCTTCCGGTTAGATCATGCTACCACTGCAACAAATCACGTGACCATGGGCAATACCAATTGATCATAATTTGATGTTTATATGTTTTGCTATTATTTTGTCGATTTAAGAATTTTCCATCTTATTTGCTGAAAATAAAACGGCTTTGAATTTAAACCCAAAAAAATGATAAAAAAGATAGAAAATGATATATTAATTCCAGTCATTTTCTATCCATTACACTTATGTAGGCAATAGTTACTGACACGATGGAGGAAAACTGCGTGACGTTTAATAAACTCTGATTCTGAGGCTGAAGTTACACTGAGATATCTGTATATTATTTTAATAGGCATTTACACATTTCATAATGTACATTAAAGCATATACACATTTCATAATGTACATTAAAGCATTTACACATTTCATTATGTACATTAAAGCATTTACACATTTCATAATGTACATTAAAGTGTTATGTTTGCTATTCTGGATTGTTATGCTATATATTTGTCATTGCGGGGTTGTAAGTCTAACTGACGAAAATGAAATTGTTTGTCTGTCTGTCTGACTGTCTGGCTGGCTGTCTACTGGCTGGAATAAGTATCTGGACATTATAGTTAAGGGCAACTGTTGTCATAAGGCTTTGTTAATCCTCTTGTTATTGGCAAACATCGTGATTTAAGAAATTTTGTACCCCCTCCAATACGTTTTTGGTAATTTACCAAGATATCATTTTATCGTTTTACAGTTTGAAGGTAGGTCAGGTTATCTTGTTTTACAGTTTTGCAAAATGATTTGATGAGGTAGAAGTAAGTATAGTGCCAATGAGTGCGTGAAGAGAAGTGATAGGGGGATAGAAGGCCGGACTTCAGGTCCAGATGTTGCTGGTTCGTATTTCACCAGAAGTGCGAGTACCCAGTGACTTTATGCATTCCACACTTCCGTCGCGTGTACTGGTTTCAACACAGAAAGCAGTCATTGGTCTAAAGACTTTGCCCAATTGAGGTTTAAACTAAACAAGTTTGTGAAGTTGGCTCTTAGGCGATCAATCAACTGTGTGAATGTCAAATCGAATGTCAGAAAAAAATGTTGAGTTTACCATGCTCGACCTTATCAAAATATATTAAAAAAGAGCGTTGGCCTGAATTTTGAGACAGCTCGACCTTCGGCTCGGCATTAAAAAAACGAATTTCAGGTAGATCATTTATCCACATCGAAATTCAAAATTCTATAAATACATATTCAAGCACTAAAACACGCATGTTTAGCTGTATGCATTTGTTTATCTCAGAGCCAACACTAACCCTTTGAATATCAAGTAAAGTTACGGGAGTATTATGAATTTTAATTGCATGCTCGTAATTTAGGTTTTAAGAAAGAATATGTCAAGCTTTGAACGCCTGTATATCGAACACTTGATAAGACGAATTACAGACGAAACGGACTTTGTGACAATATAGACCCTTCTTAAATTCTCTTAATTTGCACAAATGTAGCATTTTGAATGATCTTATAATTATTACTGTCTTTTTTATTATGGAAAGTTAAATTCTGCTGAATTGAATGCAAAATTGAAAGAAAGTTAAGCTACGATCCGTATCGTCCTGGAATGTGATCCCTGTCGTCCCAAAGTAAGATTAATATCGCCTTGTCCATATCGTCCAAAGGTCTGTATCGTCTGTAATTCGATCATACTTGAAAGCCCTTGTTTTGAGTCCTGCTTCAAACCATGACCATTTGTTTTTGAATGGTTTACAATCTAATATGACAGATTGTTCTGAGGCTAAACTACACCGAACCATTGACCATAAAAGGGTTATATCGGTTATATAAACATCGTATTCAACCCTTAACCTGCTGGAACCGAAAGTGATTGGCCTTTGCCACCAGTATAAAGCCAGGCCAGCCTGCACATCCGTGCAGTCTGACCAGGCTCTATACTGTTGGTAGCTCCATTTTTGTATTTTGATGTTGAAATCCCTTAAACTTTGAATGGACTGTTCCAAATTCAAAGCTGGGCAAATCCATTACAAAATTTCAGCATGTTCAGGGTTAAAAGTGTTTCGAAGCCGGCCTTTTAACTGAAATGGCAAGTGACATTTGATGCAAAGTATTATCATGCTCTTCTGATATTATAATCAGACTTTTAAATGATTGGTTGATCAACAATATATAAATAGGAGAAACTGAAATTTGTTAGATATTTTTTGTGTGCAGGGGAGCTTACTCAACACATAAACATTGTATCTTGAATTTGAATTAGCCTCCCTTGGGTGAATAAAGTATCTTGTTATGCATGTATAAACAGACACGTTTATAACAGGCTCGTGTGAGCCTTTAGGATCAGTGATTGTCCGTCGCCTGTAGGCCTCGTCCGTCTTCCACAATTCTTTAACATCTCTGAACACAGCAGACCAAATTTGATAAAACTTCCCTAGAATGTTCCTTGCATGAAGCTCTAAAATTTCTCAAAAGGTTCCATTCCATCTGAAGATCAGAAGCCAAAGCCACTATCGTCTAGTGGTCCTCTACCTAGTTTGTTCAAATCATGGCCCCAGGGTTAAAATTGGCTCCGCCCCGGTGGTTTCATAATTTTACATAGGTTTACACAGGTAAAACTTGGAAAATCATGTTGTCTAAAACCACAAAGCTAAGATATTCGTACGTAGCATTGTCTAGTAGACCTCTACCAAATTAAAATTTTGTTCAAATAATGGCCATAGGGTCTAAATTGGCCCTGCCTCAGCTGCAACATGATTTTACATAATCTTGTATGAAAGAAAATTTAAAAAATCTTCTTGTCTGAAACTAATATGCTTGAGGGTTTGATATTTGGCTTACATGTCCACCTAGAGTTCCTCTACAAAAATTGTTCAAATTATGCCTTTTGGATCATTAATGGCTCAGTCCTTGGGGTCACTTAATTTAAGGCTTATATGGGTAAAACATTGAAAAATCTTCTTCTATGAAACCACAAAGCCTAGGACTTATATATTTTACATGGAAGTCCTATACCAAGATTGTTCAAATTATGTTCCTTGAACCGAAATTGACCACGCCCCAGGGATCAATTGATTTTTTAAAAGACTTGCATAGGGAAAAAAATAAAAATTTTCTTGTCAGTAACCACTAGGTCTAATGTTAAGGTATTTGGTGTGTAACATAGCCTAGAAGACCTCTTCAAAATTTGTTCAAAGACTTTTCAACTTTTCGTCATAGAGCCTTTATTTATTGACATATATATCTTAGATATTTAGTTTTGCATGAACCTCTGCAATTCATTGAGGTCAATATCACCGATGTTAAAAATAGATTATGGCACTTTTCCCCATAGAGTCTTCATTTATCGACCAAAATCTTGGATATTTTATAAGTAGGTAACTTGCAAAGACTTCTACCCTTGGATGGATTCGAGGTCACTTGGGTGAATGTAAAGGTCACTGAGACTAAAAATAGATTTTTTTCTACTTTTTATCTTAAAGCTTTTATCTGTTGACTGACATTTTAGATATTTTGTATATAGACCCCTTTCATGAACTTCTACCATTAACTGGGGTAAAAGTCACCGAGGTCACCAAAGCTAAAGATAGATTTTTCTACTTTACCTCATAGAGCCTTCATTTATTAACTTATTTCTTAGATATTTGGTGTGTGGGTACCTTGCAACGACCACTACACTTATGCTGGGTTTCGTGTCACTTGGTCAAAATCCAGGTCACCGAGGCTTATTACATTTTTTTCTACTTTCTGTCATGGAGCCTTTATCTATTGATTGATAATTTCGATATTTGGTTTGCAGGCACCTTCCATGAACTTTTACCATTCACTATGGTCAATGTCAAATCCACCAAAGTTATAAATATAGTTTCCTAGTCGTTATTGTGCCTTCAGTTATTGCCGATATCTTAGATATTTGGTAGTTACCTTGCATGAACCTCTACCACTGGGTGGGGTTTGAGGCCACTGGGGTCAATGTCAAGGTCACAGTGATTTTTTTCCTACTTAACATCATAGTGTTATACTTCATTTAGATTCAACAAATCTTTCACAAAACATTTATCAACAGTAGATCTCCTTTCATTTCCTGAACCAACCTGATCCTATCTTGGGTTCTAGGGGTATGGGAGTCAAAAGAAGCATATTTTGCCATATCTGCATGATAGTGATTTCACAACTTTGATAATCTTACAAACCATTGGCTGATGCTTCATTTATTGACCGATATCTTAGGTATTTGGTATGTATGTACCATGGACATCTGCCCTGTAGTTGGATTTTAGGTCACTACAGTCATGGTCACTGAGGCTAAAAAATCCAAACATTGGCCCCATCCCAGGTGTCACTTGGTTTTATATAGACTGATATAGGTAAAAACTATAAAATAAAAAAACTTCTTGTCAGAAACCACAAGGTCTGGGGTTTAGAAATTTGGTGTGTGAATGAAAGTAGTTGCTGTTGTACTTAGGGGAGCGATAAAAGGGCCATCATGGTCCTCTTGTTTAAAAGACAGGTCCACAGTGTATAGGTTAAATTATAAGATCAAAAGAGCGATATTCAGTTTATCTATCTGAATAAACGCATGATTCGTCTCACTTTCTGTTAAAATAAAAAGAAAATAGCACCAAGATCAGAAATGAGGCGAGCGAAAAATATCATTATCCTCTCTCTCTCTCTCTCTCTCTCTCTCTCTCACACACACACACACTTCATTATCTGAAGCTCTCTCTCTCTCTCTCTTTCTCTCTCTCTCACTTCATTATCTGAAGTTGCATTTTTATGGATTAACTTTTAACATTATGATCCAGAATTATGATGTGCGTGCATGGTTATTTTTAGATTGTCTGACCTGCCTGTTTCCAATCAAAGCTGTCAGCCAGCAGGGAAATAAATATCCTACTTTTTAATGGAGCTTGGATTTATATGGCAGGACGCAAATACCTTAAAGGTCCGGTTCTATCGATGCTCCAGACAGTTTGAAAAATGCTGAAAGAAAACTGCCTGGCTTATCTTAATATGGCGTCGCGAAAAACCCCAATGTTTGTTTTCAGTAGATGAGACCGCTTTTAAAATGTTTATCTTTCTAATCCAATGTTATTTCTTATCAATTTGTAACCAGTCTGGCTACGTGTGCCTGTGACATTCTGTATAAGCCTAACAATAATATCCCAATTTGCACTGGTGCGATAAAGTTAGCATGAGAGATAAGGATGACAAATTAAGTCAAGAACCCATTTCTGTTTCAAATTATGTTTTAAGTGCTGGTTTAACAATACTCTCTTCTCCATTTTTATTGGAAATAATTTACAACTGGAGACCGTCTCTTACTGACATATTGACAAATCGACAACAACTATGTGGAATATTTCAGCCATTTTGTTCAAATGATAATTTTATTCTAGTTAGCAAACTAGTCGCCATGAAAGAGTTTAGTCAAAAGTGTTGTCCTTGACATTTGGGAGAAAGAAAGACAATCCCGCCTTTTCTGCCCCTTGCTACGCCTTTTTTTTTTTTTTTTTTTTTTTGAAAGTGATACTTTGTCAGTGCTAACAATATGCAAAACTTTGCCACTGGATACAAATTTACAAGTACATGTACGGTAAAGACTTCCTACCCACCCCCACCCCCTATAAGATCTGTCAAAAAGTGGTCCTATAAGTGAATCGATCTTAATCACGAGTCTCAATTATTCTAAATTTGATATTGGATCTTTTTAAATGACAAAACGTCACATGATTTTTTTTAAATACATGTAATCAAAATGGTCTTACCCGCAGTACTCCCGTACTTAGAATATCACAGTGGTCTGTCATGTTGCAAACGCAACATAGAATCTTGTTTTTAAAAAAAGAAATACTTTTAAACAAATCGCTAGATTATAAAACGGTTCAGCGTCGTCTTGATTTTACACAGTTAACACACCATGTTAAAGTAAAAGAAATATCTCAAAATAAGTCTGAAACATGTGTATGAAAAAATGTGTGATATATTCAAAAATAGATGTAACTCGCGCTATCCGGACAAAATGTTCATTATTTGTTACTTACCACGAACAGCATAAGCTGCTATTTTAGAATTTATCAAATTCGTCCACTGCTGGTATGTGTACATGATGTGTGTATATGGTCTGTTTTGATTTAGAAATTTCTGGAAATAAAATATACACTTTGTGCACAAATAAACTTACGTTGAACTTCTATGCATTGACATTTTTATTTTAGGAAAACATGCATGTTTTCAGTTCCTCTCATCACGCTAATCACCTTGTCTGCTCGATCTGTTCTGCAGAGCAGAGCCCTCAGTACACTGCTCCTCTCCGCTCATTTCGATTAATTCAGTACTGTTTTCGTTCCGTTCTGTTCTTTTCTATTCTGACACGTTCTGTTCTATTCCGTTCTCGATTTTGTTCGATTCGTGTGATTTCGTCTCCTTTTGCTCATCTACAGATTACTACGCGACTGGAAATATTAAATTTGGAATTTTAAGGTTTGGGGTTAATTTTGTCCTATTTTCCGTCGGATTTCCGGCACAAACCTGTTCCCAAAAAGCAGTGAAACTTTCTTATATCTGATGAATACATACCAGTTTTCCTAGTCGTAAAACGCAAAATCTGTTGCAAATACATATTTATTTTGTGTGTTTCATTAAATGGCGCAAAATGGCTTTAAAACGCAGATTTCCAGCTAGCTGAAAATCAAAGGGTTAATGTTTTTGTACAACTTCAGAGGTTTTTGTCACGATGCGTTCACTTTGCTTTAACATGCTTCAATAAGTTTCTGCTTTTCTCTCCTGCCAGGCATTGTTATAGAATTCCTATTTTTCCAGCGTCTGTCTGATACTTTTCCGATACAAAAGCCTCTTTAATAGCATTTTAGGACAATATTGTACTTTCACAAAAGAGATGAATTCCAATGAGTTCTGTATTCAACGGAGAATACAGAGAGCAATAGATTGAAATTGTTCTTCAAACGTGTATGTCTAAATTTCCCAAATGCAAAAAAATATGCCTATATTGAAATCAAAAGTCAGGAACAAAGTCGAACTATCAACAACAAGGTCAAGGTCGAAAGACGCCAATCATCGGAAACACAGCACCACTATGACAACACATAAAGTAAATTAATGCAATGTATAAAGTGGGTTCGGTTTATGAAGATGGCAATGTTGTCGTCACATACATAATGAAGTAATTAAGGCTAAGGAAAATACTTACGATTCTTCAGAGGTCTAGCAGAACTCATAATCTCTTTTGTTCAAACAGGAATCTGCATAATTTCTTATCCTTATTATAATGCATACTGAGCTATTGTTGAGAACTCGATGACTGAATACTGATATCAAAGGAAAACGTCTCAGTCACAGTCAAAACGTTACTATTACTACTACTTAGACAACTACTACTAGATCCAGGATTTTCAGCAGTGTATGACTGCTACCACAAAGCCATAGTTCATTTTCTCCGCCTACTAGAGTTATTTGCCCTTATGACCCACTATCCCGAAAGACTGTGATGATTTTATGTGTAAGACAGCGGAGAAGCGGGGACGAGGTGTCAAACTCGAAAACTCTGAATTGCGAGTTTTCCCTTCCAATACAATTACATGTTCTAACATGATCTATATAGTTACATTACAGTTACATTATAATTACCATAAAAGTTTTAACTAAAAATGCATGGAAATAGGTACAGGTACACTGCACTAGATGTCTGTCAAAACACGCAGTGAACTCACCAATTGTATATTTCTTTCTGACCATTTTCAATGTCTTTTACACCTTTGCCACACGTGTAAATGCATTTTCCTTGTATTGTCGGTGCATTTTGCATATGTCACTTTTATCGTTTTTACTGCATTGTTTTATTCTATTAGCAGTTCAGGATGATCAATCTCTAGCCTTTAAGACAAGCTGATATGCACCTCTCTGTCTGCCTGCCATACATTGACAGATATATTTGAAATGTTATTGTGATTTTTTTTTGTCGTTCGAGATAAGCCACATAAGACTCAATAATATGTTTCTCAGCCCTTGTAGATGTCTTTGTTATCCTGCCAATAAAAAAGCAAATACTAAAGGCATTTTTGACACAACTTTGTTTGTTTTACTGAAGATGAAGACGCAAGAAGTACTGTGATTTATTCTAAATTAACACACGACTCAAGCACGAGTCTAAGATGAACCATACAATGGCGCCATTTTGCCGGACCGAATTACATAAGCTATAGTGTTATCTTGCGACGTATCGTAGACGAACGATGAAAAAGGCGGTGTATCAGTAATGTCAGAATCTTCCTCCACACCTCCTCCTGATGAGACCCATGTATATTGTGTAAAAATACACTAGTCATGAAGAAATAAAAACAGGAGCATTTGTGGAATTAGATGTTTTCTTCATCTGCACTATAAACCCTTAAAAACTAAACAATTCAGGGAGCGGCGGACATTATTGTACTGACGATAAATAAAGTCAAGTATGGATAGATGTTTGAATCTTAAAAACATAATATATTTATACATGTATATGCACGATGACGTATGAGGACCAACTTCAGCTCTTTAGAATATAGACCGCAGCAAATTTGTGACATGTCTTTACAATAATGCTAATAATACTTTGAGTATGCAGGTCCCCAGACAAGGACCTAACAAGACAACAATATGTCTAAGTATATCAAACAAAGACGGCCTTGGCGTTCCATACGAACTTAAAAAGTTATTATGAGCGTCAATTTGAATACTGAGTCTAATACGTGATGAAATTTACATTTTATTATTTAAATCGTATTTGTATTGTTCTTATAATAGTTCTTGTAGCTTTTGTTGTTGTTGTTGTTGTTTTATTCATGATTTGGTGAACTTCTCAAAGTTACTCCATCCCTGTCCCAGAACAAAACCTAAGCAAGCCATCGATCACTCCTGACTGTAGATTCCAAATGGAAGGTGTCCTTCTTTTATTGCATGTCTACTTCTTAAACTGACAAGCCTGACTTAGCGTGTTATTCCGTGTCAGATCAGAAAAGATAATCTGTTATAACATCCACGATGGAGAATGCAATTTGACTTTCAATCATGTTGTAAAACAAGTGGGTTTGTTTCAAGTCCAAAAATACATATTGAGTCATTGCATAAAACATATGATTAAATATGTATGAGACAGCTATGCACGCCTCATTCGGAATGCAAAATATATGTTTTTATGTAAAACGTAGCAATGTTTTCGATGTTAAGTCTAGTGTGCGTGTTCCAAAGTACATCAATGTTACAACTGCCACGCTTGTCATAGTTTCGATTTAATACAGAACAACCCTGTCTGTTGGACACTACAGTTTAATCTCGATCTTTACCTATTTTGTAAGAAAATGCAACTGAAAAAAGGTCAAACTGATATACACTGAGGGAATGCTTTTTCGAGATAGGATAATTCGAGACAGAAAGGTTATTCGAGATAACCGCGACATTAACGTTGTAAAATTCAATCATTTGACATTCTATACCTACGACTACACAATTAAAAAAGAAAAATCGTTTGTCTTTATGATCAATCCATGTTACTGCAAGAGCAAAACTTACTAATTTGACATCGTAAAGGGTATGAAATAGTATTTAATGGTGTAAGGATTCGTTTACAGTACATTGTAACGTACTGTTCATAGTATTTAATGGAATCAGGATTCGTTTGCAGTACATTGTAACTTACTGTTCATAGCATTATATGGTGTCGGGATTTGTTTACAGTACATTGTAACTTACTGTTCATAGTATCTGAAGTCTGATGGTGTATGGATTCGTTTACAGTACATTGTAACTTACTGTTTATAGTATTTAATGGTGCCATGATTCGTTTACAGTACATTGTAACTTACTGTTCATAGTATTTAACGGTGCCATGATTCGTTTACAGTGCCAGGATTTGTTTACAGTACATTGTAACTTACTGTATATTGTATTTAATGGTGCCAGGATTGGTTTACAGTAAATCGTAACTTATTGTTCATAGTATTAAATAGTGTCAAGATTCCTTTACAGTAAGTAAATATTCGTCCTGGTCGCGCTAAGATTAAATTTTAGAATGACTAGAACGTTTCGGGGTCGTAATATCATGAAATTCTATAAAGAATAGATACGAAGCTGACATGAGTCACGATCTTTTTGCGTAAAGCACCCGTTTACATCCCATTTACGTACAGAGACATGACAAGAATGTATGACCATGGCTTTTTTTTACCTAAAAAACACTTTCCCAATTACCAAAACCCTGTAGCTTTATCGAAAGCGAAATGTGATTTTGAACTCAATGATATTCATCAAAATTTCAGTAGACGATATGCAGCGAATCGAATGAGTGAATCGCCAATTAAAAATCGCTTTTTTCCCCCTTTTTTCACTTATTTTCGCGACACTAAACAGGATAGCATAATAATATTTTCTTTTAAAATGCAAAATCGTTGTGTTGTTGCTGTGATACTGAGAAAAGTTTTATCATTGGTCGTCAAGAATTCATTTTTCTTATTTGAACCAGCGACAATGTTAAGAACAGTGTGCTTTAACATTCTTCAATTCATTTAATTCTTGAAAAATTGTTCCTAAGAGAAGCGTTTTTTATAATAAAGATTTCAATTTCCCAGTGTCAGTTCTTTGCTTTTTTAAAATTTCCAAACATGTGCATGAAAATTTCCAATTTCTTCGTTTTTAGTACTTCTCCTAATCTGAGTGAAAAGGGCCTGGTATGTTGCGTGCTAAGACAACAACAGGTAAATTGTCTAATCACATTAAAAATGCATATGTTGGATTTAGGGACATCTGCTATCATCTAGACAGGTGTCAACCCATGCTGTCAGCCCTACGTGGCTAGGCTCTACAAAATCGTATCGACATGAACGGGGCCTTATTCCCCCAAAGGCTTTAGTGCAAGTCAATCTTGTCAAGGCTTGTGTATCTCATCTTAAATTAAAACAAACAGATACAATCAAAGTTGACAAAGACTAAGTGTTGCAACCTTGTCATTAAAATGAGAAACCTGTATAATTTAAATGAAACTGGTGACTTAACGCCGCTTTTTTTTCATAAAGAAGAAACGTTTTGCAGTAGCTTGCCTCTGACAGCAGACGATAAACATTATTTTTATTATCAACATGTTACGGACGACATTCGCCTAAGTCGTCTGCTTGATTGTAATAAACATCACGCGATTTGCAGACGAACTGTTGATAAGAAACATTCATCTAAAGTTTATTGCCTTTGGGACTTTATAAAATCAAGGTGGACAAGTCACCAGAAAATTCAAAGATTCTTTTTTTGACATTATCGAACCATCAGAAGAACGGCACAAGAAACAACTGGGTGGGTTTCACTGATTGTCATAGAGATACATTATAAGTAGACACATGGCACATCTAGATACATAAATTGTAGTTTGTTTCTAAATGATAAAGATATCTTTTTGTTTAAATACACATATTTTAAGAATACAATGGGTTCTGATCATTTCTCTTCAGTCTGTCGACAGAAAGTAATCATTGATTCATGACAAAACACTATTTTCTACCTCCATTACCACTTCTTTTATTTGTTCTTCTCTCTGCCAGTCTCCTTCATATACTTTCTTTTTCTCCTATTTGATATCCTCTTCTTTTCATTTATTTCTTCTCCTTATTCTACCCTCATTGTTTCCGTCAACACAGTTGTGTTTTTCACCTCCTGAAACACACCTACAGACCTTTTTTGCGCTTCCACAAACACACCTACACAGGTGTTTTATACTATCTCAAACACACCTATACACGTGTTTTTCACTTCCACAAACACACCTACGCACGTGTTTTTACCGCCTCAAACACACCTACACACGTGTTTTTACCTCCTCAATCATCAACAGATCTGGTTTTTACCTACAAAGTCCACAAACACACCTACACACGTGTTTTTCACCTCCTCAAATACACCTACACACGTGTTTTTCACCTCCTCAAACACACCTATACACGTGTTTTTACCTCCTCAATCATCCACAGATCTGGTTTCTACCTACTAAGTCCACAGACACACCTACAGACGTGTTTTTCACCTCCTCAAACACACCTACACACGTGTTTTTCACCTCTTCAAATACACCTACACACGTGTTTTTTACCGCCTCAAACACACCTACACACGTGTTTTACTTCCTCAATCATCCACAGATCTGGTTTCTACCTACTAAGTCCACCGACATACCTACCCACGTGTTTTTCACCTCCTCAAACACACCTACAGACGTGTTTTTCACTTTCACGGTCACAAACACACCTACACACGTGTTTATCACCTCCTCAGTCCACAAACACACCTACAAACGTGTTTTTCACACACCTACAGACGTGTTTTTCACCTCTTCAGTCCACAAACACACCAACAGACGTGTTTTTCACCTTGTTTTTCACCTCTTCAGTCCACAAGCACACCTACAGACATGTTTTTCACCTCCTCAGTCCACAAACACACCTACAGACGTGTTTTTCACACACCTACAGACGTGTTTTTCACCTCTTCAGTCCACAAACACACCTACAGACGTGTTTTTCACCTCTTCAGTCCACAAGCACACCTACAGGCGTGTTTTTCACCTCTTCAGTCCACAAACACACCTACAGACGTGTTTTTCACCTCCTCAGTCTACAAACACACCTACAGACGTGTTTTTCACCTCCTCAGTCCACAAACACACCAACAGACGTGTTTTTCAGACGTGTTTTTCACCTCTTCAGTCCACAAACACACCTACAGACGTGTTTTTCACCTCCTCAGTCTACAAACACAGCTACAGACGTATTTTTCACCTCCTCAATCTACAAACACACCTACAGACGCGTTTTTCACCTCCTCAAACACACCTACAGACGTGTTTCTAACTTTTCTTTCTATTGCACTTCCTTGTCTCTTTTTATCTTTTTCTACTTCATCACCATCATCACCATCATCATGTGCTTCTATTGTCGCCCTCATCGGAATCATCATTATTATCATCACTGATGGTTGTTGTCGTAATAGCAAACAAATGGTATGCAAATTAACTAAATTAACAGAAAAAATGCTGAGCTTGTGTTATTCAAAGTCATTCATTGTTAGAAATAGTCTAAAATATCGTCCTTAATATTACGTTATTCCTCAATCTGGTAAAGTTTTGAAAAATGCACATTGACATAAATTGTCCTTTTCAATTAACTCAATTTGAAATAAAAACCCCTTTAAACTTATCTTTCATATTTCCTTTTCAATTCAGAACAAATAGGAATAATTATCATTACAAACAAATTGCCGTTTGTATAAGCAGTAAGGTAATATTCATAAACTTTGCTTAATTCAAACCAATGAAAAGAAAAACCATACTAAAAATGCATTGAGGTTTGGTCGAAAACAGATGTTATCTGTCTAATTTGCTATTCGTGTTTATAGGGTCCAGGGCCATGTTTTGTTAGATATGATCGAAATTATAAAATTGTCAAAACCCGATGTCAGTCTCGATTCGTACGAAATTAACGTGATTAGACCGTCAAAAAGTTGTGAGTGAAACGAAAAAAAATGTTCTGAATGAAATCTGGTGGAAAATAATCGGATCCAAATTCGATAATTACGAAAATTTCAGTTAATTTCCCCTGGCAGCGACGTCCCAGTCTCGCTAATTTCCCTTCAAGGTGACCTTGTACGTTGACCTTTTTTTCTGGTAATTAAATTATTTCAGACAGAGTGCGGGCAATTACATCTGTATATGGAGCCTGTACCACGCCTGCTTAGACGTAATTATTGCTTTATATTTCCTCTGTCGAAGACATAAATTAATTTGATTTTCTTGAATGGTAGCAATAATATTGCCATTGTTCGTGTATGAGTTTTTGAGAGGGGGTATTTTATCGTTCTTGGTAATTTTTTAACATCTTTGATTTTGGCATTTGAAGAGGTGTATCGAAAAGATCGGCCATGCTACAACTTGTCTAGACGGTCACAAAGAAATGCAAAGGCATTTTTTGGCAAGGGCATGTCTCTATATGTTTTAGATTTCATCTGAACTCGATACCTCAATATCCGTTATAATAAGATGTTTATCTTTATTCCTCATTCTTTCTATCTCATATCTGACCTTCTGTCTGTCTGTCTCTTTAGCGACCGCTCTTTAGCAAGTAACCGGTTCTCGTTCGTACAATAGTCTGGATTACCTGCCGCTAACAGCACCATACCCTATGAGTATTGCACGCTGGGAACCAGACTAGTTAAAAGTGATCGTATTTTGAAAAAAAAAGATCTTCTCGATAATGATTTCCTTGTGGATTAAAATAAGTAAAAGCTATTGACTTATTCTAATATTATCAAGTGTTGAGTAGATAACAAGTAAATCAAAAAAAACAGAGTAAGTCCATTTTAGAACAATAGAACTGTTTCGATATTAAGGGGAGGTTACTCTATTAAAGTTATTACTCGTTCTCCTGTTTTTCTGGTTTTCCCCCCTTCTGCTCTAGGTGAGCTTGTTGTTTTAAGTAGCCATTACCTCGGAGCCTGGCGATGGTTAGGCTTCTAATAAAAGCGTGCTCATTCTATATTTCTATATTGCTAATACATGTAACTATACGAAATTACATGTGTGTGTAAAACTGGTTATTATTAGTCTGTATTCCATACACCTAGGAATTTTTTTCAATATCAAAATATAGACAATTGTCTATGTTTTCGCCAGTTGGGGCTCTGATTTATTACTTTCACAATAAATCAGGATATAGCTATTATCTTTATCACCCACTTTGTTATTTTCGTACGAGATTCTCATCAACAATAGACCAGACTCGAAAACAGCCCGACAAGAAAACGATCTGGCGAAAATTATCTTTATTTACATCAGACGTTCAAACAATTATCATCGTTAGGCAAATTATGTTGTAAGTTTCCTTCTGTATTGAAAAACGCAATTCTGATGTCTGCAGTTAAAAATTGATACCCGCAATACAAGGAAGGCGATCTTTTGTGTAGCATATCGGGTTTGTGCCAAACTACAGATTAGAACTAATGGGTTGGAAATAGAATACTTAGGCATATTGTCCTTTCTCGTTAATATTTTTCACAACTGTCTAGCTCAAAGCTTTCCTAATCTAAGTTATAATCTGCATTGAACAAGAGAGTTTTTTCCGTAGGACATTTCACTCGGTCGATATTTTATATACTATCTCTTATTTGCAGACAGCGAGGCGCCCTCCCCACAAAATTTACCTAAACAATCTACTGTACTGAACTTCTAACCGATATTTTATGACTGTATATATAGAAGTCACAAAATGGCCGCCAAATTAATGTCATATTAAGTATATTTTTTTTTACAGTGGATTTTTTACAATATAGTGTAACATTCATCCTATATAAACTATCAGTTGAACTCAGTAGCTTTCTTTTGTCTTCGAAATTTACTTAATAGTACAGCTCAAAGTACTTTAATTTTATATCTAAGCAAAGACCTAAATGGCATTTTAGGTATTTGGTCAAACAACATCTATGCAAGGAAAATATAATGGTGTGATAAATCAAGCCAAGATTTTTTCATTTATTTGTATGTCAATATTCCCGCTCTCATTTCGTATTAAAATTTCTTGAAACATGTCGTAAGAAATTTGAAAATAACAGCCAAATTGGCAAGGATTTATCCGTTGACTCAAAGCATCAAGATTTGCACAAACACTTGTGTCAATTGTTTATCCGAAGATAATTCAGGTCTGACGGTTCTTTTTTATTTAGCAGGGGAACATATATTAAATAAATCAGGATAACTCTAGTTTTTAAACGTTTAAGCAATTTAAATAAATGAAAAGACTTCCCATTGAAAAAATCATTGTATTCTTTAATATTATCTTAAACAATTAAATCCAGTTCAAATATTCCTCACCATAAAACATCATTTTTACACCAAACATTTTTCGGTTGTATCGACCATTTAGTTGTCTTGATTTTTACGATGTTTCACTTTAAGGCGGAAGTTTAGCTCAGTAAACAATTTGTGGTAATAGGCCCGAAAGACACGCCTTCCGCTCCGCCCCTCGCGGTCGCTCAACCATACAAAATCGTTCTCTCACCTTTCGCTGTATGAATAATATAGTTTTTCATTACATGTAGTATACTGAGCAGTCATGTCAATAGTGGAGTAGGTGAAGTTTTTATTTGAAAAAATAAATGTTGTAGAGTTACTCAATTATCATTTATAAACAGTGTTTGTTAATTTGAACGTGCAGTGTATGTTCAGTTTCATAGAGGAAGGCCGGTTGTTAAGCAGTGAAACGATATAGGAGTTTTTATCAGGTGTACAGTTTCACGATGTTTGTCTGATAGCCACCTTGTTGTGTATACGATAGTCTTTATTCTAGTCTACAGTTTCAAAAGTGCAATACCTGAACACGATTCGTACTTGGATAGAGAGAAAGTGCAGAGTTAAAAGAATAAGTGAAATATACAGTTGGATATTTTTCAACAATGTACTAAAGTATAGTGTTTTCCTGCCAGAAAGCTGTGATACTTGCATGATGGGAGACCCCTTAAAACAGATTAAGGGGCTGGTTCTCCTTCTGCTGTATAGCATTAGCTCAATTGACGGTATGTACAAACTTTAAAATGCCTTCTTTCTTTCTCTGAAATAGTTTCTTATTTTCTCTATGTTTGTTACATCTGTTTGGTTACGGTTTATCTGTACGATAAATCAATGCTCGTGAAATGATTTCATTGCATTCCATTTTCTATGATTTATTATTAATCAATATTTTTATTCACTCATATATAAACCTTCAGCGATACATTTGCATTAAACGCTATTAATTTATTTTGTTTGTTCACTTACAACTCAGATATGATTAATTTGTTATTTGAGTCATTTCATAGACATTTTAGAGTTGTTTACACAATTTCCTATCTAATTCTTACAGTTATATAAAAAAAAGAATCATAGATATGTTTACAACCCTTGTCATTTATTTTAAATATTTCTAGCGCACTCTAAACGTCCGGAACGTTTGTTTGTTTATCAAGCGTCTGTCAAGAAATAACATTGATTTGTAGCCATAAAAGTGCCAAAGTTTTTCTTCAAATCTCTTCAGAAATCGATGACACGCGTTCAAATCAATAACAGCCATCCCTGTTAATGTATAGATTAGGACAAAGTCACTGGACATTTCAAATAAATCAATACAGCCAGTCTGCCAGGTCATTTATTATGTATGTGCCTGTCACGTGCATATACCCTAGTCTATAGTGGCACATCAAGACAGCCAACAAACAACAAACACAATATAGAAACAACAAGGCGTAGATTGTTTGTATAAGGTTTAAGAACTACGGTGGGATGGGAATATGCAATCATTTCTTATGTAAATCAGAAAAAAATTAACACTATGTTTATATAATAGAATGATTTGTGCACGTGCAAAGTGACTGACCCTCCGTTGGAATAATTTCCTGTATTGTTATGACGATCTTGCTGTTCCCAGACTTCTGTCTCAATAAAACATCTTCAAATTGATATAAACTACTGTTATTTATAGATATACTCATACTGCTATCACAGAACAAATCTTTGGGGAGAATTTCAGAAGATTGAAAACATAAGGACTTTCTAAATCTTTCATTCAAAATTCTGATACAAAATATAACCTTCTGTACGAAAACCCGGAGGATTCAGTATGTTTGGAGAGCGGGGAAAACTTGTCAGATTTTATTGTCAATTTATATTTATCTGTATCACCCGTCTTGCCGGCGGCAAATTGGTCGGTAAAAATGCAATTTATATGTCTAGAATGACACCTAACTGGCGGCGAGGGATTTAGGCTGTTACATAATGGACCAGAGATAACCATGTGTTATTTCATAGCGTTATATCTGCTGTCAGCAATGCTGATTGCTAATTAAGAACCCATTTGTGCCGCTGCGATTACCGAATCCATGTTATTCATGGTAATTTGTGTTACACCATTCCATAATTCGGGGAACAAATGTTCCTGTACTCAGTGTTTAACACTGTTGCTTAAAACAATACGGGATTCACAAATATCAAAGATCATGTGTATATACACAAATCCTTAGACATTTAGCATAAACGGAGCATCACAATTTGACCAGTAGTAAATATTATGACATCCTGTATTTCAAACAGTTCTTAATTTCGAACAGAACTTTTTTGAAAAGGAATGTTACGTTAGGGCGTGTGATTTAAACATATTCAAGGCCAAATGATAACACGACAGCCACAGTAACTTTGTTAAAAAAGAGAACAAATGGAAATCAAAGAATATAAAAAGTGTTGTTTTTTTTTTGTACGGACACTAAATAATATTAATTTTCTAAGTAGACATATAAACAGTTAATACAGCAAGGTCTTAAAATGTAATTATCACGTCTTTTTCTGTGTGTTGTGCTAATTAACTATATTAAGACCGATAATGATATTTCGTGTAAATCACATATATGTTCCCATGGAAACTGTTCCATATTTTATCATTTATTGAATGTAAAGGAATTAAGACTCTGTCCAACTAGAATACGTTTCATCATCATCGTCATTATCGACAGCAACAAAAAACAACAACATTATAAATAGAGCTTTATAGTTTCTCATATTTTATAATCATCTTCATTCTAACAATCACCATGAATTTAATCATTCTTATCATCACGAGCATCATCATTAACCTTACAATTCATTAAAACAAAGTAAATATACTGTTCACATAAAACAGATAATTCTTAGTGTGGATTTAAATAAAACCAAGCGACCACATATTTCCGCCGTATGAATTTAAATGAAAAGACAAACAATCTTTGTTTAACAACCCATAAATCTTAAACTATGATGACATAAAGGTACAAAATTTCACTTGTACACCGAGTGAATATTTTAAAATGTACTTAGGAAAATGGTCTAGTTATTGATAAAGTGAAAAAAAAAATCTCGAAAATTGACAGATTTTCCGATGTATACTCGGTATATGTTAAGTTTTTCATCATTATAACTATAGAAAAGATAAACATAGCTATTTGTTAAAAAAGTAGTGACTTAGTTGTTTCGCCAGTTTTGAAGATTTGCTTTTATATTTATGGTTTTATGTTTACCCACTAGTTGTTGTTGTTAGACACTGGTGTTTATCGAAGTTTTGCAAACCGCCAATTCGATTTCTTTTAAAATGTGCGAAAAATCTGTTGTCAGTTTTCCAGTCTGTTTAATTATCGTTAAAGCCAACATGCGACATACCATTTCCTTTGACCTTTTAATTGCTTAATCGTTAAGGGTGAATTGTTATGAAAACAAGAGGAAATCGTGTTCAAGTGATTGAAAAAACAATCCGATTGCCTCTTTAAGGCAATTAGCCGGTCTGAATTACCATTACAGCAATTCCGTTCATCTGGTATGTTATATTAAAGGCGGACAGACTAGCGCCATTTGAGCAATTGAACATATGGCCAGCACTCTGAGGAAATATGGAATTAAAACTTTATCAGGCATTTATTACCATTTACACAACTGGAGTTTTCTGTATAGCAGGTAATAAAATGTTTGCTTACGAAATGATGAATGGAAAAGGATGACAACAGGTTTAGCTATCACAAAATTTACACGATTTAGGAACTTCAGAATTACTAGTGCAACGCTTGGCGACTGTTTTCCCTTTCAGTAAAGCGTTTTGAGGTTGTTGTAAATAGCGGAAATTTCTACATTTCAGCCTTTGTTGTAAATGTTGAAATATGTACGAAATTGAACAAAAGAAAAATTGCAAATAACAAAATTACTCTTTTGGTTTACTGCCAACAAAAGCATAAAAGGGTATAAATTTAATAGATTCAACTGATTAAGATACACGTTCTGCTCGCTCAGATCATTTTTTTTTTTTTTTGTTATTTCTGAAACATCAAATAGATTTTTAGCAAAATCGCTTATAATTTGAAGCAATATTATATCAATTTTGTGTATACTTTGGGGAAAGGGGGTCATCCACCATTAGTAGCTTTTATGAGGTTTAGTACTATTATTTTGTCGTAAACTTTAAAAGGCTTTCAACCGCCATTTTCGGTGCATTGAAAATATTTAATCAAGGTTTACACATTTTAGGCTCTCGATTGTAGTGAAGCGAAAATCGCTGGGTTTATCAGCTTTTGCTGAAACTGAGTAACAGTGGATAACTTTTTTTAACGCATGTCTTTAAATTCACTTCAAACTTAGTTAAAACATGGAAAACACTCCATGTCTTCTACTTCAACACTTTGTTTCTGAATTATTTTAACATACTTTCAAACATTAACTCAAGTTTGTTTCAGTTCTATAAATTTAACTTAAAAAAAGTAAACGTAAAACGTAATTTATCAAGTATGTCATAACACGAAAACTTGTTCCAACCTTATCATTTCATGATAGACAGGATTTCCATTCAAAATTCCGGATTTTCCACTATCAATACAGTGTTACGAAAATAAAATCCCTGTATTAAACCACATGGAGCGAAATGTCATTATAAACCATTTAACAAAGATGCATATCACAGTCTCTCCAAGACGTCGAATCTGCAGCAAAGATGTAATGTGCTCAGCTCAATGGGTTGTCGTAAAAGTACGTAAAATATAGTCTCTTATGTTTATTCGGTGCATAAAAGCACGCTGCATGCATTAAATAACGTTTAGAATTAAATATGATGATATTTGAAGAGTTAACTGTGGTGACAGGTCACACGATAATGCGTGCGTATAAAGAAATCAACGGGGTACAGATTCTTTTGGGTCAACTACAAAGGGGCGCACGGTATTTTGATAGAAATATGAATACGTAAACCCGTCTTTGACACTCTCAATATTTTCACGGGTTTTAATATGTGTTAAACCATTTTGTTCGTCTTGTCGAAATACGAAGGTAAAATATTACTTTCAAATCATTTTTGTAATCAAGAAACTTTCTAGCTAGAAAACTTCTAAAAGGAAATTTGATTTGAAGAAAGTAATTTCAACGTAAAGTTTTCACCCTCTAGGAATATTTCGAACGAATTTTGTCTTCTATATGTTTGCCTTTGAATCAGAACCTCTGGCTGTATTTTTATTTTCATCAGTATTTGCATTCAGAGCAAAAATCTATGGCTAGATTTTTTCATTGGCATAAGCTGCATGTCAATTCGTCTCGGACCGAAATTAACGATCGATTCACTTCTGGCAATTTTCATTCCGGAGCACATTTTGGAATTACAGTCTAAAAGCAGACGCACTGCTCTTCAATGTTCCTCTCGTAAAATGTTTACATCGAATGGGAACTTATTTACTAAAAGGGCTTCTGGTTTTTAATGTAATAGACTCAATACACTTCTTCACAGTGTATTTCGACTTCATGAAGAGTTTTCCCGCGGAGTCTATGTTTATTATAAAGATGAGCAGACGGGAGTTGTGCTGTGCGTTCTAATCACGATCAATTATCTTCAGATTTCAATCTTCCAGTGTCTATGTCTAAATTTGATAAAACAATGTGCACTTGTCTTCCGTTTTCGTATCGAAATAGATCTAATAAGCCGAATACTGTAGTCTTCAAGAATGCTATTTTTAGCCATGGACGTGGTTGCGGGTTGGAATCTGCTTTTCAAAGTACTAGCTTTGCGTAAGGGAAGACCAGCATTACAAAAATGCACGAAACCATAAGGAATTAAAACTGTCATAAAAATATTTGATACGTCAAGTATTAAATAGAAGGCACCAGGCGACATTCCTGAAATAAATTTCCTTATTTGAACAAGTTTAGTCATAGTGGAGAATACTCCATGTACACGATTGCGTACATATTGTATTATACGTTATAAGTATATCGGTTGTTAAGTCGGGGTGCATGCAACCCTTTCTTTGAAGTAAAATCCTTTCCAAATATTAGATATCTTGTCAGGAGAATATCTTATCTATTCAAAGTGAATTCGTTCAAACAATAAGTAGACTGTGTGCCCAAAGTTTGTCCAGATAATCCGCCTTTGTAAACAAAATCAGACAACCAGTCAAAATTACATACAAAGCTATGTAGGCGCGGTAGTTTCGTATTCTTTGGCGCAGATCGACAGTGTTTGTTACAATAAGTAAACTCATTTGGTTTTTACCTAAACCAAACTCGCTTTTATTGCAGGCGATTTTTTTTAGGATTTGTGTTCAAAACTTATAGGCTTGAACCGCGCCTAGATTGTCCCCTAAATTTGTTTGACAACGTTAAAGTACTGAAAAGTAATTTTTAGAATGTAAAGTCATCCCCCCCCGCCAAAAAAATTAAATAAATAAAAGAAAAGAACAACTCCACTCGCCTATTAAAACTTGTGATTCAAGGAATTCGATACCAAGATAAGCTTGTAATTTCAATCATTATGGACATAAGCATACCACTCTCGGTAATTGTTTACCAAAAACCTATTTTTTTGGCCTTTTATGTTTTTCGTCAAGTTAAGACAGTTCGTGGCCTGAATGTCTTCATGTCTGTTGTTGTTGTCATTACTATTGTCCTTCAGCAATTAATAGCAACCAGACGGAAAACGACCTTTCATTTTTTCCCTTTGGCAAAACTCAGTACGGTTAAGAGGTAATTGTTTAGGTATTTTATCACAGGATCTTTTTTCATTGAAAAGAAAAAAACAATGTCTTTGAAAAAAATCACCTTTAAATTATTTTTACAGTAGAACAATACTTTCATTGTTTTTACCAGAGCGCCCGCGTCCAAAAAGCCTATATATTAAAAATATGTAAAAGTGAGAGTGCTAAAATGCTAAATTACATATTTTAGTAAAAATAAATGTAGCAGCTACGATTTAAAATGATAGGCGAAGCTTTACAGAGGTTTAAAATGCTTAATATTCTTCTTTAATATCTGTCATTGTTTTAAACCTCTTCAAACATTCTTGAGATCGGAGAATAGAACTTCGAATTAAAAAAATGGAAATAATGAAAATTAGAATAAAAAATCTTAAAAGATTATGTTAAACCACGAAGAATCGTGAACATTTCTTGATTTCTTCAGGATTTTTGTTCGACAAGCAAAATCTTGCCAGTTTGTTTTGCAAGAAGATGGTCTGGTGTATACATATTTAACCCAGTGCCTAAGTTTCTCCACATGAACCTTGTTACTGTACGTTTACGCTGATTACCAAAATATTAGCAGTTAATTTACACGGTATTTCCAGAATTTCGTCTGTATGTTTTCGTATGTCTTCTCTTTGTTAAGGACTAGATTTCCGTAGAGCAACAATTTTGCAGACATGAATTTGGCGTGATAGTTTTAGATTTACTCGTAGAATGAAGAGTTAGAATTAGCCTAATGTCTGCCCTAAGATATTTCCAAGGTGAAGAACAGTTGTTGGCCATTATTGTCATATATGTTTCTTTATATAGCGTCTGTGAACTAAGAAAACTCTGTGTAGATTAAGAACCGATGCGCGTCAGAAGAAAAAAAAACTTATATTGCCTAAAACTGCAGATTTTCAATAGCAGCTGGCTGGCTGAGAATGAAATAACCAAAAGAAAAGTATCCGTTACAGACGTCAAAGCAGCTGACGTTCTCAGTGACGTCATGTAAATGTAATAAAAGGCTTTAGACACCATTCTGCGGCATATAAGAGACCATTTGAAAAATCAGGAAAGAAGGCCGAAATTTAAAGAATTTATATGCATATAATTAATACCTTTAGCTCACAAAAGGTGACATGCAAATGCTTTACCATTTACAGCGTATTTACTTCGATAAAGATGTTATTTCTTATCAGAACATGGCTCTCTCGTCCATGATAAAATTAAGCCCCATAAAATATGAAGTACAAGCTTGAAATCTTGTTCAGTTTCTGGTTTATTACGTTTTAATATCTACTCAAATGCAGCTCAAATTATGTATAAGAAAACAGTAAACCATCAAATGTACTAAAGGTAAAACTAGGATATGTTAATTTAGACAGTACATATATCTTGAGGCAAAATGCAAGCGTTCACCGACAGGAGATGATTTATAATTGTTGACGTTTTTTACACATGCGACCAAATATGTACACTTCACGCTGTACATAGATGGTTTTTCATCATTCACCTAGATTTCATAACTACACGTTTATCAACATTCATATTTTAAGAAGTGGCACGAATAGTGCACCATTCACTAAAATTTTAATCATGACGTAATTATCACAAGCAGCAGTAGTAGTATAAGCGATAGCATCAGAAGTACCACCATCACCACAACAGTAAATCATCATTAGGATCATAATAATCATTTGATCATATCGTTGATCATCATCATCATCATTCAAATCAATAATTATAATCTTAACTTACAGTTTTGTTGAAACTTTCATGAGGACCCGGCACAATATTGGAAAATACGGGCGTGTCCGACAGATGTATCACGCAGAGCAGAGCTCAAAATAAGCCGTTCTCAAATCGCTTCGCATGCTTCGTTATTGATACAATTTTTGCATTTTATCTTTGTAGTAGGTTTATCAAAATCTATCAGAGATAATGAAACTTTTCCAACGTATCTCTTTTAAAGCGTTTCTTATTCACAATGCAGAGGAAAAGCCGATATAATCTAAGAGGAAATCTACGGCTTCCACTAGTAGGACGCCTGGGTCTATAAATTCCGAATCAAAGCCTTTATTCATTGCAAAATAAATCCTTGAGTATACATTAGCACCGGTGTATCTCACCTGGATGAGTTGAAATGAAGTTTTTTCGTACTTGTTTAGTATAAGGAAATGAATTTAAAACGAATATAATACGTATTTTTGTGATAGGCTAGTTTGTTTTATATCAAGTTAAAGTATTTTTTCTGTAGCTGTCTTACAACTGCTGTCTAGCCACCATTCATACAAGTACTGTTAATGGAATTTAGGGTTAGAGTTTTCGTTTATTGATGCTTATTTACGTCATGTGGACGGAGGCATGTACTACACAAGGTACCTTGTTCAATTATACCTAAAGATTGCTAAAACGGATAACGAACCAGGGTCTTAAGTTGTGAAAAAGTTGGACCGCTTTGGCTAACTGTGTTGTTAGGAAAACCAAAGCTTGTCATGTCATTACTTCGAAGTCAAAGAAAGAATACAAACTTAACCAAAATCACATTTATCCGGAAGTTTGGAGTTTATTTTTGTTTTACTACAACACCTAAAAACCGTGGAAACAAATAAACATGTATTTTTGCTTAACCAGCTCCTTCATATAAGTTTCATTGAAATGTTAGAGATTATTCTCTCTTTCCTAAAATCTGTCTATGCAAAAACTCATCGCATAAGAGCTGTTAAGACAATATTTTTCTATTAAACGTACAGAAAACATAGAAACCCTATTAAGTTTTAACATTTTTTAGTGTTTATAATTTGTCTCTTGCTTTAGCGATCCATCTGCATACCGTATTGCCGGAGGATAAATTAGACAGGGCAAAAATTGTTCGTTTGCTATAAACTTTCCCTCTGCTTACTGATAAGAATAAAATACTGTTCCGTTTTGACATTATGGTTTTACGGTTATAAATTTAATTTGGTTTGGGGGCGATAGCTATATTTTCTCCGCGAGGTGGGCAGTTGGTAATTGGCGCCGTCACATCACCGCGGGGACAGCGCAAACATTTGAAATCAAAAGGGGGAAAACGCTTTATGGAATGATTTTTTTATTTTCTTCAAGTCTATTTTTTTTCTTTGTCAGCCATTTTTGCAGAAATCAGTGTTTATTTTCATAGTTCATAGAAAAAAAAACACAAGTTCTTTCATAAACGTTTTTCAGGAATTAACAGTATTAGGAATTTCCATAAACTACATTATACTACAACGTATATAGTAACGACTGTACTAAAGAATTCCTTTTGCTAACACAAATTACTATGTTCATATTGCCCTGTATAAAATTTTTCGTATATTTACTTTAATCATCAACAGCAAAGGGCAAATAATTGTCAACTTCCCGTAAATACCAGCAGACTTCAATGCAGAATAAATGTTTTCTGTTGATTTAGTTTACAAATTATTTAATTCACATTCATGCGGAAACCCTGCAGTTTATTAAGGATCTCTTTTCACCCCCATTGTCGCGGATGTTTACATAGACAGCATATAGTCCATTTTCCACATTTCTTTATATATTCATACGCCTTATTAAACACTTGATTTGTTAAGGCTTTGAGCCCGAGGTTGTGTGCTTAACAAATGAAACCCTCTTCAAGGTATTTCAACAGCATTTTAAAATTGAATAAGCGTCTTTTTTGTCAGCAGACGACATTTTCATATAAAAAAAAGAGCATCGCAACAGGGCTTTACATTGTGTGTGAATGACTTGAACAACATCTTTGGCTCTTAAGGACGACAAATGAAGTGTATTTAAATGGTATAATTATATATTTAGAAGACGGCAATTTAAAGCTAGTAATAAAATGCACATGCATTACTATTGTGATTTGTGAAATGGCCTCGAACCTTTGCTTCAAGGACGCTTTTCCAACACCGCAAACCCCTTTCATACAAGTAACGCATTGCCGTTGTGTCTTGATAAATAACCAAACATGTGGGCATTTCTTTAAATGTAACTATGCACATCAGCATTTTTTTATTTTTATATCTAGTTCTGCTTTCACCAAACGAACTCTTTAGACAAAGATCTCACCTTAAGAAATGAACTGTAGTTGCTAGAAGTGTTTAAAAATCAATCAGCGATACGCCATCTTGTACGAGAAAAGGGTTTTATCTGTTGATATCTGCGATCACTGCATGCCAACAAGATTTAACGATCTGCTAGAAGTACCTTACCGTCTGAAGGTGCATTCTAGAGTCTAGTTCTATAAAGTTTGAATTGCAACTTTCATTTTCAGTCTCTTAAATGACTTTTAGATAGCTTTCGACTGCACGTCTGGTTTTCGCAGCGTTGGCACAGTTGGGCCAGGTCTTGTGACCAGGTTTCAGATACCACTGAAATTCTAAACCGTATAAATGCATGTGTTTTTGAAAGACGAATATGAGTAATGTTACCATCGTCTTTATATTTTCCCCTTAATTTCCTGCTTCCATATTTACTGACCTACCCAGGTCGTCGAAAAACTGATACGCAACTGTAAAAATTAAAATGCTGGATATTTGTGCCAATATTGACAAGAGGATTATAGTCGAACTGTTTGAGATTGTCCGAAGCTCAGACAGATTGTCTACTTTTGACAGCAGCTACGATTCTTTTAATTAGCCAATCACATTAATCGTCACAAAGCATTCAATGGTAATCTATTGTCCGGTGTCTACATAGAAAATTATAAGCTGCATTGCGAAATTGAATTTGACGAAGTCGCCATCTGTCTAGATCTTATCCAAAAAGATTATTTGGAATGACCGATTGTATATAAGTAGATAATGATCAAGTGGGATTAAGAAGAAAATCAAGAGGGGATTATATTCTGAGGGATTACATTTTTACTGCGCGGACTAATCCGGTCAGTCTGCGAAACGGAGAAGATAGGTCGAGTCAACAATAGCTTGTATACAAAAATATCATTTGCCTTTAAATAAAATACTGCCTGTTTGCATATTTCTGCTTTTTGAATTTTTACCCACGGTCGAATGAACTTTTTCCTTTCGTTCCAATTATTTAGAGAATACTAAACGGGCTTTTAGCTCCGTTATCCGCATAATCTAGAAGATTTAGACACTCGTCGCCAACAGTATTGCATTTATTTTGTATCTGGTTAGTGTCTGTTTTATATGAAAGGAGACCGAAAAACATCCTCTGGGTCCGTATACCAGAGTACCTGCCTCCCAATAAGCCAACAAAATTGTTCTCATTTCTGTATATCAATGTTGAACATGCCTGTGAACTTCTTCGGCAGTCTGTCTGCGTATGAACTTAGATTCATGCACGTTCGTCTGCGAAACATTATAACAGAACACTAGAATACACACAAGTAATAACATAAAAACATAATTCTTAAAGAAGAACTTGACTTTAATTCTTAACTAATTTGACGGTAATTTGTTGCTAACGGAAAACAAGTGCGCCCTATGTTTTCAGGGGAGCGCTTGATTGGAAATAAACTGCAGCGGAGTCTCCAAGATTGTAAGAAGATAGTTCCCGGATGACGCCGGTTCATGCCTCAATGCAAGTTAATTGCATAACTGCAATAATTCGGCGTTTTAATATGTAGCATGGGAAAACAAACGAGATACGCTGCCAACTTCACTCATGAGTTTTTTGTAATGAATGATATTTGTAAGAATTTACCATCGCCTGAAAGATTTATCAAAGAGTTCATTTTAAGAGCAATTATTGAAAGAACAAATAAACCACATTTTTCTCAGGTAGAAACACTATAAAAATGCATTTTGGTACCAAATAAACAGCGTCAGCATATATTGTATAAAATAATGGAGGGTATGATTCCTGTGATTTTTCGTTAGTTGAAGGATAGCTCTTATTAAAAATAAACAATATTATAATTGTAGATAGAACAGAGTGTTTGCATTCTGCATTTAATGGATGGTCTTCTGATCGGACAGTCGTTTAGAATGACTAAACATTCGAGTAAACACAGACTTCCTTTAAATGTACGAAAAGAAAGAGAGTAATTTACACATCAACACAGTACATTTCCAGTTTTCCGTTGGCAAAAAAGTATCATTCTCTGCCGAATAACAACAGCACGATGCGGACACACAAATAGTAAAACGATGTTTTAATTGTTGACAAGGATTTCATGACGAGAAAACATATCGAGAAATAGCATTACTGTTCACACGGAACAAGTTTTTCATGTCACGAAGTCATAAAAACATGGCTGCTAATTGTCCTGTCAGGATATGCTTGATTGTTGGACAAATTAAAATGAATCATTGTCCTTTAATTTAATCGAGTACTTGTTGCACACGCTTTTTTTGCATTGAGAAGAGAATGAAACAAATAGAGCAACACTCAACGAGGTTTTTGGTTGTGTATATTTGAAATTATTTCAACGATGACAGAAATGTTTCTCAAACAAATGGCCTATCAAATTGCCTAGTCTTAGAAATGCTGAATCACATGTTTGATATAGACTTTTCCCCAGAGTCTTCCTCTTTAACAGAACAGCTACCATAACCATAACCAGATATAGTTTCTGTCTCATATTTAGCATTATCGTCTTACATTAACACATACGGTCATAAGCCATATCAGGGTTTTCATTGATATAGCGTTGAAAGACACTTAATCCTAATAAACGGTTGCACCCCTATGGCTTGGCCATAAAACACTACACAAAATTTTGTCATGTTGTATTGTGAAGCTAGACCGTATAACAGGCTGTCTGGTATAAATCGCTCATAAATAAACAATAAATGGCGAATTTTGATGTAAATATTAAAATTCCCTTCGCCACAGTGTATTAATCACTACAGAAATTTCACGCCTCACGTCCGCTCAGCAATTTTGTATGAAATCAAAAAAAAAAGTTGAAAATAAATATCTTGGCGACTTAAAGCTTGACGCTAACCTTGTAAATCATCGTTATAAAAAGAAAGCAGACTGAAAATTCAAATTGCACCACATTATATAATTAAGAGCCATAAATTGTGATTGAAACGACGTAAAATACTTTGTTCGAGATCTGATACGAAAGCAATTACTGCGCAGAGTGAGTGCTACCGTATTGCGCAAAGTAAACGGTGTGCATGAGAATTATAAGTCGTGTAGTTTACTGTCGCCAGATGTATAAACGCGTGCATATAAATAAAACTTTGAAATATCTTAATTTCGCACAGAAGATGCAGTATCACGGTTACTCTAAAATAGGAAAATGGAGACAACTTTGAAACAAATATGTCACCATCTTGCGTATGTTTGTAACGTTAATTGACAAACTTGTTAAAAATAGGAAACATTCAGCCGCTAGTGATTAAGCATAAACGGAGCTGTCATAATTACAAGTCATGATATGCCATAATATTTTGTTTATGAGGTGCACAACATAGTTTTCTGAGTGTCATTATCACGTCTGGAAAACGTAGCCATTTTCACGGCAATGAAAACCTATCTGTTCAACCAATAACCTGTCTGAAAGAGTTAGTAGCTACTTCATTTACAGTAGCACAATCTGTGCCTGTTTGTGTTCATTAATTGTATAGCTTCTAGACACGGGCTGTCATTTGCTGTCTTATTTATTGTCTCAGAGAATCTGCTTAATTTAAGATAAAGATTCCAAGGTAGTGTAGGTTATTCGCGAGGTGGCGCCTCATAAATATTTCGGTCTGACAATCGAGCGCAGCAGCAATAAAAGCGGCCTGTCTGTTTAATATCGAAACTGAATAATGTTCTCCTCTAGGTACTATGAATTAAATTAAATCGAACATTTCAAACAAGTGTTTGAAATGTTTGAATTGTAATAGTGGATTCATAGGTCACTTGAGGGCAATGATTTAATTACCAAACTTAATGTCACAGTTAAACATCACCTATTTGTACTCAGTAGAAATGCATTTCACTCCTAAATAGCAACTTCCGTCTATTCGGAAGTCGTCTGTAAGCCAAACCCTGTCATCACGTCTTTCATTTGCCAACAAGCGAAACCTATTAGTTAAACATTAGCACAGACTACTGTTAATTGTAAACGTCACTTCGGATTATCTTGGCGATTACTCGCATTAGTGTAGTTTGCATGCCACTGGGCAAAAATTTAGTCGAACAAATTTAGCAAAAACAGTTTACTACTTCATCATCCTTAATTTTTGACTCAGACAAGTTCTATGTTATTTAAGTAGAGCGTATTTCTTTAAGTGGTAAGAAGTTTGTTTGAACAAATAAGCTGTGTGAAATAGGTTCGACCCCCATTCCAATTGTCTGTTTCTGCACGTTTGGCCATCATCATTATAATTTGAGTGATTTATGTCGTAAAAATGGATGAAGTAAAAAGAAAAGAATAAACAAGTCCTATGCCTTTTCGGTACTGAATTTATACAATTTTATCTACATCTCGGGGAAAATAATGAATAATCATAACACTTCAAATATGCACGGACATCGCACGTGATACCAAGAGCCATATCCAATAAGCTGTCTTAACAGCCATTAAGCAATGCGTGTTCAGAAAATTCTTAAACAAATGATAGAAATCTGTGGTAGTATTTAATCCCTCTTTATTCCAAAAGGTTGAGTGTTATGGAAATTGTTGTCATTATTGCCGACTTGCATTTCCAGCGTCAAAGCAGAGTATTCAATATGGAAACCGCTGCCTTACTGGCCCAGCTATCGCGTCATCATATAATATTCAATTACCACTTCGTATAGACACTTCGAGACAATTAGCGTCCTCTCTTTGATTTACAAACAGTAGCCAATGGAATATGTTACTACAAAGAGTTGTGATATCGGGAGTGGTGTGTACAAAAATGTCCTATCTGCATCTTTATTTAATATCATTTAGAACCTTTTCGCTTTCACCAATTGACATGCTGTCTAGATAAGTAAGTCTAAAAGCAAAGTCGCCAGCAAGTTTCCTATGTCTCGCTGCTAAGTCTCATGGGGATGGGTTAAAGAGAGAGACGTTAAATTATTCCCAGGACTCTGGAGCCACGGAGAGAGATTCCGGCTTTGATCTAATACAATAAGGAGATTGCAGCGTTTGATTGATCTTCTCAAGATATTTCCTAAAGATAAGGGCACTCGCCGATTGTCTGGTAGCGAAGTACAGCGAGCAGTCGAAATACTTTTCTAATTATAAAGAAAACAAGTAGTTGCGTTTTGAAATTCAGACGTAGACTGGAAATCCATATCAGTATGCACCCCTAAAAATTTCAAGTGCGCCGTAAGGCTTCCAGAAGATAATTTACATTTAATTTGATAAGGCTACACGCATTTAATGTTTGTCTGAAATGAAAATAATTGTTAGTTTTAGTGCTTGCGATAGACATCGCATCGAAGTAGTGGTTTTTAGGTAATAAAATTGAAATAAAATGTTAAATTATTGATAATACTGTATCACCGTTCTGCTGTACATTCAGTAGGATTTCACTAGGTTCATGCGGAAGGAGTTTGACAACAACACCAAAAAAGATAGCCCTTTATTGATTACGGTACATTTGGTCTTTTATTGTAGGGATAATAAGAGAAAGACAAAAAAAGTGAAGTTCTTGTGCTTAGCTCACAATTATAAAATTACTTCTTCATTCTATTTCCAGGCGAAATACGGTGCTACTGTAACGAATCCGGGTGTGTGACGACTGGTTACATGTGTAAATCCCAACTTGGCATGTGCTACTCTCACGTAAAATACAGGGACTCGAGCATGGACCCCAGTCAGTCAACGATAGTATCAGGCTGCGCAGACACATTACAAGAGGAACCAAGGATTCGGACATGCGCTGTGAACGGAAACGGAAATAAAATAGCTGGCACGAATTCGAATAACACAACTCACACAAATGAACCCAACGATGTAGAAATGAAAGAAACGATAGTGGTAGAGCCAGCCAAAGCAGACATAAATGAAATTAATAACAATGTTGACCCGACAAAACAGGAATTAATTTGCTGTACATTAGATATGTGTAACTACAGAGACAGCTACGAACTCAGTGTTATTATTGAACAAGCGCCAGACAGGAGAGGTAGGTTTTATTTTTTGTGTTCTTCACTAAAGTTGCGTCTCCATTCTGCATTGTTTTTGCTGTCTTCTTTCAATCTTACGAAAAGTTTATTTATATTTCAACAGACAGTATTCCCCTAGCTTATCAGATTCCCATATTTTTCTAGAATCTCCGAGTAACGCAGACGGTTTTCTAACAGCAGACGAAAATATTTGAGACAAAAAATCTCGATCCCTCTAAATCATCCCTCTGTGCACAAAGTGGAAAATTGCAAGCCTTCAAGTACCTTACTTACTGAAAAAAAAATATTCCACTATAAAAAGATTTATGGCCCCAGTAATTTGTCTTCAAGTATAGCCTGTGCACAATTGAGTGTCTACAGGCAAATATAGGTAGCATCACTTATAGCTGCTTTTTTTCTAAAGAGCTTGAAATTCGAGACGGAAGTAAATCATGTTATGTAATAAGAACAGCGGATGGGTGTAATGTATTTCTTTGCAGCTGCAATAAAATGGTATAATTTAAAGAGTTTCTCAAAGAAAAGTTAACAGTTATTTTGCTCGTTCAATATTTAATATCGTCTGTATTTTCAGCCATTTTATAATCAGTTTTATTGGGACAAAGTTCAGTGTGATCGAAACTTTTCATATATTTTCATGTTTTATACAAAACAGATTCATTTATGATTTACAAAGGAAGTTACGAACGTTGAGCAGGACACTGATATTCTGATAAACAATAAGAAAATGTGGTCTTTCCAAGTTCATCTGGGGAATGAACTGATTTGGGTTTCCTGTTCATTTCGAATTGAGAAATGCAGGGTACAAAATATCCAGCGTGTTTTCGTCAGACCGTGTTTTTTGTCTTTCCTCGCCCTAAACATTTTAAATGATTTCAAGATAAGAATCTTTAAAAGCAGACGAGAAAATATCCACCATGTCATTACGTGCATTACACAGGATGTGTTTGTCTCTTTTACAAATATCCTTCCCCCTTTTTCTGTTTTAATGGATATGTTTGCAATACTTTGTGCAGACTCAAGTCGCCAAAGGAAAACACTGTTGATATACTGCTCAGACCGTAATGGCCGCCTGTCTCCCGAACAAACCTTAAATAAAACCCCATTAAAGACTTTAGTCTATCAACAAACTTTGCCATGATTTATAAGTTCAAAAGCGAAATTTATCAAAGTTGACATTTGAGGACAATTAGGAAAGTACTTGTCTGTTTACTTTAATCATTCGCTTCTCATCATAATACCATAAAGTAAATTTGTGACTCAATTTTCCCTTCGATACATAGGAATTCGCAGATAACGACGTTTGTTTAGAGATTATCCAGGTCAGGGGAGATAATTCTTAGCTATTTAACTCTCCAGTGTTGAAAGCAAATAAGGCCGGTTTTGCTTTTTCTGGGTGGGCTTCTTCGAAAAGAAAGTATTAAGGTCAAAAACTTTGTTACAGACCTAATATTATTAACAAGAGGCCTTTCTGCCCTTATCCTAGAAAAAAGGAGAGAAAGATATGCCTGTCCTCGTCAAGGTTGTGAACATTTTGGCATACCTTTAGTTTCGTCTTTTGACACAATATGTTCTGAACCTTTTTGTTCTGACATGACATACACGACTGTTTAGAAACTAAAACCAAAGTATCTTGTTACTTCACTTTACTATTTTCAAATTAGCAACTTCGAGCTTGACAACTTTTCTATAGGCCTCGCGTGGGATTCGAAACTCTAGACAATGGTGTAATGCGTATAGCTCTGAATGATAATGGGCGCGAAATAGGAGACGTTGAAATGTACATGTGCTTAATTAGATTATTACTTTTAGTAACATATCAACATTCCACAAAAGAAGATAAATTTCTCATCTATGTGTTCAGTAAACGACCCTTTTTCCGACTGATTTTCGATGAAAATATCGTGTTCACTTCGATTAAATGATACAAAAGAGTCAAATGAAAAAACTATCATTTGGAATCAGCTGGTACCCGAGCCCGATTTCAGGCTCAATGGTATCACATGACAAAATCTAATATTTAAAAACATTTATACCAGGTTTCACCATACCGTATTTTCATATTTTATTTGAATAATGTACTCATTTATCAATGTCTCAAGCGATCTTTCATTTAATGAATTTTTTAACATAAATGAGATTTAAATGACTCTCAGATAAAATGCTTTTTAGATTGACGAGATACGAGGAGAACCATTCTGTTATCATTCGTTGGACGAAAAATAAAGGGAACTAGTGGAAAGGCGAATGTAAATATGCTGTGGTTTGAATTATATGTCAGCGAAAATAATTTTACAAGATAAATAAATGTGGAAAACATGCTGAAAATTGAAATGGACTGAATTAGATAGAATTTCACTAAAAAATAAAATATGAACTTTGATAATATGCAATTTATGACTGAATAAAAGTAATAAGTAAGTTAAATATCTCTACACTTAATAGTTTCAAAATTATATAATTGAAAAAATAACCTTGACTTTTGCGAAAAAGTACATTAATGATCGGCCATGATTTCTAAAGGTGAAAAACAAACTCCCGAGGAAACTTTTTGATAATTTTGTGTCGTATTATAACTAGTACCGTTTTGAACATTTAGAAATTGTAACGCAAACGTTTACACCAAAAAATACTTCTTTTAAAAAAACTTCTCTTTGAAACATTATTCCTAAAATGTACTTGAATTTGACGTATACGTGATTATTTCTTGCGACACATGTTCAGAATATTATTCCGGCATGGTTTCATGAGCACAGGCGAAAAAACAACAACATGGAACCGAGTTTGCATTTGTCTACAAAACACATACAAATCAAATGGAATGGATGCGCAAGAGATTTAATTTGGTCATTCAACAAACATGTAATGACGTATTTGGCAAAGAGCACAGATAGAAAATGTCTGCCTCCTTTTATTGCCCTGCTGACAGTGTTAGGACATTTACTGCGAAAAAAAATCCTTTTTTCTCGACCGAAACACTAAAATTATGCATGGCTTTTTAGCCTATACATCATTAGATGACGTGTGAAATTTTGCAATGAAATACTTAAGAATACATTAGAGAAATGTAATGACCCGTAAATTATTAAGAGGTTTCAGTAGACAAATCTAATGTAATGGAAAATAAATGAACACTCTTAATTAAGTTTCTTTCTGCTGTTAAAATGATGTAAGCGTATATATTTTTTTAGCAATAAATTAATTCACAGAGTATAGGAAGATATTATAATGTACGGGAAGGCTTTGTAAATGATATATTTCTCATTTTATAAAATCTTTTATATCATATATTGATTAGTGTTGCGTACACAGAAGAAAGAAAATTAAATTACCTAATCTGAAAACTGTCTTAGATTCGTCGCTGAACACAGCGTTTTGAGAAATTTACGTTAATGATGTCAATGGGAAGGGATTAAGTTCCAGCTTTCACTAGAGTAATAATATACGAAACGAGATAAATAAAATGAAATGTAATTCTCTGCTTTACAGCATGAGAAAAAAAAACACTTTATTATCTTCTGGATAATAGGTCTCTTAACTTTTTAGGGAAATAGTGGGGGATATCAGGTATAAAATTAAGGGGCGCATTTCAAAAACTGCAAAACACTGTTGATGTCAATTTTCTTCTTTTATTCTTTGTTCTTTCTTGCCTTCCTTTCTTTCCGTTTATTTTTAGCGTATTGTTTAAATATTGAAGCAAACATTTAAATGAACACGTGTTGTTTTATCTATTTTCAGGGAGTACCGATGGAATCTCATCTAAAAGGACTCACGAGACCCCAAAACCCCAAAAGGACCTGTGGTTCAAGGCCGCGGTAATAGCAGTACCGATTGCCGGGGGCTTCATACTCATTCTACTCGTGTTACTCGCAGTGCGCATGCTCAGAACTGACTCTCGTCAACACAAGAGACTTATTCAAATTAGACGTGAACGGAGCCTCACAAAAGCTCAGCTCTACGTCACAGACCATTTTATAGACAAAGATAAAAGTTTAGTCACAAACGATAATCAAATTTATAATAAAAGTCACACTTTTCCTCAGTGTAATAGTCAAAATTCCAAAAGAGATAGTAGTCATTCCCACAGACATTCAAACTGTCACCATCATCCTCATCATCATAAACAGTATCATCCGAAGGTGACAACAAATCGAGAAGGTCATACGTATGAGCAAATAGTTACACAGAACAATGACACGAGTAAAAACGTGTGTGATCACCAGTGTAGTAGTAGCCGGACGTCGCCGTATCCGTCTGTTATTGTTTGGGGGAAATCAAATCAAACCGATTCAGCGGATGTTGTTTAGCACTTGTGGCATTTTAATGGTGTTAAAGGGTAAATAGCGACATTTAAGTTGTGATTAATTTGTAACTATTATAGAAAGTGAAAATTCGGATGACGTTAGTGCTATAGATATGGATGAACATTCAGATGACGTCATGGCTAAAAAGTACAGAAAGTGTGGAGGACAGCAATCGTCAGAGACGTAAAATTGTGATTACCTACTAGAAGAGTGTTCAGGGCCCTGATGTTGTTATTTATGTGGTGAAGAATCTTGTCATTTTTAAAACACTTGCTCATTTCTGATTCATTGTTAATAACAAAGTGGACAATAGGTCCACTCTAAATGTACATAGGACATAAAATTATAACTTTCAGAATTCTGAGAGTATATTGTGAATGTGTGACTGTTCATCTCTAGGCTTATTAACATGTTTCCGGGTACTGATTTTATCGTTAGGCTGAATTGGCCTTCTCTTTGGTGTTGTGGTAACTTAAATGTTGCATGAATTTACTGTGAAATTCAAAATGGCGTCCGTAACTTTTTTTGTTTTTTTTGTATTTCAAGAAAGAACTACAATGTTGTTTGGAATATTGAATAACTGTAAAATATCCAGTAATAGAATTTGTAAATTGTTATTAAGTGTTAGTTTTTGCATGCATAACAGACGGAAGTGCCTTCAATTCTTAAAGAATTATATTGTTAATACCTTCTGTAATTAGGCTAGGACCAAGTTGTGTTTATTTGAATATTAATAAGAAATATATGATAGCAGCCTGAGAAATCATTACGTGGAGGGTAGTTAATACTATAAGCATGTGGATTTAAGCAAGGTACTTACACTGTCTACAACATAAAACTGTGTAGAGTGTGGATTGGAGGAAGTAAAATAATAAGTCAACGCGGGCATAATTTAATGCCCATTATTATTCATTCAAATTTATGCAAACGAATTTTAAAAACTGCATAGTGTACAGTGAAATTATGACGTCACGTTTTTGTTTTATTCTGTTCAAATACAGTAAAAGCTTTTCCACGTTATTATTTTCCTGAATATATGTTTTCATTGTAAATGAGTTATAAAAGGTTCTCAAATCAAAAGAAATTTCAAAATTTGACTGTGGTAAAGATGTGTGTTTAATAATATATATTTTAAAATATTTATTTCTATGAAAAAATAAAATAATGTTATTGAAATTTATAGTTGTTATATTTACACAGTAACAGTTAACATCCCCCCCCCCCCCCCTCGCAACAAAAAGCGTAGAACTTTCGACGTCATCCATGATTCTAACGATTTTAAGTGACGTTCGTTACGGCTTTCAAACAAAAGTGACGTAGTGTTATCTGACGTAACAAGCACCAAATGTCAAAAATATGGTTATAACAAAACGGTGACACAGAATTATTGGATTAAAAATCTCTTTAACGGTTAAAATGCTACCAAAACAATTTTAAAAGTCTCCTGAAACACCTGTTAGAGTGAATGTTTTGAAAACCAAAAATCGTATCTGAAATCTTCTCTTTAAAGTAAGATAAGTCTTTTTTCATTTGACCCTGTTTATAATGACTAATACAAGGTTCGCTAAAAAAGTCAAACGCACAAAATTATGTTGTCATTTGTCGTTCACAAATGTCAGTGTTTTTTTGTCGACGTTCTGTCTTCCGTACACATTCGTATTTTTACTTTATTTGCTCCCGGATTTTTTTAAAAAAATAAAGACTTCTGGAATTTCTCTTTTTACTTTCGCTCCAAAGATGTAAGTTACTTCGAAATTGTTCATCATGAGAATTTGTGATAGAGTCAATAGTCCGGATGTAAACTATAGTCCAGTCTACAAAAAGGCAGTGGGCACAATTAGGTTGCAGTGCACATGTGTACTGGCGATATTTGATATGAGATATCGTTTATCAACTAAGTTTTAACCAAGACACATCTGGCAACAGTTGTGGTCGTCCAAGGGTGCACCTCATATATTATCTTGTATTAGGAACCGAAAAACTTTTAAAACGGAGACAAACACCTTTACAGAATCTGTAAAACAGGTATATGCACACAACGCATTATTATTTTCTAGCAAGCATAAAACGCATTGCATATTTTAGCGCAAAATTCAAATTAATTAAAAGCTGAATTAATAGATGATTTAGTGTTTGTACTTCTGGCTTCGTCAAACACCTACGACAGTAGGCTTGACATATCGTTTCCGGTAAAAAAAAACACATGGCGCCATTTACTATTCAACGACGCCATAGGATTTAATTTTATGTTTGAGGTTTTTCATTTTCTAGTCAATATGCAGGTAGTTTCGACAAATCTGTGCACTTGACAGCAATTAATTTTGATTTTTTTTCTCGTCATTTAGTTTTTGTTGTTGTTGTTGTTGTTTTTTTTTATCGCCGCCATTTATGGTAGAGTTAATTCAAGGAAACCAGCTCCTGCAGTTGTTCATTTTGAATTACCTGTCCTCGGGTTTATGCGACAGGCCGAGAAATGATCTGAACTACCGTGTTGAAAACATGATCAAAAGATGCTAAGGTGGTTGGACCAAACCATCAATACAGTTTTCCAGATTCGGACTAGCTTTCGTGTTTAAGCTACGGTATTTGTGGTATGTACACTTTTCAATGACCATAAAACATCGATGATCACTTATTTATCAATAATCGAAGACAATATAATTAACAGTATGATCCGGGTTGATGTATAACGCCTAACTTATATGGCTTTGATGGGTTTTCCCACGAAGTGTGGACTCGGTGAAGGACTAAGTGTGTTTGACTGTTTGCCTTCCTCTTGATTTTTACAAACACATCCAGATAAAAGCACATTCCGGACTCTCTTGACAAGAGTGTTGTACATTTTAAGACGAGGCCATTAGAGCAGATATCTCATATATATCTTTGTTTTAATTGACAAAAATAAACAGCTGTAATGTGGACATTTTCATTTGTATAGTCAATGTCATTATTGTCTCAAAATTTTGATAATTATGATGTTGACTAAGAGTATTAGAATGAAGCTGAAAGTTGTAGTGATTACAACAGCTGATGATGGTGAAGATGACGTAAATGATGATAATGACGACAACAACGATGATGATGATGATTACCATGACGACGATGATGATTATGATGGCGTCGATTATGATGGTGACAATGATGATGATATATAGTTTTTTTCTTTTGCGTCACTACTTTTGCATATTAAACTTTTTTACTTTAATGACTATAAAAGGAAAATACATGAACGTATTTAAGCAATATTATAACAAAACGCCAGAAGACCATTTTCTGGTAATTATGCTTTAGTTCGTTACCCTTTCTGGACTCTGTCCACAAAAGGACGTGCCTGCGTAAACTAGGGTCAAGTGTTATCAGTCATCATTTTTTGTCTTTGTCAGTCGCTACAGAAAAACAAAAGGTAGGCAACAAAATGATAAGTTTATGATACAGACGCTTTAAACCATTAAGCATTGGACTGGGGCAAGACGAAATGAATCAAGTACTTTCAATTGTATGATGATTAAATAAGTGTTTTTATACAGACTAAAATTATGACTCATTTAATGAAAGGATAAACAATACGTGTCACCAGTTTTCATTTTATCCCTATCTGAAATGACGTATAAACCAAAAAAAAATGATATATGATGGATGGTGGGGCGTTTTCCTAAAATAAACTCTAAACAATTTTACCAATTTTAGCTTAATTTGGTTTAGATAATGTAAGCGTAAACTGAAATTTAGTGGATGAACTTTACCGGACAACCACAGCATTATTTAATTCGAAAGTATGTAAATTATCATCGGTACATTGTTATCACGTGTCAGTAGGGATCGAACAGGCGTCCACCCCGATTACGGGGCCTGAAACATACATAATTTCAACATGGCAGTTCCCTTTATCAAAAAATAAATACATAGATATAGTCTTAAAAAGGCCAGAAAACTGTTTTGAATGCTAGAGGATTTAGCTATATTTCAATTAACAGTCATTCAAAACGCCTCTTTAATTGTGACGCGTCACGAGTATAAGTCTGAGGCGTGAACTTAAATTGCCATTTTAGCCAAGGTGAAAACCCTAGAGGTCCATTCAAGAACTTCATATTGCATTTGAGACTTGAAATGAAATTTAACAAGCGAGATGCGTGTATCAGAGTTCATGTAAAGAAGACTTGCATATTTCCTTTGTAACTAGCTAACTACACTTTGAACATTTCTTTCTTTCTTTTTTTTTTCGCTCGCCATGTTGTTCGCTCGTAGATTGTTTTTTTTTTTTTTCGAAATTACGTCTGTCCGCTTGTCCGTTTAATGTCTCTTTTTTCATATTTTCGCAGATAAAAAAAATCTCATAAACCTGAAAAGAAGGAAGTAAAACAAAACTGACGAGATATGGAAAATTACCAAACGCTTTCAAGCCTCTAAGCATTTTACGGTCAAGCTACATTTATTCACCACTGTCGACACCAAGTCTAGACACTGGCGCTTGACCAATAAGTTTGGTCACGTGATTTAAAGCAGAGAACAGCTGGAACTCTTGAAGCTAAAACCACCGATGAAAGAATCTCCATTATTTATCTTCGCTCCTCCAGAAATGGCCGCTAGCCTTTAACAAATGTCACTAATAAATCAATGCATATTACCACTGGAGTAATTAATGTAGATATAAACGCTTGTCGTTGTAGATAAAATTCGTATACAGGGCCGTTTTATATGTATCTATATGTCTGCTGATTAATCTCTTAACGTCGGACCAGGCAAGCATTTCAATGATCAAGATTAGTTCATAATTGGCGACAGTAAGGCTGGACACTCCGGCAGTAGCATATGAATAATTGATTATCACTAATTGCTTCTGGGGAATCCCGATTTCACTTTAAAAGCGTCTGGCGGACTATGAACGCGTTTCAAATTTTCAAATAAAACAACATGGCGGCAAGGTGGTCACACGTTAATGAATTATTCATTATCTACGAGACTAATTTGATGAATAATCATAGTTGTAGTCAGTTCGAAATGCACGAGAAGGATGCAGTTTGAACATTCGATAATATATTAATTATAAACGTTCTCTGATGAGAAACATCTTGGGAACATGGCATATGCTTGTCTAAAATTGGCAATTAATCTTGTAATAACTGACTAAACTATGGGCAACCAAGAGCATAACAAAATGGGGAAAAAATAAGTTAATGAGTTCAGTAAAACATAACAAAAAGTCTTTAACATTTTTAAATATTTAAAATAAGCATTTAGATTACTTTAGGATGTGCATGATTTTTTTCTTTTATAATACGGGCAAGGCGTTGCAATCTGTTTCTAACTTTAACAAGTTATATGCATGTAAGAATTTCGAACATATCTAGTAAAATGTATATACAATGTTTGTTTCTTTAGCAATCATATAATGGATTGCACAGGTTAAAAAGGAAAACTTTTATAAATAGACAGACTACGTGTAATAAATTTTCTATCTCTTTAAATGCCATGCTGTTCGGCTTGCCCACACTCAGACTCGGTTGATACTTACAACCATCAGACCTTCCAATGCGTCAAATAGGAAAAACAACTACATAAATTAATTGTCTTTCTAAACTCTGAATAAGATGGTTTTTAAATGTTTTAGATACTTTAGATACTTTAATCTCAGACCACTTCTCTATTTTAACTGTGTATTCGTTATTGTTGCACGGTTTACAACATCCTTAAGTGTTTATATTTTTCGTATCATTATTTTGACAATTATGTATATTTTATAAAATGTTCGTCAATAATGATTAAGTATTAAGACGACGCTTGGACTAGACAGAATCTTCAGCTTGCTTTGATCTGGTTGTTAATAACACAGGCCGCACCACGCACCAAATCTGTGTTTTTGTTTTACTGACACACTCGTTCACATAATGGATTGTCGGTGAATCAAGAAACAACTTTGAATGTTTTGTAACAAAATATTTTATAATAAAATGATGGTACTGATTTAAAAGCTGGGTTGTTGTTTTTTTTGCAGACAATAAAAATTCTGTAAGGTTTGTCATTTTCGTATAAAACGCACATGCGTCATGCTTGGTTCGGGGAAAATATTATTATGTGTTTTTCTTCTCATGAACTCATGTTGTGACATTTAAGTTACCAAATTTCGACGGAACTGTTTTCTCAAATCAGATGTCACCACCACACAATATTAAAGTTACAGAAAACACCTGCTGTAGCCAATAAACCGATGGCAGATTTTGGCAAATGTACTGATGCTATAGAAGTGATAACTGCTTATTAATACGGAGCCAAGAAGTCGTGAGTTATTGGTCTGATCTGGAGATACTGCTCATCATTATGCAAAGTGTCCGTAAAAATTACCCTTTGCGTCGCCGGTTAAACGAACGCCCCGCAGAAAGTGCCGATGACGCGATACAAACACTAGCTGTTTGTCTGTCAGCATCAATTTATCGACAGGTGTCTCGACACCAAATTAGCTCCGAGGCACTGTCGCGATTTTTTTAGACAACATCACGCTATTATCAATGTCTTTGATACATTATAGCAAACTTTCACTCCATATCTAATACTTTGATGCACCTTATCGTAAAAGAACACGCCATCAGCTTTGATAGGGAAATAGAATTTAAAGTCCGTATCGAGAACTTGTAGGCGAACAAATTTCCATTCTTATATTTTAACAACGTTCGTGATTTTTATACGGAACCTTTCTACGTATGATCTAGTGCGTTCTGATGGTATTACACATATTTTGTCGTCTTTCTTTGACATTGAACAAACATATAAAACGTCATCATCATATTATCTTTGGAAAGATTACTAAAATGGCGGTCACAATGTTGAGAAAGAGAATTTGTCGCTCTCTACAGAAACAATACAACGTATGAGCATCGTTGTCATTATGAACTTAAAAACTAGATACAAAGAATTGGCCTATGTATACATAATTATATTAATGTCACAAATAATTTCGAAAATTATACATATAGCCCATTTACATAAACATACACATCGTGACGTCAGTCTGATGGGTAGCGACATCTTGAGGCATAATAAATTGGATGTATCGATCCATCATAATTATAGAGGACCAGAAACCTGCTAATTAACACAACAATATTCCCGGTCGTAAAAATAGCACGCTGTGGATATTGTTTAATTGGATCCTAGGGTGTGACGCGAGGCTGCAAAGAACTATGGCGCCACGAAATTGTAGCCAATAACGTCTGATCAGTCACGAGCATACTGTTCATCTCACAAGCTGTGTTTGAGGTTGATAAAATCAAGAGCAAAACAGAATCACGTTGAAGGAAACTAAAACAAAGTGAACATGAAAAGGAATGAAATGATCCATAGTTTTACATTACAGCTTTCTGACTTGTCACAATGTTGCAAACATGACATGTTTCATTTTGTCAGTTCATAACTGATCGTATCGTATTATACCGAACAGTATCGCACTGCACCATATCGTACCGTAAAATATCGTACCGTATTGTATTAAACGCTTGTATAAAACAGTGCCGGTTCCACAATGTGTCGTGTCGTAAAGTGCCGTATTCTTTCATTTTATACCGTACCGTGTCACACCGCACCGTATCATATTGTATCGTAACACTCTAGTATCGTATCTATCGGTTCTCGAATCTTATCCTGTTTGGATGATGTCGTAATCAAAAAATTATCGAACTGAATTTATATTAGTGAACATAAAATCTAGAACAAGTCATTTTAAGTGTATACATTTTTACTGTCCAGAGGCAACATATCATGACACTAATATTTTGAGATTTAGATTGTGTATTGTCTAGCTTTCACATATACAACATCTTAATAAAATACTAGTACTTCTCTTACAGAATATACATTTATTCACCGTGTTTCTCAATTCGGCTGTTCAAGAAGTTGCGATGTTTTAAGCAAAGACAAATACTAAGACAAAAGTAAAATTAAAAAAAAAACAGGCATAACAACACGTAATTATTCAAAGCTTGATGTTCATGAGTTTTAAAACTAACTGTGCAAAGCTGCGTTATATATAGAATTCAGATTGCCAGCGCTTGGAAACTAGTACGTGGTCGATGGCACTTAACAACGTTAGGATCTTTATCAAAGTTAGTATCCATGGTGTATGTCACTAACAGCTCTAGCATATATGACCGATATGCTTTTACGCTCTGGGACACGTACATAATAACAACGTTAGTATTCATGGTTGTTACCACTTAACAACTTTAGGATCCATGGTCGATATCACTTAACAAAGTAAGGATTCATGGCCGATGTCACTTAACAATGTTAGGATCCATAGCCGATGTTAGTTAACAACATAAGTATCTATGGTCGATGTCACTTAACAAAGTAAGGATTCATGGCCGATGTCACTTAACAATGTTAGGATCCATAGCCGATGTTAGTTAACAACATAAGTATCTATGGTCGATGTCACTTAACAAAGTAAGGATTCATGGCCGATGTCACTTAACAACGTTAGGATCCATGGCCGATGTTAGTTAACAACATTAGTATCTATGGTCAATGTCACTTAACAACTTTAGATTCCATTATCGATGTCATTTAACAACGCTGTGATCCATAATTGATGTCACTTCACAACATATGGATCCGTGGTCGACGTCGCTTAACCACGCTTTGATCCATGGTCGATCTCACTTAACAACGTTTGGATCCATGGTCGATGTCACTTAACAACTTAGGATCCATGGTCGATGTCACTTTACATCGTAAGGATCCATGTTCGATGTCACTTAACAACGCTTTGATCCATGGCCGATGTCACTTAACAATGATAGGATCCATGGTCGATGTCACTTAACAACGTTAAGATCCTTGATCAATGCCACTTGAGGATCCATTATCGATGTCACTTAACAACGTTAGAATGCATGGTTGATATCATGAACAGCTCTAGAAAACGTGACTGATGTCGCATTTCGGCGCTATGATACGCGATAGAAGGCGCTTAAGCTGTTTGGGATATATTGTCGAGAACGTTTAAACAGCAAAAAGACGTTGGGCGTTGTTAGGGAATGTACACAGCGTCAGTGTTCCTTATCAAGGGCATTTCTTTGCGTAATTTTCCTGGACGAGAATTTTGTAAGAGTCTAGCATAAGTGGTCGAGATCAAATAACAGCGCCAGACTTAGTCGATATCATTTAAAGAACGTGAGAAGTACGTAAGAGCGTGAGAGTTCTGGCCGAGGATTCAAATTAGATTCAGTACATGTAATCGAGGGTGATTAACAGATGAACGACAACCAAATCCTAGTGAATGAAAATCACGTGTTTAAGCCTAGCTTGTGTTCTGACATTTTTGATTTGTGACAAGGAGGATATCATTGCAGTTTAATAAACTCCCAAATCCATTTACAAGTAACAGATGTACTAATGACACTCCGAAAATCTTGTAAGGAACTTAAAACTTGATATACTGTGAGATCATTGCGTCTATTTTCTGTGTCCTTCAGCAAGACAACCCCGAAAGAATCAAGTCCCTGCGTTAGGAAACTGTTTTATTTGCTACAATTCATTTGCACAGCGCAAGCGACTAAAGAAAAGCAATAATGCATGACTGTGAATTCTATTAATACACTCACGGTGACGGCCCCTGAAAATAGTTTCTGTTGGGACTTTTCGGTATGTATAGCGCCTCGTTCTTGCGTGTTAAAATATATTGTTCAAATTTTTTGGAGTAATTAATTCAACTGATTTTTCTATTTTTGTTTTCAAATACTGGTTCATAAAACTGAAAATTCTGTGTCTAACAGGGTTAAGTTCATCAAGTAAATAACATCTGGAAAATAACGAGTTATAGCATAAGATATATTTGAGCAAATTCTCAAATAAATAAGTTATAACTCACATACATTTTGGAGTCCTTACGTAAGTAATGAGTTAAAGCATACAATATATTTGAAGAAGTATTTATCATTTTCATACATTTTAGAGACTTTCCGTGCAATTGAACAGAGAAAACGATTGGTAACTCAGTTTTGAGAAGCAAAGCAATTGCTTTAATAGCAAAGTCAGTTGAGTAAATACTTGTATGTTCGTCTAATGGGGCCTGGTATTATTAACAAAAAGGAAAGAAGGAAAAGAAGCTGCCTTGCTATTCTAATTTATTTACACACTTTAAAACTGTTTGCCTTCAAAATAAATTGCCTTTAGTTAGAAGAGATTGCATAATTCTAATTTGTACTGAAATGAATAAAAAAGAAAAATAACAAGAAAGAAATAACAAAAAATGGATTATGTGAATTCTTATGGGAAAAATCTAATTTCGACTTAACACGAGCTAAACAAAGAACTTATTGCATTGAAGTTAAAGTCTTGTATCCTGGTAACAAATTCATGTTAACTCTACAAATCTTAATAAAATATCAAATATTGCAGAGCAGATATGGCCATAGATCGCATTCTCCACGCCCGAAGAGCGCCAGAGTGCTGGTTAAATTACATTAAGCATAACAGTTCGGCGACATAGCTCTTGCATTACTATTAATGTTATATGTAACATTCAACTAATCTCGTAATCCAGGAGACTTTTGTCTCCGAAATTGGTGTAAAATTTCCAAGCAATACTGTAATCTATCATAGTTAATGGCTTTATTTGATATTCATTCTTTACGTCGGGGAAAAATATAGCAGCACCAGGCGCGTGCCAGTAAAAAAAGATCGACGAAAGGTCTCAGAAAAGTATAAACGGCTTGTTTCCATCTATTCTAAGACAGTAGATTGTAGACAAACGGGTCTAGGGTCAATTCTAGAATCTGATTAGTTTTCGAGGAGAAGGAAGACTTTGTAATTTTCTTATGGAGACTATGATATGTAAGAAAGTCTGTTATTTAACTGGGAGTTCCCAAAGTGTCGAGAACGGTCTAGGAACGGATTTTAGTTCTTGCTAATTCGCTTTTCTCAATTAAACTGATAGATATAGGTCTAGTCATGCTTACTCATGATAATAGAAATGGTGCCGTTTGGTATTTTTGCATGATGCGTTCGTTAAACTTGAATTACTGAACAAATGAGTGATTAGATGAGTGAGTCATCCAGTCGGGAACATGCCAGTCAGTCAATCAATCAATCAATCAATCAATTTATCAATCAATCGAACGAACGAACGATCGTTCAATCAAAAATCAATCAATCAATCAAACAACCAACAAACTATCCAGTTAAGTAACGAAACAAACCAACTAACCGACCAACCAATTAATTCATAAATATTTCAAGAACTGTTACAATGTAGGAGAAATTAAGTCAGGGAATCACAGAACTTAGTACAGACAATAAAGTCAAATGTAAAGAACACTGCCATTTTACAGTTTTAAATCTCATAGTACACTATACTGGTTGATGTTTTTTAGTCTAGCGACACGCCATGCATTGAGTGTGTAAAATGTCAGAGGCAACAGCGGGTGGCCAAAATAAAATATGTTCTGTCGAATTTCATATGAATGTAGGTTTGTACGACACGTCTTATTTGTCATTTTGGACTTTTTGAAAGTTCGCGTTTGTCCTGTTGAATACATTCGGTAAATTATGCTCGTTAACTTACAGAGCTATCCGTTCGCTAAAACGAATAAAAAGATTGGAGGATATCTGTTTAAAGTTATCAAGAAATCAGTTACTCAGAGAACTCCTCCCTTGTCCGACTCATTATATCAACAGATGAAGGGAAAAGAAATTTTATGGTTAAAGTCCTATTACAGTACGTAAAAGAGAGAAAAATACAAACTATTTTGTAATTTCAGCTTTAATTATGATTTTGTATTGTAACCATTCATTTCGATTACTTCAATTATGAAAGGAATACGTCGAAAAAAACATATACACAGGCATATTTCTTTATTGATGATATCTAAATATATTGTAAAACTATTTTTTCATAGAAAAAACAAAACAATTTAAGTATACATAAAGTTTACAATTGTCTTTAAAATAATTATTTAGGGATGTATGCAGCCTGATGTTTTCGTGCCAATATAAAGGTTTCCGAGCAAGGACTCGCACGCACACATGTATGGACACACACACAAATGACCTCATGATGCCCGGGTGACAAAAAAATCCAGAATAACGTTTACACATTTTATGCTGCACTGGATAGCGCATCAAATATTATTTATCATGGAGTGTTCATCAAAATTTGTGCGGCTCATATAAGGTATTACCACGGAGTTATAGACCAGCCCTCACTCAGAGGATCTGTGGTTATAGATAACAACAAAATTCCTTCAGAGCAATTCGAACGCGCAATTTAGAAGCCCAAAAACATTCATTTAATTATGCAAAATTGAGATCCTTGTTATAGCAAGGGAGGAAACTGCTGGTCTTACTACATTATTTACAAATACGCAATTACCCCCCATCCGTATTGATTTTGTGAAAGGGCCTTTTTTGAAGACATTACAGTTATACAAAGGAAATAAATTAAGCGTTACAAAATACTTGAACAGTAAGTACTAGTATACTTTTTTAAAAACAAAAGAAAATAGATGACTTTTACTCGTGACACAAAAGAAAAGTGAAACAATGGCATGTCCTGAAAACAAGTTATGCATTAACTATTCGATAGTTTCTTAAATATATCTGGGACTTACTATTAATATACGGTCCCTGAATATATATATGAAGAAAGAGTGAAAAAATGAATTGAAAAAATAAATAAAAATGGATTACCTGGATAATTATTCTGATTGGTTATGGAAAATTCTTGTAGTGACGGACGAGTCGGATTGCTCAGAGGATCTGGCGAACACCATTATAAGTTTGTTAGAGACGCTGAAAGACCCGCCCGATGTTGAGTCCTCGGGTATTTACGGCAAGAATCCGGTAGAAAAATGCCGAAAAATATTGTTCATTCTGGACGAAACAAAAAGGACTGCTGAAGAGAACAATGCTGTAGATAAATGGCTTCGCGGTCTTTCTATTGATCCAAGGAAAAGTGAGAAGTACATGATTTTGCTGCTTAAAAGCAAAGACGAAGGAAGGTTCAATAAACAATGGCAAGAATTTGCCGACAGTCAAATTATACAGGCATACGAAGGCGCCGAAATTTACTCCTGGTGGCCAAAGGTGATAAGATTTCTATGTAAAACAAGGAACTGGGATAACAGTGCTTACATTTTGTTACACGCTGGTTTTGGGCATGATATACATGATGTAAAAAGAATGACAAAGCATATAGAAAAAGTTGAAGAACATAAGAAGACCATTGAGATAATGCTTGGGCAATTTGGTCCCCGTAATTTACATAAAACGCACTGGAATGGTGGAAGCATGTCAAGCAGGCCTGTTTCCGCTACGGAAGTCCAGTTTGAAAAATTGGGTAGGACTGGCTCAAGAGCAAACCGTCCGGATGTTAGCGATCATCCTCTACAAAGAAGCCTAGATTCAAGACAGTCGAAAGATAAACTCAGCAGTTCGAGAACAGCAGACGATATTTGTTGTATTGAATCTTTCATAGCAAATTATTTATCAGAAGAGCCCCTCAGGCCGTCCTGGGCCGTCCAGAAAAAATTTGCTTCCGTGGTGCCGATCTTCATCATCATGAAACCAGATATTACTGTCGCCGAGAAATGTTGTCTGACCGATTATGCCCTGGAGTTTCCGAAAACACACTTCCTGTGCGTAAGCCAAGAACCACCGTCAGATTATATCAAGCTTGTGTCGAGCAAAGTGTATGGGTCAAATGATCTGATAAATTTTATATTTCATCTTCTAAGAGAACTGAAGGTGATTTCATCCATCAAAAGTAGAAAGAAGGACAGTTGTGTTTGTGTCGTTGTGTAAAAATACTGCATGCAAATATCAGAAGACGTTTTGTTTTTGTTTTGGCGTATATATATATATAGTCATGACACATTTTGTTGTAGCTTTCTTTTAAAAATATATGACAGAAATACACACACAAAAACTGACTATTAAAAATGTTAGAACCAGGCTTTGCTGACAATAATAAGGTTCAATGAACAACTTCGAAATAAATGGCTGCTGTTTAAAGGAATAATACTGTCAAAGGGTTTGAGAATCGTCCCTTTCTAATGCGTGGAGAATGTATTCCTGTGCGTTATCTCATTAAATAAAATTGTGACATTTTGACATTTCATCTTCCTTCTTAACTAATTTTTGTAGAAATGCAGACATTGTTATGACAGGTGCAGAAAGTTTCACAAATTGCAAGTCTACAAATTAAATTTAAACTAGAATTCTGTCATAGATGCCTCCATCCCTCCAACACACACTTTGGTATGCTTTCAGCAGCAAGCTGGACAAGAAACAGTGCAATACTTGTTGTAAAGAAACTGGGCGTAAGGATTATTCATCTATGAAAGTCTGAATCAAACTCTCCAAGAGATGAATTAGGGTTTCAATAATGGGTGTATTGTGAAAAATACTAAGGTCCTTTTTTTCCAGTAAAAATTGGCCCAACAAAAATTCCTTCTTTCGCAACCATCTACCGGCCCAGGTTGTTCATCTGTTAAAATCTGAAAGAAATCCTCTTCAAGAAGAGTGAGAAGTTTGACACAATATTTTCTCTACATCCAAAATAGTAACAAGAACTGTCACTGGAAATTGACATTGTCCCCTAAATGTTACTTAGAAATGAAACTGGTGTAAATATGTAATTGAATATGCCTGTGGAAAAGAGATCAGACAAAAAAATCGAGCATGAACTGAAGGTAAATGGTAAAGTAATGTTTTTCTGCTTCAGATTCTTATATGAAGGTTGAAGACATAATAATTCAATAAAATAGAAAGCTGTAAGTTTGGCCTTGAATTCGAACAATAATGTTTTATTCCCAACCCCTACTGATGTTTTATATATAATAAAATCCCCCAAGCGGTTTTGGAGATGTAGCTTGGACAATATTTTAATATAGAAGTTATAGTAAAAAATGACTACGGGCCCAAACCAATGCCAAAAATAATCCGACCAGAAACTCCTGACGATATGCACAGATAGGTTTGGTGACAAACATTCCTGTGTAGTTTCAATGAAATACTCCAGTGGTTTTGGAGATGAAGGGTGGACAAGATTTTTAATATAGAAGTTAGAGTAAAAAATGACTAAGAGCCCATAACTCTGCCAAAAATAATCTGAGCAGAAACTTCTGACATGCACAACAAGGCTTGGTGACAAACATTCCTGTGAAGTTAAAATGAAATCCTCCAAGCGGTTTTGGAGACAAAGTGTGGAGAAGATTTTAATATAGAAGTTATAGTAAAAATGATTAAGTGCACATATCTCTGCCAAAAATAATCCGAGCACAAACTCCTGATGATATGCACAACTAGGCTTGGTGACAAACATTCCTGTGAAGTTTCAATGAAATCCTCCAGCGGTTTTGGAGTTGAAACGAGGACAAGAATTTACCAGACAGATGGATGGACGGACGGACAGACAGTGCAATTACTATATGCCTGCCTTTGGGGGCATAAAAAGTACAAAGGCCAATAACTCCGGTGCAACTAGGCACAACAAAAAATCCTGCCAGTACAAACATATACACAGCGATGTTCATCTGTACAATTTGAAGCAAGTCCTCTAGAAGAGGAACTAGCAGTTTAAGATTTTGGGCCATACAGGCGTACATATGGCCGTATGGACAAGAGTCACGCTATATGCCTCTAACAAAGTGGGGGTAGCAAAATTAAATAAAATTAACATTAAATTTATAATACTTTTTATTATATAAGGACTTAAAAATCTACAAAGATCCTGTATAAATACGACAAAAATACAAAATTAGGTTTAATATAGACAATAAAATCTGAAGCTTGTGCATTTCCTGTTTTCCTGAGAGCAGGTATAAAGATGTCACAAAAGCAAATGTGGAACTTACATATAGGGACAAAATATTTTTTAAAGAATGAAAATTAATTAGATGTGCACTCAAAAGTATAATAATAAATACTATCTGACTAAAAAAGTTGTTAGAAATCAAAGGCCAAATTGTTCTGACATAGTTAAACATGTTATATACCCTAGAAATCTTTAACTGACTCATAACCATGGTAACTCTGCTATACCCATCAACTTCCTGAATGAGGAATACAACAGAGAATAGGTGTCTACAGACAGAGGGAGGATATGACAGACAGACAAGCTAAGTCAAATATAAAGCAATCATAAAACTTCATAGTGCAGATGACAGGATACCCTATTTCTTTGATACATGGAATAACTGTTGTTTTATTTTTACTTCAAAATTGCTTGATTTTGTGGATGCGTCTTATACAGGAGCGAAACTTATACACACAAACATGATACAGTTTGCATAGAATATTATCATAGGAAAGCTACAATAATCATGATTTAAATGCCTATAAAAAAACTAAGCAAGAGTTGTTTGTGAAACATGTATGCCCCTCTTCCCTCTTCAAAGATCTTTGATCAAGCAGTTGCAATACCTTTCACCTATTTATCATACTAAACAATCCTATAAAATCTGAGGTTTCTCGATTCAGCAAGAAATTTTGAAGTACAAGCCCCTATGAGCATCACAGAACAGATGAAATAATCGCCCGTCAGCCTAGGCTGCACACTGATGATGCCAGACATTTCACATGGCACTGCAAAAATATTTGGAAATCATCAAATTCAGGCAAGAATATTTTTAAAACTCTTTGTTGAAACAACAATAAAAGACTTTTATCAATATACTATAATAAATCTATATACCAAAACTGTTTTAAGAGGAAAGATCATTAAACAAGAGGGCCAATGGCCCTAAAGCGCTCACCTGGGTTCAAAGATGAAAGATTTTTATGAATGTAATGATGCATATCACAGAAATGGACCGATGCAATTTCATTGCCATAGCTCCAAAAACAAAAAGTAGGTCAGTAGGTCAAAATATAGGTCATTAGATGACATTTTTGAAATCGGAACGGAAAGCTGTACACACAGTCCAAATTTCATTGCTGTAGCTTTAAAACAAAAAAGTAGGTCAAAAATGGTAGAGCACTCATTATATCAACAGATGAAGGGAAAAGAAATTTTATGGTTAAAGTCCTATTACAGTACGTAAAAGAGAGAAAAATACAAACTATTTTGTAATTTCAGCTTTAATTATGATTTTGTATTGTAACCATTCATTTCGATTACTTCAATTATGAAAGGAATACGTCGAAAAAACATATACACAGGCATATTTCTTTATTGATGATATCTAAATATATTGTAAAACTATTTTTTCATAGAAAAAACAAAACAATTTAAGTATACATAAAGTTTACAATTGTCTTTAAAAACATAATTGTAAATTTAATTATTTAGGGATGTATGCAGCCTGATGTTTTCGTGCCAATATAAAGGTTTCCGAGTAAGGACTCGCACGCACACATGTATGGACACACACACAAATGACCTCATGATGCCCGGGTGACAAAAAATCCAGAATAACTTTTACACATTTTATGCTGCACTGGATAGCGCATCAAATATTATTTATCATGGAGTGTTCATCAAAATTTGTGCGGCTCATATAAGGTATTACCACGGAGTTATAGACCAGCCCTCACTCAGAGGATCTGTGGTTATAGATAACAACAAAATTCCTTCAGAGCAATTCGAACGCGCAATTTAGAAGCCCAAAAACATTCATTTAATTATGCAAAATTGAGATCCTTGTTATAGCAAGGGAGGAAACTGCTGGTCTTACTACATTATTTACAAATACGCAATTACCCCCCATCCGTATTGATTTTGTGAAAGGGCCTTTTTTGAAGACATTACAGTTATACAAAGGAAATAAATTAAGCGTTACAAAATACTTGAACAGTAAGTACTAGTATACTTTTTTAAAAACAAAAGAAAATAGATGACTTTTACTCGTGACACAAAGGAAAAGTGAAACAATGGCATGTCCTGAAAACAAGTTATGCATTAACTATTCGATAGTTTCTTAAATATATCTGGGACTTACTATTAATATACGGTCCCTGAATATATATATGAAGAAAGAGTGAAAAAATGAATTGAAAAAATAAATAAAAATGGATTACCTGGATAATTATTCTGATTGGTTATGGAAAATTCTTGTAGTGACGGACGAGTCGGATTGCTCAGAGGATCTGGCGAACACCATTATAAGTTTGTTAGAGACGCTGAAAGACCCGCCCGATGTTGAGTCCTCGGGTATTTACGGCAAGAATCCGGTAGAAAAATGCCGAAAAATATTGTTCATTCTGGACGAAACAAAAAGGACTGCTGAAGAGAACAATGCTGTAGATAAATGGCTTCGCGGTCTTTCTATTGATCCAAGGAAAAGTGAGAAGTACATGATTTTGCTGCTTAAAAGCAAAGACGAAGGAAGGTTCAATAAACAATGGCAAGAATTTGCCGACAGTCAAATTATACAGGCATACGAAGGCGCCGAAATTTACTCCTGGTGGCCAAAGGTGATAAGATTTCTATGTAAAACAAGGAACTGGGATAACAGTGCTTACATTTTGTTACACGCTGGTTTTGGGCATGATATACACGATGTAAAAAGAATGACAAAGCATATAGAAAAAGTTGAAGAACATAAGAAGACCATTGAGATAATGCTTGGGCAATTTGGTCCCCGTAATTTACATAAAACGCACTGGAATGGTGGAAGCATGTCAAGCAGGCCTGTTTCCGCTACGGAAGTCCAGTTTGAAAAATTGGGTAGGACTGGCTCAAGAGCAAACCGTCCGGATGTTAGCGATCATCCTCTACAAAGAAGCCTAGATTCAAGACAATCGAAAGATAAACTCAGCAGTTCGAGAACAGCAGAAGATATTTGTTGTATTGAATCTTTCATAGCAAATTATTTATCAGAAGAGCCCCTCAGGCCGTCCTGGGCCGTCCAGAAAAAATTTGCCTCCGTGGTGCCGATCTTCATCATCATGGAACCAGATATCACCGTCGCCGAGAAATGTTGTCTGACTGATTATGCCCGGGAGTTTCCGAAAACACACTTCCTGTGCATAAGCCAAGAACCACCGTCAGATTATATCAAGCTTGTGTCTAGCAAAGTGTATGGGTCAAATTATCTGATAAATTTTATATTTCATCTTCTAAGAGAACTGAAGGTGATTTCATCCATCAAAAGTAGAAAGAAAAACAGTTGTGTTTGTGTCGTTGTGTAAAAATACTGCATGCAAATATTAGAAGACGTTTTGTTTTTGTTTTGGCGTATATATAGTCATGGCACATTTTGTTGTAGCTTTCTTTTAAAAATATATGACAGAAATACACACACAAAAACTGACTATTTAAAATGTTAGAACCAGGCTTTGCTGACAATAATAAGGTTCAATGAACAACTTCGAAATAAATGGCTGCTGTTTAAAGGAATAATACTGTCAAAGGGTTTGAGAATCGTCCCTTTTTAATGCGTGGAGAATGTATTCCTGTGCGTTATCTCATTAAATAAAATTGTGACATTTTGACATTTCATCTACCTTCTTAACTAATTTTTGTAGAAATGCAGACATTGTTATGACAGGTGCAGAAAGTTTCACAAATTGCAAGTCTACAAATTAAATTTAAACTAGAATTCTGTCATGGATGCCTCCATCCCTCCAACACACACTTTGGTATGCTTTCAGCAGCAAGCTGGACAAGAAACAGTGCAATACTTGTTGTAAAGAAACTAGCTGGGCGCAAGGATTATTCATCTATGAAAGTCTGAATCAAACTCTCCAAGAGATGTATTAGGGTTTCAATAATGGGTGTATTGTGAAAAATACTAAGGTCCTTTTTTTCCAGTAAAAATTGGCCCAACAAAAATTCCTTCTTTCGCAACCATCTACCGGCCCAGGTTGTTCATCTGTTAAAATCTGAAAGAAATCCTCTTCAAGAAGAGTGAGAAGTTTGACACAATATTTTCTCTACATCCAAAATAGTAACAAGAACTGTCACTGGAAATTGACATTGTCCCCTAAATGTTACTTTGAAATGAAACTGGTGTAAATATGTAATTGAATATGCCTGTAGAAAAGAGATCAGACAAAAAATCGAGCATGAACTGAAGGTAAATGGTAAAGTAATGTTTTTCTGCTTCAGATTCTTATATGAAGGTTGAAGACATAATAATTCAATGAAATAGAAAGCTGTAAGTTTGGCCTTGAATTCGAACAATAATGTTTTTTATTCCCAACCCCTACTGATGTTTTATATATAATAAAATCCCCCAAGCGGTTTTGGAGATGTAGCTTGGACAATATTTTAATATAGAAGTTATAGTAAAAAATGACTACGGGCCCAAACCAATGCCAAAAATAATCCGACCAGAAACTCCTGACGATATGCACAGATAGGTTTGGTGACAAACATTCCTGTGTAGTTTCAATGAAATACTCCAGTGGTTTTGGAGATGAAGGGTGGACAAGATTTTTAATATAGAAGTTAGAGTAAAAAATGACTAAGAGCCCATAACTCTGCCAAAAATAATCTGAGCAGAAACTTCTGACATGGACAACAAGGCTTGGTGACAAACATTCCTGTGAAGTTAAAATGAAATCCTCCAAGCGGTTTTGGAGACAAAGTGTGGAGAAGATTTTAATATAGAAGTTATAGTAAAAAATGATTAAGTGCACATATCTCTGCCAAAAATAATCCGAGCACAAACTCCTGATGATATGCACAACTAGGCTTGGTGACAAACATTCCTGTGAAATTTCAGTGAAATCCTCCAGCGGTTTTGGAGTTGAGACGAGGACAAGAATTTACCAGACAGATGGATGGACGGACTGACAGACAGTGCAATTACTAAACGCCTGCCTTTGGGGGCATAAAAAGTACAAAGGCCAATAACTCCGGTGCAACTAGGCACAACAAAAAATCCTGCCAGTACAAACATAAACACAGCGATGTTGTTCATCTGTAAAATTTGAAGCAAGTCCTCTAGAAGAGGAACTAGCAGTTTAAGATTTTGGGCCGTACAGGCGTACATATGGACGTATGGACAAGAGTCACGCTATATGCCTCTAACAAAGTGGGGGTAGCAAAATTAAATAAAATTAACATTAAATTCATAATACTTTTTATTATATAAGGACTTAAAAATCTACAAAGATCCTGTATAAATACCACAAAAAACAGTACAATATAAAGTTTAATATAGACAGTAAAATCTGAAGCTTGTGCATTTCCTGTTTTCCTGAGAGCAAGTATAAACATGTCACAAAAGCAAATGTGGAACTTACATACAGGCACAAAACATTTTTTAACAGAATGAAAATTAATTAGATGTGCACTCAAAAGTATAATAATAAATACTTTTTGACTAAAAAAGTTGTTAGAAATCAAAGGCCAAATTGTTCTGACAGAGTTTAACATGTTATCTACCCTAGAAATCTTTAACTGACTCATAACCATGGTAACTTTGCTATACCTATCAGTATCCTGAATGAGGAATACAACAGAGAATAGGTGTCTACAGACAGAGGGAGGATATGACAGACAGACAAGCTAAGTCAAATTATATAAAGCAATCATAAAACTTCATAGTGCAGATGACAGGATACCCTATTTCTTTGATACATGGAATAACTGTTGTTTTATTTTTACTTCAAAATTGCTTGATTTTGTGGATGCGTCTTATACAGGAGCGAAACTTATACACACAAACATGATAAAGTTTGCATAGAATATTATCATAGGAAAGCTACAATAATCATGATTTAAATGCCTATAAGAAACTAAGCAAGAGTTGTTTGTGAAACATGTATGCCCCCCTCCCCTCTTCAAAGCAGGCCCCTGTAATCTTGATCTTTGATCAAGCAGTTGCAATACCTTTCACCTATTTATCATACTAAACAATCCTATAAAATCTGAGGTTTCTCGATTCAGCAAGAAATTTTGAAGTACAAGCCCCTATGAGCATCACAGAACAGATGAAATAATCGCCCGTCAGCCTAGGCTGCACACTGATGATGCCAGACATTTCACATGGCACTGCAAAAATATTTGGAAATCATCAAATTCAGGCAAGAATATTTTTAAAACTCTTTGTTGAAACAACAATAAAAGACTTTTATAAATATACTATAATAAATCTATATACCAAAACTGTTTTAAGAGGAAAGATCATTAAACAAGAGGGCCAATGGCCCTAAAGCGCTCACTTGGGTTCAAAGATGAAAGATTTTTATGAATGTAATGATGCATATCACAGAAATGGACCGATGCAATTTCATTGCCATAGCTCCAAAAACAAAAAGTAGGTCAGTAGGTCAAAATATAGGTCATTAGATGACATTTTTGAAATCGGAACGGAAAGCTGTACACACAGTCCAAATTTCATTGCTGTAGCTTTAAAACAAAAAAGTAGGTCAAAAATGTAGGTCATGCTATGACGTTTTTGAAATCTGAACAAAAAACTGTATACATGGTCCAAATTTCATTGCCATAGCTCCAAAAACAAAAAGTAGGTCAGTAGGTCAAAAATATAGGTCATGCGATGACATTTTTGAAATCGAAACGAAAAACTGTTCACATGGTCCAAATTTCATTGCTGTAGCTAAAAAACCAAAAAAGTAGGTCAGTAGGTCAAAAATATAGGTCAAGGAATAATGTTTTTTAAAATCATCTTGAAAAAATGTACAAATGGTCCAAATTTTATTGCCATAGCGAAAAACTTAACAAATGAGAAAAAAATTTGGGGGTGGGGGTGGAGGGTGTGGGGGTAGGGGTGACCCGACTGTAGTCACAGTGCATACCACCAAATATCTAACCTCCAGGCCTTACAGTTTGTGACGAGAAGATTTTTAAAGTTTTTTGCTATATAACTCTATGTAAAACATGTGACCCCTTGGGCGGGGCCAGTTTTGACCCAGGGGCCCTGATCTGAACAATCTAGGTAGAGGTCTACTAGACAATGCTCAACACCAAATATCTAAGCTCCATGCCTTGTGGTTTCTGACAAGAAGATTTTTAAAGTTTTCCCTATATAACTCTATGTAAATCAAGTAAGCCCTGGGCGGGGTCAGTTCTGACCCCAGGGTCATAATTTGAACAATCTTTGTAGAAGTCCACAAGATGATGCCACATACCAAATATCTAAGCTCCAGGCCTTGCAGTTTCTTACAAGAAGATTATTAAAGAATTTACTATATAACTCTATGTAAAACATGTGAACCCTTGGGCGGAGCCAATTTTGATCCAGGGGCTATGATTTGAATAACCTTGGTAGAGGTCCACTAGACAATGCTCAACACCAAATATCTAAGCTCCATGCCTTGTGGTTTCTGACAAGAAGATTTTTAAAGTTTTCCCTATATAACTCTATGTAAATCAAGTGACCCCCAGGGCGTGGCCAGTTCTGACCCCAGGGTCATAATTTGAACAATCTTGGTGGAGGATCACTTTGATGATGCTACATACCAAATATCTAAGCTCAAGGCCTTGTGGTTTCAGACAAGAAGATTTTCAAAGTTTTTCCTTTAAGTTGCCATAGCAACCAGAGTTCTGCATGGATTGAATTCTTTGAACAACTTTGAAAGAGCTTCAGGCAAGGAACATCCCATGCAAGTTTCATTGAATTTGGCTCAGTGGTTTCAGAGGAGATGTTGTTTGAATGGAATTGTTGACGCCTCACGATGCACACCGGACATTGGGGTATGACAAAAGCTCACTCTTGCACTTTGTGCCAGGTGAGCTAAAAATGAGATCTGACAGAGATATATTTCTTGCACACTGCACTTCTACTTCTTACCAAATATCTTTAAGTTTCAAGTCAATCCCTTTAATAATGATCAAGTTATACTCTGGACAAAAATTCATAAAACTGAAAAAAAATGTAGGTAACTTAAAACTGGATAAAGTAGAGTGATGCAATGCATTTCTTGTCACCAGTTATCTATATTTTAAGTTTCACATCAATTCACTTCAGAGTCTAAAGAAATACTCCAGACAAAATTTTATTAAGAAGGGAGATAATTCTAAAATGGAATCAGGAAGAGTCATGGTTTTTGTGTACTGCAATCTGCTTCTAACCAAAGTTTCAAAGCAATCCGATTTATAGTGTCCAAATTATGCTCCAAAAATTTATTATAGAAATTAAAAACGGGGAGCTTACTCAAAACCTTGAAGAGTTATGATTTCTTGACATTACACTTCTTCTTGTTGCCAGCTATTTATTATTCAGTTTCACATCAATTAACTTCACATATGAGAAAAAATATATAAGGGGAGATAATTCAAAAATGGGACCAGTTAGAGTTATTGTTCTTAAGCAATGCATTTCTACTTCTTATCAGGTATGTTTGTTTTAAGTTTCAAGTGAATTCCTTTCAAAGTATTCAAGCCCCCTAGGAGCCTTGACCTTTGACTCTTTGACCTCTAAGTGGGTCTGTCTGTGTGTGTGTGTGTGGTGGGGGGGAGAAGTAGAGCTCATCAAGGTGCATACACCTTTGAAGTTTGGAGGCTATAGGTGGAAGGACTTCTGTGTTATGGTCAAGGTTAAAGTATGTAACAAACAAACAAACAAGCAGACAGACAGACCAAAAACAACATGCTCCTTTCAGGTGCATAAAAATGGGACACAGAAAAGTTACAATTCTTGTGCACTGCACTTCTACTTCTTACCATCTATCTTTAAGTTTCAAGACAATCCCTTCCATATGTTCAAGTTATGCTCTGGATAAAAAAGAAGAGAAGATTACTCAAAAACTAGACAAGGTAGAGTTTAGCTTTTTGGGCACTGCACTTCTCATTTTTGCCAGCTATCTTTATTTCAAGTTTTACATCAATTCACTTCATACTTTTAAAGTTATGCTCCGGACAAACAATTTTCAAGATAGGAGATTATTAAAAAAAGGGACAAGGTACAGTTATGGTTCATAGGCACTGCACATTTACTCTTTCCAAGAAAACTGCACAGCAAGTTTGAAGTCAGTCAGATTATTAGCAACAGAGATATGGTCAGGACGTCGCCCACTAATATGCCCACCACGGGGTTTCCCAATAAGAAGGCCATCTTTTGACGGGCGTATAATAAAAGTGTTCAACTACGTATTGTGCCCAATAATCTTGAAAATTTTGAGGGTCGTTGGTTCAGTTGTCCTTGAGTTACTGATTTTTAACTTTGATGTTCAAGTCCTTATGAGCATGACCTTTGACCCAGTATTCCCAAAATCACAAGTCATCTTCTTATCATGCTTAACGATTCTTTTAATGTTGAAGGTTCTAGCAACCAACAGACACTGAGTATGCTTCCAATTTCTTTGAAGGGGGACATTTACATTAGATGTCTTAAAAATACTATTTAAGTACAAAGGAGCACTGGATTAAAAAAAATATTTAACACATTAGTAATGCTTAGGAATAAAATTTATCAAATTTCTGGATCAAATATAAATAATCTGCTCTAGTGACAAATAAAATATTCAAGACAGAAAATTAAAAGTACAGAAAAATCACAGTCAAGTGTAAAGAGACCAAATGAAATACTGATGTACAGTTAAGTCACTCTATTGAGACCTGTTTGATTATTTCAAAATCATGCAAAAATCATGCATTTTTAGAAACAAAATAGAAGTTTAAGGTTCCCTTATAAAGACCAATTTTTGACTCATCTTGTAAGCAGAACTGTACTGTACGGAGGAAATATTCTTTTTGCCTTCTGGAAACCAAAACCATGATACAATGAAAAATGTGCTTCAATAAGAAATGGTAAGGTACATTGCTGATTCAAAGAATCTTCATTTGACTGTGATAAAAAAAATGATCTGAACATATCTAAAAATAGAATATTACATGTACAATCTGTACACTTCTAACAACATAAAATATATAATTTCAAAACCAACACCATTATGTAGAAACTAATGCCATCTCTACTTCTGTTTAATTAATAACGAAAAAAAAAATCATTTAAAACAACAAACTGATAACAAAACTTCCTTTACAGTACAGTAAACATTTTTTTTCGAATTGTTTTCTTTTTATCTCACAACTTCCAGATATGTAAAAGATGCAATTCCCATTATAACTTAACAAAGTAAGAGAAAAAAGAATGTCTTTAAAAAAAAAAGTTCATACATGTGTACATAGCAGAAAATGACCCAACGTGGCAGACATCTGTGCTGTAGTATGAAGGGGATATCACTGCAAGCAGACTGATTAACTGACAACAAGTAAAACTACCTTTAGTTACAGTCTATGTTTCCATTTCCATTTTTCCTAACAACATACTGGAGGATAAAATTACAGTTCTCTGGTTTATATTTTAAAACTAGACACATGTATTCAAACTAGAAAACAATAAATTTTGAAGCTTGTAGATTAATAAAAAGTTAATGTTGTTCTTCTATACACTAATGCAGACATGTCACTTTTGCCCTGCCCCATTTATCTCAAAACCACGCCTACTTTCACTGGGTTCTTTGGCTTCACAAATGTTTCTTTGACAAGCTGAAGATTCTCCTGTAGACATAAAATTAGAGTCCAAAGACATTTGTTTAAAGTCAATAATTAACATCAAAGAACAGTCTAACACTTTCGAAAAGATTTTATCTATGCAAAGGTGGTATTAAAGTTTTAAGGCTTTTTCTGCCTTTCCTCAAGCATCCATACTAAAAGGTGGTAATTAATGTATATGGGCATTTAGAAATTTTAGGTAAAATAGGTTTACAAGCTGAAATTTCATCTTTCCCTGTATTAAATTCTTCAGAAATGTAGCTTTAATCTCCTTTTTTATTTTTAGGATGCACTATTAAAAACTCGTATCACACCTAAGGAAGACACTTTCAAAATGGACCAACCCTTGCCCAGGTTTTATATGACATGTAAAGACATATGCATGTATATAATACATCATAAAGTTACCTCAGTTTCATCACATTTGACAAACTTCAGCTTTCGAAGCATTACGACAACAGCAATTTTAGCCTCCAACAAAGCCAGCCTCATGCCAATACAGTTTCTGGGACCATGACCAAAAGGAATAAATGCAAAGGGGTCACGCTTCGCTTTCTCTTCTGGTGAGAACCTAAAACATGGTAATTGTCTGTTTTACTTTTCTGTACACATAAGTTTTCCTTTCCTCTTCTGGTGAGAACTTATAATGTTGTGATTATCAGTTTTGATTTTTGTACTCATAAGTTTTTAAATTTTTGAATATTTTCTTCTTTTTTTCCTTCTTTTTTTTCTAGACTTGAAAAGGATCAATCAGTCAAATAAAACTTGATCTATCTATCAATAAATTTTACTGCTAAAATATTACATTCAAGAACTGTAATTATAAGGAATTGTCTGTTATACTTGCAGAAAAAAGTAATTAAAATAATTACGCATATCGCAAACTTGATTTAAAAAGAGGGCCATGATGGCCCTGGGGATCACTCACCTGAGTAATTTGGCTGTGGATTTGCTGTTAAGCAAACATAAGAAGCAGTATTTCATTTTCTAATTTAAAATTTGAAGGTGCCTACAAACCAAATATCTAAAATATCAGTCAATAAATAAAGGCTCTATGACAGAAAGTTGAAATATCTATTATTAGCTACGGTGACCTTGACCCAGTGACCTGAAACCCTACCTATGGGTAGAGGTCAATGCAAGGAACCTACACACCAAATATGAAAGATATTGGTCTACAAATAAAGGCTCTATGAGATAAAGAAGATAAATCTATTTTTAGCCTCTGTGACCTTTAACCTTATCTAATAATTTGAAAAAGCTCAATAAAGGTCCACTAAACATTGCTTCTTGTCAAATTTAAAAATTCTAGGCATTGTGGTTTCAGACAAGAGGATTTTTAAAGATTTTCTTCTATATTGCTATGTAGAACTTCTGATCCTTTGGGTGGGGCAAATAGTGACCCCAGGAACATTAGTTGAACAAACTTAGTAGAGGTCCACTAGATGCTACATACCAAATTTCAGACCTGTTGGCTTAGCAGTTTCAGACAAGAAGATTTTTAAAGTTTTTCATTCTTGTTGCCATATCAGCCAGAGTTCTTCATTGAATGGAATGCCTTGAACAACTTTGGTAAAGCTTTATGCAAGGAACATTCCTGCAAAGTTTTATCATCTTTCACCTGGTAGTTTAGAAGGAGATGTTGTTTAAAGTAAAAAGTTGACGATGCATGATGAAAGACGGACACAGGGCGATCACAAAAGCTGACTTTGAGCACAAAGTGCTCTGGTGAGCTGAAAAGAAAGGTTATGTAACTTCTACCTTTCTGGTTTGAATTTTTCTGGTTCCTCATACAGTCCAAGGTTGTGATGAATTTGCCATATAGAATAAGTGATCTGTGAATTAGCTGGGAACCAGTAGCCATCAATCTGAACATCTTCATTTTTTGAAGTGGTTCTGTTCATTCTGCAAAAGCAGTAATCAATACCATTGTAGAATATATAAGGGCCGTTTCAGGTGATTATCAACAATGTGGTCAATTTTACATTTTCAGCTTTTTTCTCTTTAGATAATACTGTTTTGAAATCACTTTTTTATACTTTTAATTGCACTCTGACTACCATAAGGTATATTAGTAGTCGAAAACACAATGCATAAGTAAGATTTCTATTAATAATTTTTGCATCATGGACATCATACAACATAACATGCAAGATGATGCAAACTTTTTATGTGATCCGTATCTTGATTCAGTAACTTTGAACACTTAATTTTTTTTCCCAAACACAGGACTTTATGGTTATTCAGAGAAGATAGCAATGTCATGTGTTTGCAGAATCAGTTAATGATGTCAATCTTTGACATCGTTTTCTCAATGATGTCAAACTGACCAGATCTTTGATTTTGTCATGTCAAGTCACATATATGTTCAGAATTCCTGACGTCTAACAACATGTCACTAGCAATTCAAATTGTTGGATTCACTGATTTTCTAAAACTAGTACAAATGTCTAAATTTGAGCAATAAATAGTCACTTTTGAAAGTTTACTCAGTAAAATCTTTGCAACATTGCAGGAAGGGGCAGGAAAAAATGAAAACAGAAACTAAAACCATCAAATCAAGAGCATGTAATGGAGGCACAGATACAGACAGAAAATAAGGATATCGTTGGAAACGATGGATGCTCCCCAAAGGTACATAGAAGTTGGATGAATGTGTAACTGAGGAAGGTGTAGGTGGGAGGAGGTTGGGAAGCATGTTGTGCAGTTATAATGATATTGACTGGTGTTCTTCATTTCACAGAAATAAAATCAGGAGAAAATAATTATTTTATTTTATTACATATTATTATGTCAACAGTGAAAAGTGGTTAAGCAAATATTGGAGTTGTTTCCAGAACCAGACCACAATTGAATACTTGAACATTTATAAGGCTATAGTTAGTATAAAATGTTAGTAGTTATACTAGAGAGGTATTATTAGACAGGTACCTTTACTTGACAGATTGGAGGTTGATCCCAATCCAAATGATCTGATGATCTGAGAAGTATGGTGTAGTGAGTCATATGAATGGGTTGGTGCTTCGAGAAACAAATACCTGGCCAAGAGCATAGCAATTGTTTGTGGTAGTAAAATAAAGGAAAATAATTAAAAAAGTAATATAAAAGAATATAAGTTAAATTTAATAAAGGGAGATAATTCAGAAAGTGAGCTAGACAGAGTTATGGCTCTTACACAATGCAAATCCTCTCATTGTATTCTATCATTGTGTAAACTTTCAACAAAATCACTAAATGAAAAGGCATCAGGGCATAAATCTATGAAAAATCACTGAACCGGAACATGCTGGTAAAACACACACATGCTCTTGGTAGTGCAGTTTCCTAATGAGTTTCAATGAATTCCAGTCAATGGTTGCTGAGGAATAGTTTGGACAAAAATTACAGCTGAAAAAGTATCAAAGGGGTACAACTTTGTGAAAAATCACTGAACCAGAACATGCCTGTAATATGCAAACCTCCTCTTGGTAATAAAGCTTCCTATTGAGTTTTAGTGAATTGCATTTAATAGCTGTTGAGAAATAGTGCAGACAAAAATTACAGTAGAAAAAGTATCAAAGGGGTATAACTTTGTGAAAAATCACTGAACCGGAACATGCCTGTAATATGCCATGCAGAGGGGATGGTGGGGGGGAGTACACGTACTTACCCATCTATGTCAGTTAATATTTTATTTCTCGGCTTAAGAAGTTTTTTTCCAATATATAAGTATAAGCAAAATCAAGTGACCCCTGGGGGTGGGGCTAAATGTGACCCCAGGGACATGGGTACCTACAATCTTTACAAGGGTCTTGCTGGTGATCAAGTATTCCAAGTTTGAATGGAATATCTTTGACACTTTTTGAGACATGGGTTAACCAAGAAATTTTAACTTGAAAAAGGGGCATAACATTGCAAAAATAAATTTGAGGGTTATCTGCCCTTGAGAAATGGTGTTGTCTTAAGTGATACAATTGTAAGCATTACAATTGGAAAGTTTGATGAAGAAATATTCAGAAATGGCATAGTTATAGCCAATGTTAAGTTTTCATGACAAAATCCAAGTACAAAAAGGGGCATAACTCTGTCAATTGTGACCATGACCTACAGATTTTGGCATCATCACGACCCTGTTGTTGCAAGCAATATAATTTGAAAGTTTGATGTCGAAATGTTAAGAAATGGCAAAGTTATTGCCAGCATTAAGTTTTCATGACAAAATCCAAGTACAACAAGAGCCACCGCAAGCCGGGGCCACGCTCGACTTTTTTCTATTTCCAAAAGCAAACACATCAGAGGAAGCACATTGTGGTGAAGGGATTTCAAATGAAACATCATTTGGAAATATAATTATACATAAGAAAGTTATGGCCAATTTTAGCAACATTCAGAAATTTGACCTTAAAGGTCTAAGTCAAGTTCAGTTTAACCTTCTCTGGAGGTATTGTCTAAAAAGTAGTTATGTCCAAGCATGAAGACACTACATCCATTAACAACAAAGATATAGCCAAGTTAAGTAATGTCAAGGTCATTTAAAGGTCAAGGTAATGCTTGAATTGTTTAACACGTTTCTTTTATTCTCAGTGTTGTTTTGTCCCTGTATAGATCAAATCCGTCCATAAAACCAGAAGTTTGGCTATTTTAGCAAAATGCAATAATTAGAAATTTGACTGTAAAGGTCATTTAAAGGTTAAGGTCATACTTGAATAATTTAACATGTAGGTTGTGTCATTAGCCTTGTTTTGTCCAAGTATTAATAAACAAGAGGGCCAATGGCCCTAAAGCACTAACCTGGGTTCAAAGATGAAAGAAATTTTTATGAATGTAATGATGCATATCACAGAAATGGACCAATGCAATTTCATTGCCATAGCTCCAAAACAAAAAGAAGGTCAGTAAGTCAAAATATAGGTCATGAGATGACATTTTTGAAATCCGAACGAAAAGCTGTACACACAGTCCAAATTTCATTGCCATAGCTTTAAAACAAAACAGTAGGTCAGTAGGTCAAAAATATAGGTCATGCTATGACGTTTTTGAAATCTGAACAAAAACTGTATACATGGTCCAAATTTCATTGCCATAGCTCCAAAAACAAAAAGTAGGTCAGATGGTCAAAAATATAGGTCATGCGATGAAATTTTTGAAATCGGAACAGAAAACTGTGCACATGGTCCAAATGTCATTGCTGTAACTAAACAACAAAAAAAGTAGGTCAGCAGGTCAAAAATATAGGTCATGCTATGACGTTTTTGAAATTGGAACAAAAAACTGTGTACATGGTCCAAATTTCATTGCCATAGCTCCAAAAACAAAAAGTAGGTCAGTAGGTCAAAAAAATAGGTCATGCGATGACATTTTTGAAATCGGAAAGAAAAACTGTGCACACGGTCCAAATTTCATTGCTGTAGCTAAAAAACAAAAAATTAGGTGAGTAGGTCAAAAATATAGGTCATGCTATGACATTTTTTAAATTGGAACAAAAAACTGTGTACATGGTCCAAATTTCATTGCCATAGCTCCAAAAACAAAAAGTAGGTCAGTAGGTCAAAAATATAGGTCATGCCATGACATTTTTGAATTCGAAACGAAAAACTGTGCACATGGTCCAAATTTCATTGCTGTAGCTAAATAACGAAAAAGTAGGTCAGTAGGTCAAAAATATAGGTCATGCCATGACGTTTTTGAATTCGAAATGAAAAACTGTGCACACGGTCCAAATTTCATTGCCACAGCTCCAAAAACAAAAAGTAGGTCAAAAATATAGGTCATGCTATGACATTTCTGAAATTGAAACGAAAAACTGTGCACATAGTCCAAATTTCATTGCTGTAGCTAAAAAACAAAAAAAGTAGGTCAGTAGGTCAAAAATATAGGTCATGCTATGACGTTTTTGAAATCGGAAGAAAAACCTGTATACAAGGTCCAAATTTCATTGCCATAGCTCCAAAAACAAAAAAAGTAGGTCAGCAGGTCAAAAATATGGGTCATGCCATGACAATTTTTGAAATGGAAATAAAAAACTGTGCACACAGTCCAAATTTCATTGCTGTAGCTCAAAACCAGAAAGTAGGTCAGTAGGTCAAAAATATAGGTCATGCGATGACATTTTTGAAACTAAAATGAAAAAGTGTTGTTTTGTCTAAGTCTGATTCAAATCCAACCATAAATTACATAATTATGGCCAGTTTTAACAAAATTCAATGATTTGACCTTGACCGTCAGGGTCATTTAAAGGTCAAGGTCAAACCTGAAATGATCATAATGTCGGATTTGTCACAACTGTTGTTTAGTCTAAGTTTGAATTAAATCAATAAATAAATGAGAAAGTTATGACAATTCAAGCAAAATTCAATCATCTGACCTTGACGGTCAAGGTAATTTTAAGGTCATGGTCAAATCTGAGTTATTCAACATATCGGTTTTGTCATAAGTGTTGTTTTGTCCAAGTATAAATCAAATCCAACCATAAATACTAATGTTCTGGTCAATTTTAGCAAAATTCAATCATTTGACCTTGAAGGTGAAGGTCATTTATGAGTCAAGGTCAAGTTTAGTCTGGTCAGCTTGAAGGTCTTGTCCAAAGGGTTGTTGTGTCCAAGCATAAAGAGAATCCACCTATCAATAATAAAGTTATGGTCAATTTAAGCAAAATTCAATATTTTGACCTTGAATATGAAGGTCATTTATGAGTCAAGGTCAAGTTTAGGCAGGTCAGCTTAAAGGTCTTCTCCAAAGGGTTGTTGTGTCCAAGAATTAAGAGAAACCACCTACTAATAATAAAGTTATGCCCAATTTTAGCAAAATTCAATATTTTGACCTTGAATATGAAGGTCATTTAAGAGTCAAGGTCAAGTTTCGTCTGGTCATCTTGAAGGTCTTGTCCAAAGGGTTGTTGTGTCCAAGTATGAAGATAATCCATCAAGGAATAAAAAAATTATGATCAATGTTAAAGTTTTCGGACGGGAACGGCAACGGCAACGGCAACGACACAATGACTATGACAATAACTTGATTTTTTTTTCAAAAAAAGTCGAGCTAAAAAGGGGCATTTCTCTGTCAAATGTGACCTTGACCTAGAAATTTTGGCATCATCCCGACCCTGTTGTCATAAGCAATACAATTTGAAAGTTTTATAAGATAATGTTAAGTAATGGCAAAGTTATAGCCAACGTTAAGTTTTCGTGACGAACAAAAGGATCCCTATGTATCACCGTTTCTTCGAAAGGGCGACACAAAAAAGATCCAATTTTTTACTTTTGACCTCAAAGTGTGACACTGACCTTGCACATCATCTCATAGTAGTTAATATTTCTGCCAAGTAATTTTAAAATCAATCAAGGAATGACAAATTTATGGAGCAGACATGAAAAAAAGACACAATTTTTGTTTGACCTTATATGGACCTTGTTCTTATGCAAGACAAATTGCCTTATGATGGTTAATATGTCTGCCAAATAATTTCAAAATCCCTCAAGGAATAACAAAGTTATGGAGTGAAAACAAAAAAAGACCCCATTTTTTAAATCTGACCTCTAAGAGTGACACAGACCTTGGAGGTACAGATCTGATTCTAGTGCAAGACATGTCGTCTCATGGTGCTTAAAATTTCTGCCAAGTTATTTCAAAATCCATTTTCAAAATCCATCAATAAATGACAAAGTTTGTGACATCCAGACATTCACCCAGACAGAAAGCACAACATTAAAATGTCTGTCACTACTACTTCAGAGTACTACATAGGATTTTACACAGGCTATTACTTTGACCTTGACCTTTCACATACTGACTTTACAATCAGTTATTATCATCTGCTGGTCATGCCAAATGTCCCTACCAAGTTTTGTACTAAACAAGAGCTGTCACTGTAAGATGACAATGCCCCGAAAGGTGCTTTGATCTTTGAGCTGAGAACCAGTCATTCAGGGGTCAAGGTCAAATAAATATAGGTCAGTGGGAAGGTCTTATTCTAAGGGGGTTGTGTCTAAGTATGAAGTAATTTCATTTACTAATAAGGAAGTTATGGGCAATGTTAAAGTTTTTGGACAATTGGATCTTTAAGGTGAAGGTCATTCAGGGGTCAAGGTCAAACAAATATAGGTCAGTGGGAAGGCCTTGTTCAAAGGGGTGTTGTGTTTAAGTATGAAGTGTATCCACTTACTAATTTGGAAGTTATGGCCAAATATTAGTTTTTGGACAATTGGATATTAAGTGGTCAAGGTCAAATAATTAAAGGTCAGTGGGAAGGTCTTGTCCAAAGGGGTGTTGTGTCCAAGTATGAAGTAAATCCACTTACCAATAAGGAAGTTATGGGCAATGTTGAAGTTTTTGAACAACTGGATCTTAAAGGTAAAGGTCATTCAGGGGTCAAGGTCAAATAAATATAGGTCAGTGGGAAGGCCTTGTCCAAAGGGGTGTTGTGTCCAAGTATGAAGTAAATCCACTTACTAATAAGAAAGTTATGGCCAATGGTAAAGTTTTTGAAAAATTGGATCTTCAAGGTAAAGGTCATTCAGGGGTCAAGGTCAAACAAATGTAAGTCAGTGGGAAGGCCTTGTCCAAAGGGGTGCTGTGTTTAAGTATGAAGTGTATCCACTTTCTAATTTGGAAGTTATGGCCAAATATTAGTTTTTGGACAACTGGATATTCAGGGGTCAAGGTCAAATAATTAAAGGTCAGTGGGAAGGTCATGACCAAAGGGGTGTTGTGTCCAAGTATGAAGTAAATCCACTTGCTAATAAGAAAGTTATTGCCAATGTTAAAGTTTTCGGACGGACTGACGGACGGACGGACAGTTCAAAAGCTATATGCCTCCCTTTGGGGGCATAACAATACAAAAAGGGTTATCTACGGGTCATGCTCATAGACCCTATTAAGTTTTATAAATCTCAGCCCAAGCATTTGTCAGATATTGATTGGACAAGGATTTTACACAGGTGGCCAGGCCACTGTGACAGAGACCTCGGATGTAGTTTACTCAAAATCAGTCAGGGTCATCTGCTAGTCAGGTCCAATAATGCTATGAGGTTCATGAACCTATGCCCAAGGTTTCACCACTTACTGACTGGACAAAATGATAGGACCCCATAAGTAGCAATGCAAGATGGACAAATGGACAACAGTAATGCCTTACAAAATAGCAATTTATACTTCACGCTATTTCCAATGGTCCTTGAGATGCAGTGTAAAATAATTACATGCAAAAACCATGCTGTTAGCATTATTTTTTCAATTTACAAGTAAACTTACACAACTACATCAAATTTCTTGTTATATCTTTTAATCATTTATACTTACTTATTTAAAGGAGGATACATCCTCAATGTTTCACAAATAACTTGGTCCAAATAAGGCATGTCCATCACAGTGTCATAACTGATTTCAGTGATTTCCTGAAAATGAATCAGTACTGTTTAAAAATCAAAGCACTGAGAGAACTGTATGAATCAAAGGCAGTGAATACATGCAACACACCTATGAAACTTAACTCATCTTCTTAGCAAATATCTTATCTCCCATCATGCATCTTGTGCTTTCAGGCTGTGAATAAAATGTTCTTAAACTTGAGGTACGTTTAAAATTACTGACTTCCACCATTCTTATTCCTCCCTGAAACACGGCAGTGCATCTGACCCATAACTTTTTGGTACAATACATGGAATACAATAATTATCCAAGCTTCTTGATCTAATCTGTAAAACCACTTTATGATTTTTAAAATCTAAAAATTTATCAAATATCTACAATATCTATGAACTTGTTCTGACTTACAGCTGGGAAATGCTGATCTATTTCTTTCAGAAGACGCTCCTGTACATCTGGGTGTGTTGCAAGTGCATATGACAAAAAGGTCAACAGTGAGGCAGTGGTCTCATAACCAGCAGAAAAAGCAATAATTCCCATACCTAAAAGTTCATCTAGGGACAGCTCTGAAACACATGTGAAGTGTAATAATAACAAGAGATGTTTATAAAACATACATGCCCACCTAGCGCCTTATCACTAGAGTTAGCCACAGAAGTACAGGAAGATAGAAAAAGGACAGTGACTTGTGTCACTAAATTAAGTGGAGGATACCAGGGGCTTCTGATATCAAAAGCTATTGGCCATGGCAAGGAGATGAATGAGAGGAACTGTTTATCATGTCAATGACACTTTGGCTATAAAAGGTATAAAGTTCAAGTACTGGAGAACATGAAAGAGTACAGGAACTGCATGGGTAGGTATGTAGGTTGTACGGTGGGTACGTAGATAGTTCTGATGCAGCCAGGTCTCAGGATTCCCTAGTTATCAATAAGAATCTGTTTACCTCTTTATGGTTTATGTCACCCAAGACCTTGACTTTTAACCTAGTGACCTCTAAGACAATAGGATTCAACTCCTAAATTGACAATATTGACAAATATTTGAATACTGATAGTAGTATTCATTCCCATCCCTAGTTGAAACTAAATCAATTGCATGCAAAACACTATGATGTAAGGTAGAGAAATCTTTAACCCCTGGGACATTTACCTTGACCCCAGTAACCTCAAACTCCAACCAGTGGTTGAGATCCATGCATGATACCACATATCAAAGATATCGGTCAATAAATAAAAGCTCTATAACAAAAAGTAGAAAAATCTATTTTAAGCCTTGGTGACCTTGACCTCAGTAAATGGCAGAGGTTCATGGAAGGAGCTTATAAACCAACAATCTTAAATATTGGTCAATAAATAAAGGCTCTATGACAGTAAGAAAAATAATCAATTAAATGCCATGTTGACCTTGACCCAAAGGGTAAAGTCCATGCGAGGAAACTACATACCAAATATCTAAGTTATTGTTCAATAAATAAAGGCTCTATGAAGTAAGGTAGAAATATCTATGTTAAGCCTTGGTGCCCTTGATCCCAGTGAAGGGCAGAGGTTTATACAAGGTGTCTATGAAAAAAATCAGTTAAATTTCAGTAAATGAATAAAGGCTCAATGGCAAGTAAAAAAATATATTTAGGTTAGGTGACCTTGACCCAAGTGTTCTTAAACCCAACTAAAGGATAGAGGTTCTTGCAAGTTACCTACAAAACAAATATCTAAGATATCTGTCAATAATAGAAGACTCTTCAGGGAAAAGTACAAAAATCTTTTTTTGTTTTTGCCTATGACCTTGACCCTAGTGTAGAGGCAGAGGATAATGCAAGGTACCTATATGCCAAATATCTATGATATCTGTTACCCAATAAAGGCTCTGTGATGAAAAGTCTATTATTAGCTTTAGTGACCCCAGGGGCAGGGAAAATTTTGAACCCAGGGCCAAGATTTCAACAAGCTTCATAGAGGTCCATTAATTTATGTTACACATCAAAGATCTTAACAATATGCTTTGTGGTTACTGACAAGAAGATTTTTCAAGTTTTTTCCTATGCAAGCCTGTAAAATATCAAGTGACCCCTGTGGCGGTGTCAAAATTGACCCCATAAGTATTATTTGAACAATATTGGTAGACCTCTAGATAAAGCTGCATGCAAAATATCAAACTCATAGACCTTGTGGTTTCATAAAAGATTTTCTAAGTTTTCCTTATATAAGCCTTTATTAAATCAAGTGACCCCCTGGATGGAGCTTACTTAACATTATGTCAACCATGTCAATAGTAACATTATGTCAACCATGTCAACAGTAACATTATGTCAACCATGTCAACAGTAACATTATGTCAACCATGTCAACAGTAACATTATGTCAACCATGTCAACATTATATTACAGGAATAAAACTGTTGAGAAAGGGATATATTTTCTTCATTTTTTTCTGTAAGTTTCCTTCCCTAAAGTAAATAAACATATATATTTTTGAAAAGAAAATTTTTGCAGAATAATATATATACATAAAAAAACACATGTCAAAAAATTGTGTTATGCCCCATTTCAACTTGACATGGTTTATATACAGTAACAAACTAGAGAAATTACTATGAAGTACTTTTGCTGGCTTGGGCTCCGTTTTCTGCCTCGTCTTGTGTCTCAGCATTCAGCATCAACTGCAACAAGTCCATTCTGTCAGTCTGAAATTAAAACACTGTAGTTTAATAACATTTCTATACATTAATCAGTCTTGTCATCAGAATTTCGAGAAAAAATAGTTAACAGTTATAATATCTAAGACAAAACTCTAAGACTTACAAAGTGAAAAAGGCTTATATTGTCAACTTGGGACAAGGCTGTAACTCTAAACTGCCTTTTGGGATTCAGCTTGTTACACATACATACATCAAAACCTTTTGATAAATTTTGAAGATTGTATAACATGCTTAGAGAATAAGACAAACTTTTAATATTTTAAGTACAAACCAACACACCTAAATTTTACAAATATTTGTTTTAAAGGTAGTTTGACATAATTTGGCCCTGATAATTAAACCTCTTTTTGACACTTTGTCAGTTATGGAAGCAGGATTTTTACCTCTAAATAGCAAAGACAGCTCTGATTCTTTGAAGATCAGATGAAACTCTATGACTTGGCAAGTGGACAAGGCTAATATTGCAAATTTTAGACAGTTCAAGGGCTGTGCCTTGAGGGATTCAGCTGGTTACCAAAGTAAGCCAAACTATTGACTTAGACAGTGGATAAACTTTGGATGCCACCTGACTGACTGCCCTTTTGCCCACTATTCAAAGAAATATTTTGGATTTAACAGTATATGCTAACAAATATCCTTTCATCAGCGAGAGCTTACATATTTTTACAAATTAGTGACTTTCACCAGAAACTTCCTGCATTTTCCCTCCAGATACTCACATCACCCTTTTCTTGTCTTTCTTTAATTATGTTCTTAATAACTTCGACAAAGAAAGCCAGGGCATCTTTGGGGTAGAAGGCACTTATGCCAAACATTTTTAACAGGAAAGCCATCAGGTCTGGAAATAGTACTGAAATAGATTTTACAAATAAGACATGTCAAGTGTGACATGTACATCTTTTTGGTGCAAGACAATTGATAAAACTAAGTAAACAGAGAATAAAGCATGTGACAACATACAATAAATCTCCTTGGTAATATACAATAAACTGTCTCCTTGGTAACATACAATACACTATCTCTTTGGTAGCATACAATAAACTATCTCCTAGGTAACATACAATAAACTATCTCTTTGGTAGCATACAATAAACTTTCTCCTTGGTAACATACAATGAACTATCTCCTTGGTAACACACAATAAACTATCTCCTTGATTATAGACAATAGTTTTATCTCCTTGATAACATTAAATATTTAATCTCCCTGATGACATAGAATATTCTACCTTATTGGAAACATAACAAATTACATTTAAGTCCCTTATAACATAATTTTTTTCTCCCTGACAACATACAATCTCCTTGAAAAAATGAAATATTTTATCACCTTGCCAACATGCAATAATCTATCTCCTTGATAAATATTTGTATCTCCTTGACAACATACAACAAACTATCTCCTTGTTAACATTAAATATTCGATCTCCTTGATATTAAACAAAATTTTTCTCCTACCGTACTAATATGGAAACCTGTGAATCGCTCTATAATGCATTTTTACCTCTGAAAATTTTTAACCAATTTTGAATTTGAAGCAAGTAATGAAACCAAGTACAAATGATGATCAAATGGTTAGCAGACAGCTCATGTGGCTTAGAAGTGCAAACAGTCCAACATGGCTGCAGATGGTCAAAGGTTCAAGTTCTAGAATAACCATGTTGGTTTCATTTGTGTGTTATTTGCATATACAACTGTAGGTAAGCTTACAAGCACACAAAACTAATGGACTGAGACTGGAATTTCCAAACACCTTCTGAGCCGCAGAGACAAAAGGATCCTCAGGGTTGTTGTAAGAGTCCGTTCTTACACCAAATGCTGTACTCGCAATCACATCCATTGAGTAGCAACCAAAATGTCTGAAAGATAAGACTGACATACTCACTGCAGAGTAACAACAAAGAGTATAAATAGCAAACAAGAGGACCATGATGGCCCTGGATCGCTCACCTGAGTACTTTGGCTGTAGGTTTGCTGTTAAGCAGTATTTCGTTTTTTAATTGAAAATATATAAGTGCCTCCAAACCAAATATGTAAAATATCAGTCAATAAATAAAGGCTCTATGACAGAAAGTAGAAATATCTATTATAAGCTATGGTGACCTTGACCTTGACCCAGTGACCTCAAACCCTATACATGGGTAGAGGTCCATGCAAGGAACCTATATACTGAATATCAAAGATATTGGTCTATAAATGAAGGTTTTATGAGGTACAGTAGATAAAACTATTTTTAGCCTCCGTGACCTTTAACCTAATCTAATAATGTGAACAACCACACAAGCTTTCTGACAAACTGCCAGGATATTTGGACTGAAACAGTAGCCTCTAGAGCCATAACAAGATATTTCTATTTTTGGGCTCTGTGACCTTGTTTTTTACTCCAGATGACCCATATTCGAACTTGACCTAGAAACCATCGAAATAACCTTTCTGACATATTTCCAGAATATTTGGGCTGAAAATGTTACCTGTAGAGTGTAAACAAGGTTTTTCCAAATTTAAGCTCTGTGACCTAGTTTTTGACCCCAGATGACCCATATTCGAACTTGGGCTAGAAATCATCGATACAACCTTTCTGACATATTTCCAGGATATTTGGGCTGAAAATGTTACCTCTAGAGTGTTAACAAGATTTTTCCATATTCAGGCTGTGTGACCTAGTTTTTGACCCCAGATGACCCATATTCGAACTTGACCTAGAAATCATCGAAACAACCTATCTGACATATTTCCAGGATATTTGGGCTGAAAATGTTACCTCTAGAGTGTTAACAAGGTTTTTCCATATACAGGCTGTGTGACCTAGTTTTGGACCCCACATGACCCATATTCCAACTTGAGCTAAAAATCATCTTAACAAGCTTTCTGACAGTTTTTCAGGAAATTTGGGTTAAAAATGTTACCTCTAGAGTGTTAACAAGGTTTTACCATATTTGGGCTGTGTGACCTAGTTTTTGACCCCACATGACCCATATTCAAATTTGAGCTAGAAATCATCAAAACAACCTTTCTGACATATTTCCAGGATATTTTGGCTGAAAATGTTACCTCTAGAGTGATAAAAAGGTTTTTCCATATTTCGTCTCAGTGACCTAGTTTTAGATCCCAGATGACCCATATTCGAACCTGGGGTAGAAATCATCCAAATAACCTTTCTGACATATTACAAGGATATTTGGGCTGAAAATGTTACCTCTAAAGTGTTAACAAGGTTTTTCCATATTTGGGCTCTGTGACCTAGTTTTTGACCCCAGATGACCCATATTCGAACTCGAGCTAGAAATCATGGAAACAACCTTTCTGACAAATTTCCAGATTATTTTGGCTGAAAATATAGCCTCTAGAGTGTTAACAAGAATGTTCTATTTTTGGGCTCTGTGACCTAGTTTTTGACCCCAGATGACCCATATTTGAATTTGAGCTAGAAATCATTGAAGCAACCTTTCTGACAAATTTCCAGATTATTTGGGCTAAAAACATTACCTGTAGAGTGTTAACAAGATTTTTCTATTTTTGGGCTCCGTGACCTAGTTTTTGATCCCATATGACCCATATTCGAACTTGTCCGAGTATTTACTGGGAAAAACATCCTGACCAAGTTTCGAGACAATTGGAGCAAAAATGTGACCAGTAGAGTGTTAACGAACTAAATGTGAACGGACGACGGACGACGGACATTCATCGATCCTAATAGCTCACCCTGAGCCAGCTCAGGTGAGCTAAAAACTAGAACTGTGTCCATAGGACACGGATGCCCCCACTATGCATAAGTGCTCATAAACAAGAGCATGTATATTCTGTATGTAAGATTTAGGTGGGGAACAATTTTTTTCTGTAGTTGCAAATGAACTGAGGTGTTTTGTATATTATTAATGCTGTCCTTTTATCTCAAAATTAGATATTTTATACTGAAACAAGGGCTGTCGGATGGACAGCATGCTTGACTATTCTTAGTGCTTGAAGGTATAATAAAAGCCTGAAATTAAAGATTTTTCAAAGTCTTAAAAGGGGAATAACTAATAAAAATGCTTAACAGAGTTATGGGCCTTGATGGAATTACACAGTCTACGGCCAAGTTTGAACCAAATATCTGCAGTAGAAAGGGAAGAAATAGTGAAAATGAGAAGCTTGCCCTAAAACTTTAACCCGATAGCCACGCCGCAAGTACAATAGACCTCCTTATTCTTTGAATAGTCGACATAAAAATGTTGTAAATATTTATGTACTATGAGGACTCACATTAGCGAAGACGAAGAAAGAGACACACAAGTAATTACATGTTGCTGATATTAAAGTAAGCAGGTAAAATTTAAAAAATGTTACACATCAAAGTTAACTACAGATAAAAGTATAGAAACCCCAGGTGTGTCAGGTCCCGTAAAAAACATTACCCTTCCTTTACAATCATCTACACATTAAGGTTGTTCATCCCTGAAAGTTTAAGCAAAATCTGCCATCCGTTTTATGAGGAGTTGCATTCACAAATTTATTTCACTTTATGGTATATAGTGAAAAAATCAACAAAGGGCCATAATTCCGTTAAATTTGGTCGCAGCAAAAATTCCTTCCTTTACTATCATCTACACATTAAGGTTGTTCATTCCTGAAAGTTTAAGCAAAATCCGCCATCCGGTTTATGGGGAGTTGTGTTCACAAATTTATTTGGCTACATGGTATATAGTGAAAAAATCAACAAAGGGCCATAATTCCGTTAAATTTGGTCGAAGCAAAAATTCCTTCCTTTACTATCATCTACACATTGAGGTTGTTCATCCCTGAAAGTTTAAGCAAAATCTGCCATCCGGTTTAAGAGGAGTTGCGTTCACAAAATTTCGGGACGTATGTACAGACGTACAATCAACAAAGGGCCATAATTCCGTTAAATTTGGTTGAAGCAAAAATTCCTTCCTTTACTATCATCTACACATTCAGGTTGTTCATCCCTGAAAGTTTAAGCAAAATCTGCCATCCAGTTTAAGAGGAGTTGCGTTCATAAAATTTCGGGACATACGTACAGACATACGGTCGTATTATCGTACGGTCATACAGACTGACGGACAAGTGCAACGCTATATGCTCCCACTTTGTGGGGGCATAAAAAATGTCAGTTATAAGTTACTCCAATCAAATACTTAATAAACTTTCCAGACAGTCTAACGAAATAAGGCAGAAAATCATTAATTATGAACTGATCAATGCTTCCCTCAATGACAAGCAGCAGGCCAATATGGGACTTAGATAGCAAGCAGATTCCCAGCTAGCCAGATTCTGACAGGTTGCATGAGACTGCTGCCAGGGGAATAGACTTGGCCAAATTTTTATTCCAGAAGTGACTCCTAATCCCATAGCAAAAAGTACTCATAGACTCAAAACAATGAACTTTGCATCAGTCCAGTCATGTGGTTATGTGTGCATTTTACAGGTTATGAAAAACAAAAAGTTTAGCTGATCATTACAATAACTGAAATATGTATGGCAAATTGTGCCTGGTTGGTCCCAATAACTGTAAACTGCAAAATTTTAGTGTTTGTGGCATGCACACAATGTATGAACAAGAACTGTGTGTCTGTTTAAAAAGGGACACTTTCTGTAACTTGCACAATCCCCCATTATCATACAAAAAGTTCTTGAGCATAGTGCATTGATGCTAAATACATGTACAGAAAAATGGCATGGCTGCTTAATAATTTTCTTTATACTTCCTGCTATCAGCTGCCACACATGACCTGGCCTTCTCTGTTAAGCCAGCAGTGAGAAGTTCTGCACAATAGTTTATCTCCTTTGTCATCTAAAACAGATCATTAAAACATACTGTATTACAGCAGAATCAAACAAAAAACTTTTAAAATTAATTACCTTCAACTCACCTGCATTAACCCTTAACCTGCTGGAACCGAAAGTGATTAACCTTTGCCACCAGTATAGAGCCAGGCCAGCCTGCACATCCGTGCAGTCTGACCAGGCTCTATACTGTTGGTAGCTCCATTTTTGTATTTTGATATTGAAATCCCTTAAACTTTGAATGGACTGTTCCAAATTCAAAGCTGGGCAAAATCCATTAAAAGATTTCAGCATGTTCAGGGTTAACCACATCTCTATTGAAATATACAGCCCACTACTGAAATATACAGCCAAGAACAGAAATATACAGCCAACTACTGAAATATGCAACCAACTACTGAAATATACAGCCAAGTACTGAAATATGCAGCCAACTACTGAAATATGCAGCTAACTACAGAAATATGCAACCAACCAATGAAACCTACAGCCAACTACAGGAATATACAGCCAACTACTGAAAAATACAGCCAAGTACAGAAATATGCAACAACCTGCTTAAATACAAGGGATGATTTAAAATAACATAGACATTTGCTGTAACTGTTATATAATGCAAGGTATTGTGTATAAAATAACATCACCATGAATGGGAATATGTCAGTCATATTCTTACAAAATATGATGAAAAAATAATAATGCTTTAATAAATACACTCAAAATAAAATGGCCATTATTGTTTATGTGTTGTTCTTTTTAAATCACAACATTCAAATGATGTCAAACTTTCACATAATGTCATGTGTACACTGAGCTGTAATGTGCTTAAGTTTGACAATTTTCACACATGTACATTTTGTTTTATTAACACATACAACTTAACATGTATCACAAAAAGAGTGTGCACCACATACCCGTTACCATGGTTATAAAACTGTCTGGCAAACTTGCGTTATTTAGTAAATATATATTTTCTTAAACAAACTGATTTAATAAATGTTCTGATTTATTTCAGTATAAGAATTAGTAAATTTTAACCACCTCTGTTTAAGCAACTATGTAATTTCAGATCATCCCTTGTATACAGCCAAGTACTACTGAAATATGCAACAAACAACTGAAATATACAGCCAACTATGTGTTAGAAGGGTATTGATATATGGGAACATGTGCCGACTAAAAATGGTATGTAAAATTACAAGGACAGTAACTCCAAAATTGTGTATAAAACAAAGTTATATTCTTTGGCACTGCCCTTCTCCTTAATAAGATCTATTTATCTATGAAGTTTCAAGTTGATATCTCCAATACTTTTAGAGTTGCCCTAAAGAAAAAATAAGTATAAACTAGAAATGTGTTCATAGGACACAGATGCCCTCACTCAGCCCCAGAGTGGGGGCATAAAAATGTCCCTGGGGTCACTACTGCCTGAGGGGTCACAAGGTTTAAATAGCAGTATAGAAGAAAATCTTTAAAAATCTTCTTGTCTGAAACCACAAGGCCTAGAATTTTAAAATTTGGCATGAAGCAAGCTTTTTTAAAGCTTTTTCAAATTATTAGATTAGGTTAAAGGTCACAGAGGCTAAAATATAGCTAGCAATATGGCCACGAGATAGTCATACACGCTGAATCATTAATAAGATTGGTTTAACAAAATGACAACTATTAGAAACCTGTTGTGGTGTGAAGACTCAAAATACTGTCTCCACAATAAAGAATAAATCTATACAGTAAACCCCATGTGCACAACTTCACATGCTGATCAACATTCCTGTAAAGTTTCTTGACTGTAGGTGCAGCCCTTTTGCAGGTACTGGCGACACAAGTTGAAAATTACTATTTTTGACTAAGTAAGGGGCCATAACTTTAACAGTTCCAAACAAATCTTTTACGGGAAACCCCAGGTGCACAACTTCACATGCTGATCAACATTCCTATAAAGTTTCTTGACTCTAGCTCCAGCCCTTTGGGAGCTTCTGGCAACACAACTTTTAGGGACGGATGGATGGACGGACGGACGGACTGACAGACGGACAAAGGCAAATCTAAATGCCCCCCCAGAGTGGGGGCATAAAAATTACAAAGGGCAATCACTCCAAAGTCATGCAAAAGAGGGTTAAGGTTCTAAAACACTGCACTTCTCCTCAATGAGATCTATTTATCAATGAAGTTTCAAGTTGATATCTCCGATACTTTTCTAAGTTATGCCCTTGACAAAAATTAAATATGAAAAATTTCAAAGGGCAATAATTCAAAAGACTTATGGTACTTAGGCACTGCCCTTCTCCTTAATAAGATCTATTTTTCTAAATTACAAATGAAAAACTTCAAAGGGCAATAATTACAAAACTATGCAAAAACGAGTTATATTTCTTAGGCATTGCATTTCACCTTTATGAGATCCATTTATCTATAAAGTTTCAAGTTGATTACTCCAATAATTTTTAAATTATGCCCCAGTTAAAAATTAAGTATGAACAATTTCAAAGGGCAATAATTCCAAATTAATATTAAAGGAAGTTATATTCTTGGGCACTGCCCTTCTACTTAATAAGATCTATTTATCCATGAAGTTTCAAGTTGATACCTCCAATACTTTTCGAGTTATACCCCGGACAGACAAAACCTGACAGGCAGATAGATGGACAAGCTGATTCGAGAATAAACCAACTTACAACTTCCTTTTGCCAACTACTTAAATATGCAGCCAACTACTTAAATATGCAGCCAACTAATGAAATATGCAGCCAACTACTTAAATATGCAGCCAACTACTTAAATATGCAGCCAACTAATGAAATATGCAGCCAACTACTTAAATATGCAGCCAACTACTTAAATATGCAGCCAACTAATGAAATATGCAGCCAACTACTTAAATATGCAGCCAACTACTTAAATATGCAGCCAACTAATGAAATATGCAGCCAACTAATGAAAAATGCATCTAACTAATGAAATATGCAAACAACTAATGAAATATGCAACCAACAAATGAAATATTCAGCCAACTACTTAAATATGCAGTCAACTAATGAAATATGCAGTCAACTAAAGAAATATGCAATCAACTAAAACATGTGCAACCAACTACTGAAATATACATCCAACTACCGGTACTGAAATATGCAACCAACTTCTGAAATATGCAGCCAACTAATGAAATATGCAACCAGCAACAAAATATGCAACCAACTTCTGAAATATGCCGCCAACTTATGAAATATGCAACCAACTAATGAAATATGCAGCCAACTATAGAAACAGATGATTTCTTTCCCAAAGCTGCAATTCTCTAATACATCTTCAAAAGAAAAAGATCCTCTGAAAAATGATCATTTTTCAGCAACAAAACATTAACTTTGTCAGCTCTAGAAAGTTATAATTCACTGTTCTTTCCTCAAAATTCTATCTTATAATAAACCTCCTCAGAGCACCTATACCTTAATGACAAAATTGAACATGGGTGGCTAAAGGGAAGTAATAATGCTGCAAAATGAAATTTTAATTGATAAATGTCCAGGGCTCATCCTGGGGTAAAGTTTTAGGGAGAAGTGACTTCTCCCTCGGCCAAAATTAGGGAGAAGTGAGACTATCCTGTGAATGTGCTGTGTTGCGTTGCATTATCTTTATTGTTTTTGTTTTTTAACATAAAAGAAAATTTTAAAATCGTTTTATTCCTGACTATTTTGTTCTTAAACAAATCAGTTCTATCCTATATAACTTACATGTAGCATGACGATCAGGATTTGTAGTTTTTGCTGGGACCTCGTGCCCACGTGCATAAGCCTAGTTGAATTTAGCATTTCTACAGAGAGAGCAATGCCAAACACCCTCACTGTCCACAACATACCAATCATAAGATTTCTGAGAATTTGCTTTTTTAAATTTTCACTGAGGAGAGCTCACAACATCAGATGGTTCCTCATGTTTTCTTTTACTAGAAGGTTAGGGCATTTGGCCCTGTAACCATGACTTGAGCTTAACTACATAACTTTGTATAAGTTAAAACTTGATGTCTACAGATTGAAATCAATCAAGATTATGATTCACTTTTCAATCCAGTTACTGTTCATTAATATAATTGATATATAATTGATTTTAAATGACTTACATTTTTTTTGATAGTCGTGAAAACTCCATCACAGCCTGTCTTTACTCAGGTCAAACACCGACAGTACAGTACATTGTTTACATCAATTAGCAAATACAGCACATGTTTATTTAATCTTACACAGATAATGTATAATTATCCCTTAATCCCTTGTTGGCGGTCTATCGATACGTGCACCTGTAAAAGCTACGTTCTGATTGGCCAATGATAATTATAGCTCCACATATGGGCAGATACCGACTCTCTACTTCACATCGCCGAGTAATTAGCAGCGCTTTGTTAGTTTGGAGTTATAACTTTTTGCGGCAAAGTTGATTTCTCTTTGATCTTTAGGAAGAGCGAAATGAGAGTGCACAAGGCAAAGTTTTCGCCTGAATCGCCCTCCAGGATGAGCCCTGATGTCTGGCTTTTCATTTTCAGTGACATGTCAAAATTGCTTCAGTCAAATTTCTGGCAGAGTCAAATTAATTTTCAGGTCCCATCAATAAACCTTCTTCATGTATATTATTTAATTCCTATTAAGCCGAATTCAACCTGTGCAAACTTCGGCCATGTCGATCCCATTTTTCGGTCCCATGGTATATTTTCCTATGTATTTTTCCATTCAGTAAGTTGAAGTTTGAAAATTTACTGATTCCAATTGTTCCTGGCTACTTTGAGGTGAGAACTGATCAGACTAATTAAGCATGACAACAATTATTAGTCGACTGCAACTTTATAAATCACATTTTAATTAGCATGTTAACTGTCACTAATAGGTACCTCAAGTAAGAACTGATCGAACAAATTATCTGTGTCCACAACTGTTTGTTGATGGCAACTTTCCAAATTCCACGTGAATAAGAATCTTAATAGACACTTATAGGTATGTTAATGTTAAGAAATTTATTTTGATTTAATGAAACCATTGGTTTTGACTGAAATTCACTTCATCAATTTTAAATGTCATTATGTGAGTACATTATCTGCATGATAAATTCTTTCATTTTAACAAATGTTTAGTACTGAAAACTGCTTTTCACATGTATACTTCTACACACTGGTAGAATATACGCTGGGTAGTACTCTACATTCCAGACATGGGAATGCTTTTTTAATCACTTGAATTACATTTTATGAGCGTTGTACGGGATAATAAACATATAAAACACAAAACGTCGTTAGGTATACCAGCTCCAGACATGTCAAATTCTGGCTTAGTCAAATTAATTTACTCAGTCCATCCAAATTTGAGATATCAAGAGCTGACTGTAGTTTACCATAAAAATAAATAATGCAACTTGAAGAGTTTACCTTTTTCAGTTTACTTGCACTGTAGGTTGGCGTTACAATGCTTCTGACCCTCTTCCACTGTTCATCTTTCAAGGAAAGTAATGTCTTGTTCATTGGCCAAGTGTCTAAGTTATCCATTGTCTGTTTATAAAACATAAAATCATACTTACTGGCTTTACTTGGAACTCTTTTCAAACTAACAAAACCAAAAACCAAAGCAATGAACCTTATCTGTAACTTCAAAGAATTTAACTTAAACTTACAGGAAACCAGTTGTGTGCATCTATCTTAATACAAAGAAAATACATGTATATACCTTTACGAACCTTTAGTCCCTTATCTTAGACCTTACCTCAATTCTGTGACATTTTAACTTCACAAAAAGATTATATCAAACATAGGGAGCTCTCCAAAACCTTTTGGTTATCTTAAAAATTATGGTAAGACAGGTAAGGTTCAAGAGAGGCTCTTGATTTTTAAGGTAAGCACAAAAAGCTCTTACAGACAAGACAAATTTCGAAGGTGTTGCCTCTAAGATTCTTGTTCAAATTAGTCTACTGTGAAAACACTTAAGTTCACTGGGATGAAATTACCTGCAAACGGCAAAGAAAAGGTAAATTTGCTCAGTCATAAATAAGTATGTTTCAAATTTAATTTTTTAGCTTGTTTTTAATCATGAAAAAAAAACCCATAAACATAGAAGATATATGTACTGCGCATGATCATACACCATCCTGTGTATATGTGTCAACTGAGAGTGGTCTGCTGTGAACAAACAAACTGATCCAACTGTTAATTTGTGTTGACTGACACAAGCTATTCATAAAGTGTGCAGAAACATAATGATATACTTATGTTTTGGATATATACTTGATTCGGATAACTCTTACAATTTCTGTTAGCTTTATAGTAGCCCGTACTTGTATTTTCACAAAAAATGCAAAAAATCACCAAAAAAAATCATTTCAGCACAGAATTATCACAAGATAAAATGTTTGATAAGACATATTTTTCTACTTTACAGTGGATATTTTTTCATTTCTAGTTGAAGGACAGCTGAATGCTGCTTTAGCCTATAATGTTTGACAATGAAAGAACACCACTTACAAATCTGTTTTGAAACTTCACATGCTCTTTAACAAAGATTTTCTTCAGCAAATCCAGATCAGCTACATGCAGCACCCTTATTATTCCAACTGAGCCTCTGTAAACAGAATACTGTGAAAATAAGATACAGTTAAAATAGGATGAAAAATATCCCAATATGATAACTACTGTACTGTAAAATACATTTAAGTACTATTGGTTAGGAACCAAAGATGCATACAACAAAAAAGTGGGTCATGATGGCCCTATTTCCCTCAAATGACACTAATGTACTTAATGAAAAAATAATGGTCAGTCTATCTATATATTTGAGCTTATTTATCGTCAGTACTGGTTGCCCATATGACCGACGCCCCCTGAAGAGATTAGTTATTTTATGTTGTGGGAATTGCAAGATACAGAAAGCATCCCATTCCAGAGACACCCCTGGTTCTTTTGCATGCTCAATGTATAGCACTGATACATGGGACCTCAGTTTAAAGTCTCATCCAAAAGACTATTAGTAATGTTAGTGGAGGAGCAGGGGATGAAACCTTGGGACCCCTGGTTTACCAGTCCAGTGCGTTACCACTGGACTACATCCTATACAGTCTGTTATACAGCAATAAGATTATACAGCCAAACAACCTAATTTTTTCTAACATGTAAGTTAAACTTAGTTTACAGTTTTACCATGACAGATGTAGCAGTGTAACCAGGATTACATACAATATAGTACAACCATGATGACAGAGGTAGCAGTGTAACCAGGATTACGTACAATATAGTACAACCATGATGACAGAGGTAGCAGTGTAACCAGGATTACGTACAATGTAGTACAACCATGATGACAGAGTTAGCAGTGTAACCAGGATTACATACAATGTAGTACAATCATGGTGACAGAGTTAGCAGTGTAACCAGGATTACATACAATATAGTACAACCATGATGACAGAGGTAGCAGTGTAACCAGGATTACATACAATATAGTACAACCATGATGACAGAGGTAGCAGTGTAACCAGGATTACATACAATGTAGTACAACCATGATGACAGAGTTAGCAGTGTAACCAGGATTACATACAATGTAGTACAACCATGATGACAGAGGTAGCAGTGTAACCAGGATTACATACAATGTAGTACAACCATGACGATAGAGATAGCAGTGTAACCAGGATTACATACAATATAGTACAACCATGATGATAGAGTTAGCAGTGTAACCAGGATTACATACAACATAGTACAACCATGATGATATAGGTAGCAGTGTAACCAGGATTACATACAATATAGTACAATCATGATGATAGAGTTAGCAGTGTAACCAGGATTACACACAATATAGTACAACCAGGATGATAGAGGTAGCAGGGTAACCAGGATTACATACAATATAGTACAACCAGGATGATAGAGGTAGCAGTGTAACCAGGATTACATACAATATAGTACAATCATGATGATAGAGTTAGCAGTGTAACCAGGATTACACACAATATAGTACAACCAGGATGATAGAGGTAGCAGGGTAACCAGGATTACATACAATATAGTACAACCGTGATGATAGAGTTAGCAGTGTAACCAGGATTACATACAATATAGTACAACCATGATGATAGAGGTAGCAGTGTAACCAGGATTACATACAATATAGTACAACCAGGATGATAGAGGTAGCAGGGTAACCAGGATTACATACAATATAGTACAACCGTGATGATAGAGTTAGCAGTGTAACCAGGATTACATACAATATTTATACTGTTCACAAAAAGTGGGGGATATTATGTTATTTTGTTATGATATGGGAAACCTACTCTTTATAGGCAATCATCATGTATATTTTTTACAATGGTCATTCATGTGTAGATAGCATGGTCACTAAAGCATAGAAATCTCGTTCAAATTTGTGCTGCATGAGGGGTAGCATGCAGATTTTAACATTGACCAAAATAATGGTAACTGTGACTTTAATTGTGCAAAACATTCAAAATGTTGTGTTGTGTAGTGCCACGCTGCGGGAAGAGTGGCACAGAATCCCTCAGCACATCATTGGTTGTCTTATTGGGAGTATGAGACATACATCACTGCATAGCTTGTTGTGACAAAAGAGGTTGTCCCAACACATTATTGAGGGTGTGTGAAAATGAAGACATTAACGTAATGACTTTGTACACTGTTTAAAGTACCTTAAGATGTCATGAAGAAGATAAATTTCTGATTAAAATGTGTGAATGAATTTGTTTAATTGATTCAATAAACATCAAAAGGAAAAGGTTTTCTTAATTACTTGCTATAACAATATTACATACAATATCCCCTACTTTTTGTAAGTAGTAAAGTCTGTCATGATGACAGAGGTAGCAATGTATAAACCAGGTTTACAGACAATATTATAAATCCAGTTTAACCAGAATTACAGATAATACAGAAAAATCCTGATTACAGAAGTAACAGTGTAATGTTTTTAGGATATATCCATTGTAGTCAATGACCAATTTCCATCGTTTTGGCAGATCATCCATTTCCATTACTAGCCAACTGTACACATACGTTCTAATGAGCATGGCCACAACAGTTTGCATCTTAACTAAGTGGGTTAACCTTTCAGTCTCAGAAATAAGTCTTTGTCACATGGGCTTATGTCAGGTGAGAATGGTGAATGATCAAGCGTATGCAACTCATAATCCAGACTTAGTGATGTCATGTCTCTGTATTTGGGGATGTGTTGTTGTGAAGTATGACTGGTGTGGTTTGTAAAAGTTCTTGGGGTGTTTCGCAAGCATTTTTTAATATACTCGTTGAAGTATGCGCTGCTGACAGTTTGACTGCCTGGAGCCTTTGCTGGCCTGAGTGAGTTCAAAGTATACCACTTGGACAATAGGCATCTCATTAAATTCTTGCTTGAAGGATATTGACTGCATCTCTTCTACTGAATCAATTTTGGGGTGGTGGTGGTGGTGTGCGTGTGTGTGGTGGGGGGCGGGGGGATGGGGGGGGGGGGGGTACTCAGTTGTGGGGAAACCTTATTTTTCTAAACTGATCCACAAAAATCAAATGAACAGATCCAACACTAATGTCAACTTCCTGGGCTATTTCTTCACATGTAAGTCTTCAGTCTGTTTTCTAAAGTTTTCTCATTTATTTATATTACATATGTCTGCGAGCTGGTAGTCCGTAACTGTAATGCGAGCATGCTTAAATTCATTTACCTATCTTCCTATTTGATAACATGAAAGCAAACATTCACCATAAGCTTCTTGTAAAGCAAAGAATATTTCTCTGGCACTCTCGATTCTTTGACAATTAATTCTTATGTAAACTAAGCTGTTCATCCATGTTGCTATCAGTGACATCAACAGAGGTATATACTGATGACATCATTCAATCATTCATCAACAAGTGCTTAAATTTCATAGAAAAATAGGAACTAACATAAATCATTAGGCCAAGTTTTGTTAAATTGTAACTGGAGCTATAACTTAAATGTACATATTTGTTCCAGATTGTGGTGACTAGTTTCAGAGATAACTGATAGTTTGCATTATAATACTAAAAGATCCTTTTAGTGCAACATTGTACCAAGACTATAAAGGAAACCACTTAACCTGGATAGCATACAAAACAGTGCAACCAGGACTATAATGGTAACACCTTATCAAGGATCACATGCATAACAGTGCAACCAGGATAACAGACAATACAGTGCAATCAGGACTACAAAGAAGGTAACAGCTTATCCAGGATCACATACATAACAGTGCAACAAGGATTACAGACAAAACAGTACAACCAGGACTATAAAGGAAACACCTTATTTAGGATCACATACATACAGTGCAACAAGGACTATTCAGGTTACACCTTATCCAGGATCACACACATAACAGTGCAACAAGGATTACAGACAATACAGTACAACCAGGACTATAAGGAAACACCTTATTTAGGATCACATACATAAAGTGCAACAAGGACTATTCAGGTTACACCTTATCCAGGATCACACACATAACAGTGAAACCAGGATAACAGACAATACAGTGCAACCAGGACTTTAAATGTAACATCTTATTCAGGATCACATACATAACAGTGCAACCAGGATTACAGAAAATACAGTGCAACTGGGAATACAAAGAAGGTCACACCTTATCAAGCAGTGCAACCAGGATTACACACAATACAGTGCAACCAGGACTATAAAGGTAACAGCTTATTTAGGATCACATACATAACAGTGCAATGAGGACTATTCAGGTAACACCTTATCCAGGATCACATACATAACAGTGCAACAAGGATTACAGACAAAACAGTGCAACCAGGACTATAAAGGTAACATCTTATTCAGGATCACATACATAACAGTGCAACCAGGATAACAGACAATACAGTGCAACCAGGACTACAAAGAAGGTAACAACTTATCCAGGAGTGCAACAAAGATTACAGACAATACAGTACAACCAGGACTTTAAAGGTAACACCTTATTTAGGATCACATACATGAGGTGCAACCAGGACTATTAAGGTAAAACCTTACCCAGGATCACACACATAACAGTGCAACCAGGATTACAGACAATACAGTGCAACCAGGACTTTAAAGGTAACATCTTATTCAGGATCACATACATAACAGTGCAACCAGGACTACAGACAATACAGTGCAACAAGGACTATAAAGGAAACACCTTATTTAGGATCACATAGGAATCACAGTGCAACCAGGACTATTAAGGTAACACCTTATCCAGGATCACACACATAACAGTGCAACCAGGATTACAGACAATACAGTGCAACCAGGACTTTAAAGGTAACATCTTATTCAGGATCACATTACATAACAGTGCAGCCAGGATTACAGACAATACAGTGCAACCAGGACTTTAAAGGTTACACCTTATTTAGGATCACATAGGATCACAGTGCAACCAGGACTATTTAGGTAACATCTTATCCAGGATCACATACATAACAGTGCAACCAGGATAACAGACAATACAGTGTCACCAGGACTATAAAGGTAACATCTTATTATTCAGGATCACAGACATAACAGTGCAACCAGGATTACAGACAATACAGTGCAACCAGGACTAAAAAGGTTACACCTTATCCAGGATCACATACATAACAATGCAACCAGGATTATAAAGGTAACATCTTATTCAGGATCACATACATAACAGTGCAACCAGGTTTACAGACAATACAGTGCAACAAGGACTATTTAGTAACACCTTATCCAGGATCACATACATAACAGTGCAACCAGGATTACAGACAATACAGTGCAACCAGGACTATAAAGGTAACACCTTATCCAGGATCACACATATAAAGCTGCAAAATATAGTTCTGAAGGACAAGAAATACAGTACAAAAAAAACTGCTCTGCTAAAAAGTTTTAAGAATTGTATGAATGATGCACTACAAATGCATTCTGAAGACATTTTTTACTTACGCAGATACAGGTCCATACTTTTTCAATGAATAGCTATCCAGTTCATCCCAGCTCTGATAAAAAGAAATGAGTCAAATGTACTATTTTAAAACTGTTAGGGGACAAATAACTGATAAGCATTTGGTTGACTTTAAACATCACTTGAAACAGACATTGTGATGATAAAGGCTATGATGAATTAGTAAATAATATCTAAAAAATTAAGGTTCACAGTCAACACAACTGGCTACAGAGTGCAGTCAGTATGCGGACCCTATATGCACGTATTCTCAAATTTTGATAATAAAATTACCACATAAAGTAAAATTTTAATTTTATTGAAATGGGTAATACTGCTATCAATGTTGGTTAATGCTTAATCTTAAATCAAAAAGAAATAAAAAGGTCTGGAAGATGCCAATTAAAATGGACATAACAGCAAAGCATATTGTTAATTTGCACTTAAAGCAAACAGCTAATCCTAAGTGACAGACCCTTAAATCAGTCTGATTTTTAGGCACAGTATGACACAAGATAACAAATGTACAGGCTAGTTGTCAAAATTAGGAGGGAAGTGCGTTTTGTTTGTTTTGGGTTTAACGCCGATTTCAACATCTAGGTTATATCTTGGCGGTCAGTCCACCTAACCAGTTTTCCTGGATAACTAACCAGTAATTGCCAATTTCTCCGCAAGTGATTGACTACTGTTCCCACATGATCTACTCTGAATCAGCGGTGAGAGACAAAATGAACATTAGACACAACAGAAGTGTGTTTCCATAATGAACTACACCAGAATGGGCATTTTTACTAACTCAAGAGCCTTAACCAGTTACCTTCTGAAAGTTTCTCAAGGGAACTGTTTGTCATGTATCCAGGGCAATGTATCAAAGCTGAAATTGCATGACATATTGCAATCAAACTAATATAAACTCTTATAAATGGAATATGTAAAATTGAAATATAACCTTTCCTAAAACAGAAGGCAATGTTCCAATGATTGGAAATGGAAAGTCCCCTTTGAGATTATACTTTCTTCTCCAAGCTAAGACCTGTAGCCAGTCATATCTGAAAAGGACAAAAAATTAAATCTACAACTCAAAAGCCACAAATAAAAGAAAATCAAAATTAGCATAAATAATCACAAGATAATCTAAGATCTCTGTACTCTAACTGCTTAAATATGGAACTTAAATTCTGAAAAATATAGAATGATGTAAGGCACTATCTTTAATAAAATAACACCCATCCATTACCCTACCATGTATGCAACAGACTGGAACCATTTGAACAACTCTGAAAGGGGACCACCCAAAGATCATTCCTTTGAAGTTTGGTTAATGTGCAGTCAGTGGTATCAGAGATGTCAGTTTTAAGAAATTGCTGACGACGGACGACGCACAACGACGGACGGAGGGGGATCACAAAAGCTCACCAGGTGAGCTAAAAACAAGAAGTGTCACTGTAAGATGACATGCCCCCGAAAGCGATGCTTTGACCTTTGAGTTGAGGACCAGTCATTCAGGGGTAAAGGTCAAATAAATATAGGTCAATGGGAAGGTCTTGTCCAAAGGGGTGTTGTGTTTAAGTATGAAGTATATCCACTTACTAATAAGGATGTTATGGCCAAATATTAGTTTTTGGACAACTGGATATTCAGGGGACATGGTCAAATAAATATAGGTCACGGGGAAGGTCTTGTCCAAAGGGGTGTTGTGTCCAAGTATGAAGTAAAACCACTTTCTAATAATGAAGTTATGGCCAATGTTAAAGTTTTGTGACAATCGGATCTTGAAGGTGAAGGTGATTCAGGGGTCAAGGTCAGACAAATATATGTCAGTGTGAAGACCTTGTCCAAAGAGGTGTTGTGTCCAAATATGAAGTAAATCCACTTACTCATAATGGAAGTTATGGTAATGTTAAAGTTTTTGGACAACTGAATCTTCAAGGTGAAGGTGATTCAGGAGTCAAAGTCAATTAAAGATAAGTCAGTGGGAAGGCCTTGTCAAAAGGGGTATTGTGTCCAAGAATGAAGTAAATTCACTTACTAATAAGGAAGTTATGGCCAATGTTAAAGACGGACGGACAGTTAAAAAACTGTATGTCTCCCTTTGAGGGCATAGAAAACAGGTGATAAGATCCGACTCGTACACTCGCCCACCTGCCATACTAATATGATAATCTAATCTAATCTAATAACCAGGTTTCAACTCCACTGAAAACCTGGTTAAAAAACAGCTGATAAGATGTGATGCCAATTGAGGTTTTGTTTTTCTACTGTTTTTACTTTTTGTTGTATAAATTCTTGTTCCACCTTTTTCTTATTCCACTCTTCTACCTTCTGTTTAATCTCGAAATAAGTATGTAAGTCCTGCACTTTATTACTTACATTACTGATATGAGCCATAGTAGAAAGACTGTCTTCACAATCAGCCAAAGCGTAATGGTTATTCCATATATTTCCATCTTTTTAAGAAAGCCTGCCACAGAATCTGAAACAGAATGATTATGGTTTCTTTATTTCTTGACGAAAACTTTGTTTCAAAATAAGGCTGGGTATTGTGTATATGATCAAAATCCAGCCTGTATTTATGGCATGACTCATAAAGAGAATAATAGGCTGGTGTTGTGGATGGTGAAAGTTTATCTGGTGAGGCATAGGACTTTATCTGGTGAGCTGAAGATGAACCTGATAAATTTCAGAGATGAGCTAGATAAACCTTTATTCTATTTATCATGTCACATAGTTTCTTCTGGTTTTTACCAACAAAAAGTAAGCAAAATGCAAGCGCAGCATCAATAAAAATTTTGATTTAAAGTTATCCGGGTAATCACATGATCAGATAACCGTTTATCAAGATCGCCTGACCAACTGCCATAGATAAAATCAAATATATGGCACCTTGTTATTGGTTCGAAAATGTATAACTGGAACCGTAATCATTGATCAAGTATCAATAAAATTATTCTATTTTCACCCTTTGTACCAAACCAATAATTAATCTTCTTGAAATACTTTTTCCCAGGCAACATCTTTCACTCTGGAATGTTTTTGTTTACTTCTCTCTTGCCAAAAGATCTCCTCTTGAAAAAATCCCTTTCCGGAACAGAAACCTTATTATTATGATAACTTTATGTTTTTTCTTTGATATTAATGGAACTATTACCACTCATATTGATTGACTGATATAAATCTATTTAAACAAGTAAAATTTTTTATCTTAATGGAAAATTTTTCATCTCCTTCCCGTCCCTATGTACAGATAGATAGAAAGAAGTTACCTGAAGGTTGTACTTGCAAAAACTAAATGTAATAATGCATGTATGCAGTTTGAAGAAAATCCCTTAAAAAAAAAAGGCAATGTAGAATTATTGTTTTTGCACATTGCACTTCCTACCAATGTGCTATGTCAGTGTATTAAGTTTGAAAAAAATCCCTCAAGTACTTTTGGAGTTATGCTCTGGTAATATTTTTTCAGGTAAATCTAAAAATAGGCAAGGTAGAGTTATTATTTTTATGCACTGTACTTCCTGACAATGTGCTACGTCAGTTTGAAGTAAATCACTCATTGACAAGTACTTTTGGAGTTATGCTTTGGACAAAGTTTTTCAAGTAAATCTGATAAAGGGGAATAACTCTAAAATTAAGCAAGGCAGAGTTACTGTTCTTACATAATGCACTTCCTCCCAATGTGCTCTGTCAGTGTATGAAGTTTGAAAAAATTGCTAAAGTACTTTTGGAGTTATGCTCCAGACAAAATTGGGACAGACGGACGGATGCACGCCAAGACAGAGACCATTTCTAATATCCCCTCTGCCTTTGGTGGGGAGATAATAAAAAAATCTCTTTGAGTTAGCTAGTCAAGTCTTCCAAAATGAAATTGTAAATGGGATAAAAATGAGCATGTAAAAAATCTTTCTGGATCAGTTACTAGGTAAATATCTCTAGATATTAATTCTATAATCCTAACTGAACTAGCCTCTATATAAATTTTGCTCACTGTCCTCCAAATTCCATCAAAAATTCAAATCATTTATTTCAAGAGTCATCACTGTAAATTCATAATGTTAGCTTAAGTTGTTCAATTTTGTTATTTGACTATTTTCACTTTCCATCATAAATTTAAATTTTGCGTGTGACAGGTTTTGCGTGTGACAGGTGTGCGTGACCAAGTGCACGTGACCAAGTGCCTAGAATATGGATTTTTTTTTGCTACAAAAACATCTTTAAGATTAAAATAACCTGTATGAGTATTTTGAGATCAAAACTTTATGTCCAATGACATTTAATGAGTTCCACAGGTAATTCCAGATCACCTGGTTAAATTTCAATAAAGATTATTGGGAGTGAATATAGATCACTAAAATTATTCTAAAATATCAAATTCTGTACCTATTCCAGTTAATATACAAGAGGGCCATGATGGCCCTAGATCACACACCTGAATACTTTGCCTTTGGGTCTGCTGTTGAGCAAACAGCATAAGATTTTTTAGATTCTCCCTATATAAATCTATATGAATAATCAATTCAAGTGACCCCAAGGGTAGAGACAATTTTCCCTCTACGGGCATAATTTGAACAAACTTGGTAGATGACCTCTAAGTGCTCCTTTAAAAATATCTAAGTTCTACCGTTCCATTGACCTGATTATGTAAAGTAAATGAAAAGTTGTTTTGTTGCCCTCAATATTCAATAGGTGGAAAGTGTGAAATACTTCATTCACGCCTAACTACTCGCATATTATTAATGATAGTTGTTTAAAGCAGGTGTATTTTGCATTTAATTAATCAGCAGATAACTAATCCGATACTGTTGAACACATATAATTAGACAAATTATCTCTAATTATAGTTGTTAAATGCAGGCTGATACGCTTTTGAAATATCCGAATTTCAAAAAGAAAACAATCAAGCTAGTAAAAAAAACAAAAGCAAAAAACACGTATGTTTGAAGATTTTGTTACAAATATGCTTTGTTTTGTAAACAGAGCAAAGTGAGCCACCTTAGAAACAACATATGATATTCTAGAGTGCGAGTAATTATGCATGAACAATCCTCAATTCTGAAAGCAATATATACTTACATTTAACAACTGTCATCATCATCATCATGTACAACAAAGACAGAATAAAGAGTGATAAAAAAGTGTTTGTATATTCATCCTAACTAGTAATTATTTATGAATGATTCTCACTTCTGAAAACAATATTTACACACATTACACAGAACAGAACAGAAACAACTATCATTAATCAATATTATGTCTAATTAGGGTAAACAGTTACACAAGCGTGAGTAATAAGGTGTGAATGACCCTTCAAAAATATTTCACACTTTCTGCCTATTGAATATTCAAGGTGACGAAAGGACATTTACTATATGTAAAAAGGTCTACAAAAAAGTTGTTCGATGAAATGAATGTAATTCGTTCAAGATCAGTCTCAGGTTATATAATTCAAATGAATCGTGAATTCTTGTTACTTTGCACATAAACTTGCATTGTAGGTTACCTATGAGATAATGTGCACAGCCACACCATGATTTTATAGCATGAAGCAGTTTGGTTAAAGCTAGGACAACTTTTTTTTTCAATGACATTTTAACTAGTCAAAATAATTCAAGTGAAGTCTTGAGCAAATTCTGAGATATTTTTGTTATGAGTCAGAATCTCGCTATAACGTCTACGCAGAGGCGAGATATTGACCCATATAAAAAACTGCACAATATCTCGACTTGCGTACAATTAGTTGGAATAACATTTTTACAAGAATGCCTTGAAATTTGAACATTTCACACTGTAATTTAAAGTTATTTTGACACTTCACCAATGACATAAAGTGCAGAGATGGTTTTATACATATAGTGATCTGGAATACACGCTGATGATTCAGAACTCCCATACCGAAGGGGCGTATTTCCGCAGCTCCAAAAATTATAATAGAAGTACTGTCAAAGAAGGTAGATCTATATACTCTTTTGACAGAGTAGACACCTTTTCCTCAAATCAATTAAAATTTATGAAATAGCACCATATATGTACATGGTACCAACATTTCTTCTGTTAGTGTGCTGTATCTCTTATCAGTTACATGTAACTATTTATAGATTTCAAACCAATAATAATTAACCTAATTCAATAGTCTACAGAATGAGGTTAATACTTGCGAACAAACCTTTAGAACAAAGTTGAAGTTACAATTGCAATGAGTTGTAAGAGCATAGAATTAACTTGCAGACATCTACATAGCAGGAAAAACGGTGTTACAAATGGCGCAGATAGAAATAGGGGAGGTAACCATAATGCAAATTAGTAACGGGCCAACCGCGGTTTGTGAACGGCTGTTGATCTGCGAACGACAGCAGGCTGTGTACTGTGCACATGTCTTAGGTCCATGTCTCTTTCTCGCATACACCAATGACCTATAAAGAAGTGTCAGGAGCCGGGTGCGTCTATTTGCCGACGACACCATAGTTTATTTAACAATTACATCACAAGCATCTGCACAAACCTTACAAAATGATTTGCACAACCTTGAAATATGGGAAAACGAATGGTCAGTGGAATTCAACCCTGACAAGTGTGAAGTACTCAGAATACACAGGAAAAAACTCGGTCATCTTTCCCTTCACCCTACATTACACTATACTGAAAACCACAGAAAATGCAAAATACTTAGAAGTTACAATAAGTCGTAACCTAAACTGGGCATCCCATATAAACAATATCACAAACAAAGCAAAAACAGCTTAAGGTTCATCAGACGAAATGTCAAAACACATAACAAACAACTCAAAGAAGCAGCATACAAAACATATGTAAAACCACAGCTTGAATACTGCTCAACCATATGGCATCCATGGCAACAATATCTCACACACAGAATAGAAATGGTCTAGAGGTCAGCTGCAAGGTACGTTCATAATGATTACCACTATACAAGCAGTGTAACAAACATGATCAAGGAACTAAAATGGTCAACTTTAGAATAAAGGCGAAACCATGCCATCCTGGTCATGCTACACAAAATAAAAAAACAAACAGGTCAATGTCGATCACAATCACCTTACAAACACAAGAAACAGCAAATTCTTCATCCCACAATCAAAAACACAACATCACATGAACTCATTCTTCCCAAGGACTATACGACTCTGGAACGAATTACCGACCGAGATTAAGGCTACCCCAACTGTGCCAGCTTTTATCAGTGGACTAAACAAGTTTTATAGATTTTAAGTATTTAAAATAAATGTTTAAGCAAGATCTTCAGTTAAATCTTGTTTTCTTTGTTATTATCTTTTATAATTTTAATGTTCCTGACACGCGCCTGCCTAGTATAGTCAGTATTAACTTTTGGCAGTAATAAGTTAAAGTTGAAGTATTTTGGTGAAGGTGAGCGTTTGCCTGAATTTTATACGTTCACGCAAGATGTTGGCATGAACAATAATTGTTTTTGGTGATTTCCTTGTTTAAAAGGACCATACCGACAAAATTACGTTTCAACCAGTGCTTTATTTAAAATCGCTCAAAAAGTCTGCACATTTTCTACTGAATAAGTAATTTGCTGAATCGGCCGAAAATATTTGCAAAACGAAACTTGAAATATTCCATGATAAAGTTTGAGAATTTTTCTCTAATTATTCCAAACATCAGGTTCCATTCAGTCTCATTTTCTGCAAAGTTTTTTTTACAAATGAAGTGGATATGTATTCTGGATTTTGGTAATGACAACCGCCGTTAATAGAGAAATATTGATGATGACGAATGCAGTTAGATCAGTTGAAAGGAAAAAGACTACGGCCCGCCGCCAAGTGAAAAATTAATGAAATATATATAGTTTTTCGACTTAAACGTTGCCTTATTATGTATGTATATACCGTGACCTTTTGTTTATGATTCTTGATAAACTGCTATAAATGTTGCCACAGTTTTGTAATACATTATTCAGGTTCTTGTAAACTACTAATGACGTCACCCGGTCCTTCACATCTGATGTAAATTTAGTATGATGTAGCCTTACTTTAGATAGTAATCACGAATTCCGATGTTCTTATGCCCTTTTAATTATAAAGGTCTCTTAAATCTGCAAGATGAAATAATGCAAGCAAGAAAGGACAACCAAAGTAAGTATTCAACCATTTTTGCATTTTCATGTCTTTTACATGCATGACTATCAGAGTACAATGCTGAAACTTGGTAACTCGATGCCTTGTTTCAGCGTATGTATTCAGCTTACGTATTCGTTGGCTGACATCGAACATAGCTTACAGTGAGCTGTATTCGTGAGCATGAAACGAACACAGCTGACGTAAGCTGTATACGTTGGATAACATATATTTTTCAGACTTAACGTATACAGCTCACAATGGTCAACATCATTTTGATTCTCATCTAAAAATCTGCATTCATCATCATTTTCATTATAAACACTATCGTCGGTTTTTTGAAATCACCATAACCAACACAGGCGTCGTCATCATCGTCTTCTTCTTTTTTCTTCTTCTTTCGTCGTAGTCCGACTCTCTTCTCCATCATCATCATCATCATCATCGGCATCGTTATCTCCAAAATCTTTTTTCTCATTCTTCCGGTCGCATAAACTGTGTTTAATAATAATATATTGGGGAAAATATAATCATAATATAATCAATGCAGAGTATCATATCACTATACATCCAAAGTAAAAAAAGACAGTGTGAAGTTTGCAAATATGTTAATTACATATTAAAAAATACAATATTGATAAGTATTATAATAAGTGTGATGATTATTGGCGACTATGGTGGTTATGATGATGTCGACGACGATGAAGATGGTGGTGGTGGTGTTTTATGGTGATCATGCTGTTGCTGGCACTTCTACTGCTGTTGTGATGATGGCTATCACAACGGATATGGTGGTATTGATAATAGTGATGCTTGTATTAAAAGTAACGACGAATATAATGGTGCTTGTGATAGTGGTGGATCATCATTTCATCGGCTGCTGTTGCTTCTGTTGCTGATGATGGCGATGATTATGATAATCGCTGATGTTGTTGATGTTGTTTACAATGATGGTGGAAATGTGATGTTCAGTAATGACATACCTGATTCTTAATAAAGAGTTAACAACCTATAAAAATGAGGGAATATGCAACATCTTCACACGTATAGCTTACAATGAGCTGTATTCGACATAAGCTATATACGCTGTAACAGTGCCTTCAAATGCTACTGCCGCATTTTGACCTTTTCACAATTTCATGAAATCGTTAGACATTTTGATGACGATCACGCTTCAAAATGCTTAGAAATACAGAAAAGATTTGAATTAGACTTGTTATTGTTAGAGCACGTCACCGAATAAAAGAATTCCGACTGAAGGAGATTTTTTTTGTCACCAGTGATAAAAAAGTTGATATTTATCGTGGAAGCGAAAAATGCAAGGAAACAAAACAAAATTATACTTAGTTAAGTAAAGTTTAAATCACGATTTCATTGCTACGATCCTTTTAAAATAGGAAACCACCTAAAACAATTGTTCATGCCAGAATCTTGCGGGAAGATATATAATTCAGGCAAACGCTCACCAGTGCATCAAAATATCGACATGTGCACAGCCTGCTGTCGTTCGCGGATCGACGGCCGTTCGCAAACCCAGTTGAACGGTGTGAAGTCGTTAAATTCTGATGCAGTTTTGAAAATAAAGTTTTTCGTTTCGTTTAATGTCAAACTCCGTTTTGAGGACACAGACTTGGTGCGTTTAGTCGCAACGGATGACTGACTGTCTTAACTAGTAATACACCTGCGTGGAATGTGGAAATCGAAAGAGAATATCACCTCTGGTGGGATTCGAACTCACGACCTCCGGATTAGGGGTCCGGTGCTCTTACCCCTAAACCACTCGTTTTAAATTTAGTCATTATAAAATGTTATATAGGGAAACCCAGTCAAATCAAAAATAGCTTTCAAATGACGCTCGCTAAAGAAGAAACCTTTTATTTAAAAAAGAAAAGACAATATTGAATTGCACAAAATATGTTTGAGAAGTTTCAGCACTTCAGTTTACTCGCAGGTGATCTTATTTTGAATTTATGCACAAAATATATCATATTAATGCTTTCAAATCGACCTTATAAGTCAAATTTATTTCGCAGAATAACATTTACAGCATAATTTTGCAAGATCACGCTCCAATGACTATGTACTAATGTATTTTTGTACTGTCTCGGATCCCGGGTGGTGCGGCTCAGTGGTTCAGTGGTAACACGCTGGACTGGTAATCAAGGGATTGCAAGTCTGATCGGCCACGCTCCTCCACTTACACAACTAATTGTCTTTTGGATGAGACATTTTGACGAGGTCATTGGTGTATCTTTGTTACACATTGAGCATGTAAAAGACAAGACTGTCTCTTCAATGGGATGCTTTCTTTATCTTGCGGTATACCCAGTTACCTTAAATAACTCTCCTGAAGCGTCGGCCAGACCGATGCAGACAAAAAATAGTTCTTGATATGCAAGAAGGCAGGCAATTTAGCCATATAGGTACACTACCAAAACGGTCCAATACCAGAAAACAACCTAGGGTTTATGTACTGATCTTCAAACCATACGAAATAGAGGTCTTAGTGAAGGTACATGTACAAATGCACATTATGTTTACAGTAGTTCAAAGATACATTGGGAAAAGTAAGTGTTTTCCATAAGCAAAACTTGACTTTCCGTCCGACTATCCGAATAAACTGCTTTCAAGTCATTTATTTTCTTTTTTTATTGCCTAAAATTATCAGCAGTTTTCAAGCTTCTAGTCCATAATTTATAAGTTTACTCAGAATGCCATTTCTATCAGACAATAATTTATTGACTCTGCAACACTACAAGTACCGTTTATGAAGGAAATGATTATCTATATTTCAGTTTATTTATTGTCCGAACCGGTTGTCTATAATGACGGACGGTTATTGGGAAAAGTGTAGGCCTAAGACACAGATAACATCCAATTCCAGAGACACCCCTGTTTTTTTTCTTCCATGTTCAGTGTATAGCACTGATTTATGAGGGGTTTAACGTCTCATCCGAAAAAAAAGTAATATTAGTAGAGGAACAGGGGGATTGAACTCGATCTCGACCCCTGGATTACCAGAACAGCGCGTTACCACTCCTAAGACCTATACTTGTTTATCTAAGCTATAGCTATCGACTTTGATCATATTTCTTACATTATGTTTAAAATAATTCGCGATAATTATCCATTTAAAAACAAGTGTATTTAAACAACAACAACAACTTCCAATACTTAAAATGAGAAATGAGTGAAAAGGTGCGAAAGTTCATTATATGTATACACTTCTTTAGGCCATCAATTAGTAAGACCACAAGATAAATCATAATCCGGAACTTATTTTTTTTTACCTCACCACTTGAAAGCAAATGACAAATGAAACTGGGAGACATTATTAACTCGCACTCTCCCCGTGTAAAACCAGAGGCATTTGTTTTCTATGTATGATAAAAAAGAAGAAAAAAAAGAGAAAATGGAGATCCATATTTTCTGATTGATTTTAAATTGTTAATTAATTCCACAAGCAAGAAAAAATAATCACCCTTTGTCTTTCTTCCTCCCTTTTCCCTTTTTTATCATTTTTCTACTTCTTTTCAGATATGCTGCAGTGTATAGAATCCTGAGAAAGGACTAGCAACTAAAAACAATGGGTCACCAGAAAGACTTACCAAAGACTATGGAACTATAAAAACTTGATTGAAAACTAAGACGATTTCTCTCATATGAGAAGAAATACTCCAATTTGCCGTCGTCGTGGCGATGTTAAATTTCGAATACTGTACCTGCAAGCCAAACAAGGGAGCTACGTCATCCCACAAAGCTGCAGTAAATCTTCTGTTTTAATGTAACCAGCTCCAGTGGTTCTCTGTTTTCCTTACATTATGGCCCTGTCCGTCCGAAAATGCCGCTGAGGAGACCAAATGATCAAAATACAACATTTAACTTTTCATGTTGAAATTGAAGGGAATTTCGATTACAAGTAATTGTCCGTTTCAAAAAAAAAAAAAAAAAAAAAAAAAATGATTGAAATCATTTTCCAACAATTCTTCTTCTGAAGGTATCCCATCCCTTAAACCGTTATGTGGCCATTTAATCAATACGATATATAAAGTAGTTCAAGACAGATTAAATATGATAATCGAAAGTAGTGTATTTGTAGCACTTAACATAAGTTTGATGTAATGAGAACTTTAACTTTAAATCAATATTTTTTGTGAGTTATCAATTGTCAGACGATCATGTTTGTTTACATTTTGTATGGGCATGTATTAAAAAGAAGTGCTAATAAATCGGGACAATTTACGTCATAGGGCGCCGAAAACCAATGAAAATCTTTTGTTTACAGGTAGGTGGCGTACGAATACAAAAATGTTCATAGTTATTCGGCCTTTGATAAAGCTATGACGCTGATGGTCGTCGTTTGACGTGGCGACTACGTATCTACAAATTTATCCCTCTAATTGGTGGCAAGGTTGGTGACGAAATCCGCGTAATTGGTAGGTACCCTGTACAAAACGATGCAAATATACCGTTATCACAACTATTAAGGCATAAGATAAAAGGATTCCAGGCTAAATTTACAGACATTGTCGGAGGGAAACAGCAGGATTTGGACACGAAGCAATTTTCATTATTCATTCATCTCATATTATTCAAGGGCTTTCCCAGAGAGAAACATGGATTTATTTCGGGATTCCCTTCTTAATAATGGTAAAATAAATTGTTTACAATAATTAAGACTAACTAAATACTCATCTTTTAGTCATGAATCGTGAAATAAAATGTTTTTTCGAAAGTAGGTCACGCATTCTAACTCTTTAGTCAATATTTAGTTGATATTTCATTTATGTTTCTCTCTAATTGTAAGTCAAGTAATCAACACGTGTTTTTGTTGTTTTCATTTCTAGCAATGAAGAGTAAGACTAAGTAGTGTTCAGATTCACCAGTAAATACTAGATTTCATGATAGATTTTGCTGTCAAAAACATGATACATTGGAAAAAATAGTATAAAGACTAAAGTTAAAGGCTGCCTCTGTAGCATGTTCTCATAAAATAGAAAATAGTTACAAAAGTCTTCATATACATCTCAAGTTGCAGACTATTCATAGTTGTGCAGAAATTATTTTTAAAAAATAGCCTAAGTCACTTTTAAGTGTAGCAGAAGACTTTGAAAAATAGTTCAGTGCCTGTTGGATTCGAACTTTGCACCTCTTGATTCTGTGTGGAGTGATGGTTGTTTTGTCGACCAACAGTTTTGTCAACCTGATTATGTGTAGTAAATGAAGTCTCCGTCACCCTGAATATTCAAGAGGCAGAAAGTATGAAATAGTTCATTCACACATTATTAATGATAGTTGTTGTTGTGATGCAGGTGTATTTTGCATTTAATTAGTTTAGTTTAGACTCATTCATTTTACATCGATTGCGATACAAGTTCTTACAACTTAGATTCAACACGCTTGATGAGTGCTTCCTGGGTTCCATACCAGTATTCCCGCAGCATGGAGGAATGTGAAGATTGTGAGAGAATCTCACCCCTAACGGGATTCGAACCCACAACCTTCGGATCCGGAGCCCTGCGTTTTACCCCTGGACCACAGTGCCTCCTCCTTGCATTTAATTAATCAGCTGATAACTAATCCGATATTGAGCACATGTATATACTTATACAAATTATCTCTAATTATAGTTGTTAGATGCAACTTTATATATGCACAGTTGTAAGTCAATGCTTCACTCGGACAATCTTCCGGTGATAAACATTCTCAGTGTGTAACAGGAGAAAAGGGCGGGGATGTGGAATCCCATGTTCTAATTGCTTTACTTATTAGTCTGTTTTCACCTTCCCTAGTAAGGTAATTCGGCAGGAGCAATTCAAGAAAATGTAATTTTCAAGTACAACCTACTTTGCAAATTCTTAATAAAGATCAGTCAGTCATTGTGCTGCACCTGTCAGTGATTGAGTGAACTGAAGAACCTTAACCTGTGTTGAGCCAGATTGTCTTAACCACATATCTTTAAAACAGAAACATGCAGAAAGTATACAAAACTCAAAAATTCAGTAATCCTGTTTTTGAGACATGACTATTTTTTTCCCCCCAAATTACTTGATGTAGTAAGAGATCTTTGGTTGTGTTTTACAGGGATATTTTAAGAGTCCACTATAAATTCATACAAGGACATGAGTCATAGTAAGTTCAGGTGGGTGTCGGAAATAAACTAAGTTTATTTAAAAACATGTATATTCCTCCAAAACGAGACAAGTTTTTAAATGATTCAGTTAGATTTTGAACAAACGAATTATTAGCCAAGCTCAAGAGCATTCTAAATACCAGGTAATAGAACATTATCTGGAGCTTCACATTTCTACCCTGTATTATTGTTTAAATTATGCTAAATTATGAAAGTCACAGTATATTAAATCATACCATAATGATATGTTTTTATCTGTTTGCAGGTTGTCGGCAAAGATGTCTGACGGTGTAACATCTGATATTGATGTTAATCAAGGACTGTCAGTAGTTCAGGTGTCTTTAGCAAGTCCAACATTACAAGTTCAGTCAGTTATTCAGCCTAATCAGCAGATTATCCAATCAACAAGTCAGAATTCAGTAATACAGACTGCAGGATCAAGTGTTCCCACCATACAAGTTGTGAGGGTAGGTTTGAATTGTACCTTTTGATTGTGTCAGTGTGGTCAGTTAGTGAACTTTTTACATTGAAATTTGTTGAACTGCTATAAGTGAAAAATTCGGCCTAACATTTTGAAATTAATATGCAGAGCCAATTTGATACATGTAAATATGTACATGTCAGTAAACTGTCAATTTGTATTAAATTGAACTGCTTGAAAGTTTTCTAAAAAGATCTTGATGTAAAAAGGGTAGTTTGCTTTAAAAAAGATATATTATAATTTATTTGAGGAAGATGTCTATTTCAGGTTGCTCATGTTGATGACGAGCAACTGTCTGACGACTGTGAAGGAAAGAAAAGGAGAGAGATTCTTTCTCGGAGACCTTCTTACAGGTATTAAAGATGCTATTCAGTACTCTTTCATTGAATGGTAGTTTATCATTTAAATGAAGGATGAGTGAACAAAGAGGAGCAGTTGTTGAGGATAATCACTGGTTCGAATCTCACCAGGGTGAGTTTGTCCAGCGTTTTTCCACATTCAGCAGCTTCAGTGCTAGTACTGGTTTAAGCCCAGGACGCAGCCATTGAGAGTTGTTTATATAAAGCCTGTGAACTAGTTTCCTCTGTCAATGTAAAATAAATAGGTTTTAACTAAACTTTTTAAGAAAAATGATATAACCTTTAAGCATCAGAATATGATTACATGTGCAGAAAATTTTAAGAATCATGTTTTATTGCAGAAAGATTTTGAACGACTTGTCTTCCCCTGTATCAGTTGCAAAGATTGAGGAAGAGTCAAACAGCAGTCAAAGTCAGGACGGTGACTCACAGGACGGTACAGGTACAGGTCTCAGTGCCGCAACACTCCAGTATCAGGGGGCTACAGGTATTATGTTAAATATGATAATATTTCCAGTTGTACAAAAACTGTATCCATCATTTCTATTGATGCTCAGATTTTAATCAGTTTTGTTGTGTTTTCAAAGGTATCTTCACCCTTTTCACTGGAAAGTTAAATGCAAATTGGTTACATGTATTTTCAGTTTGCCGAGAGTTGTTCAAGATAAAAGAAAATAACATATTTTTGTATGAATGTTAAATGGTCCTGTTTTGTTACAGTGCTTCCCTCAGGAGCAATACAGATCAGTGTGAACGCAGACGGTACACCAGTGGCGCAGGGGTTACAAACCCTGACCATGACTAATGCAAGCCCTGCCTCTAGTGGGGCAGCCAGTACAGGTGGTGCTACCATTGTACAGTATGCACAAGGACCTGATGGCCAACAATTCTATATTCCAGGTATGTTCATGAATTTGACAAAACCTCTTGCAATCTCAATATCTACATTCAAGAACTCACTCTTGTACCGGCCAAATGTCTATTGTGTCCGGAAATTAAACTCTTTGGCTAAAATTTTGAGATTGTTTTATTTTTCCTATTAGTTCGGCTGTCCATATCTAGTCTGGTAGTTAAATTATACTTAACAGAAAAATGTATGTTCTTTCAAAACAGAATGCATGACTTGAGACTCGAAATCTTCAAGAGTGAATGAAAGTGTTTTATCGAGAATATTTTTCTCAGATCAGACTAATTTATTCATTAACTGTTCTAAATTAGTTTACTTAGCATTGCAAATTAAAGTAACAAGTATTAATTCAAAATACCAATATACAGGCTTCTTATGATATGATATATATTTCAGTTGGTAGCACAGGAACAATGCAGGCTTACCAGATAGCTACCCCTGGAACTCTGCCACAAGGTGTTGTCATGGCTACCAATAGTACAGCAACATTAAGTCGAGATGCAGCCTCAGAGGAAGCCTCAAGGAAACGAGAATTACGACTTCTGAAAAACAGGTAACCCTCGACCGACAACAATTTGTAAAATATCATATTTAAGACTTCTTATCCCCTGTTAAACAAAAAAATTAAGAATGATAAGTTATTTGATAAAGATTGTACATTATTAATCAGAGTTCATTGAAGTTAGTTAGTTTTAATTTGAATTAAGTCAGACATGTTATAGCTTATAGCATCAGGCATTAACAATGGAGAGGCAATTTTATTGTATTGGGACTTACATGATTTTTGCAAACACTGGAATTTGTTTTGTTTTTTTAAGTTTTCACCTACAGTCTGCATTTTTATAACTAGTGAAACTTACATGTACCTTTTTTGCTTTTTAAGTTTTTTGCTATATGTAAGGTAAACTATTCATATTGCTGTTTGTTATCACAAAGAAAGCTTTTATGTGCTTATATAATCCTTTTCAGTTACATTATCAATTTTCATTGGACAGAACAGATGATTGTATTATCCATTTACTCAGCTGTTTCACTCATATAAACGTCTCCCCTTTGGTTATGATAAACTTGCTACCAATGATTGAATAAATATTAATTCAGCCAAAGAAAGCACTTGTGCAGTATAAGGAATTTGTTGTAAGGCATTTTTGGCGGTTATATTGCAAAGCTGATTTGGTTATATGAACTCACTATTGCTGTTTATACTGGGCCATTTAATCTGCCAAATAATTTTCTTGCTAATAAAGTTATGTTAAATTTAACCTGTGAGAATTTCATCTTTTCCAGGGAGGCAGCCAAAGAATGCAGACGGAAGAAGAAGGACTATGTGAAATGTTTAGAAAATCGTGTAGCAGTATTAGAAAATCAAAACAAAACTTTAATAGAAGAACTAAAAGCATTGAAAGAATTATATTGCCAGACTGAAGTGTGATAGTATGTAAAAAAAAGTTGCACGAGGCTTTAACACTACTATTTACGAAGTGTGCTGAGTGGGTTAATGTGCCTACATGAGGTATAGCTGTGAAACTTGGAAGGGCCAAGGAAAAGATTTTATGTGACTGGAGAAACGACCTTTTAAAAGCCTTGAAATTCATGGACCAAAGTTATGGCTAGGATTCAAAAGAAGTGTTGGGGAGGCTGTTTTTCGTTCATAAGAGCTGTTGTTGAAATGGATTAATCTCAGTTTAATCTTTTCATAGTCAGTCTACTTAAAGGTCAAAGTCTGTTTAGAATAGACCATTCATGAACATGGTATCCATGTTCAGCTCTTTTCAGAGTCAGCTAGACAGAACTTTTATGTGCTATTGAAAAGCTTTCAAATTAATTTTTCCTCCGGCTTTGCCTGTATTAGCCTTGCTTATCTGCCTACATAAATTGTTTGTGAATGGTTTTAGTAGGGTGGAAAAAAAAGTACAATTTACTTTCATGATTATTTTTTACCACGATTAGTTATTTCAGTGTTTTTTCATTGCCTGACAGAGAAATTTTGCTTGATGATTGTTGACATAGAAAAAAGTGATTACCTTAAACCACTTGTTACTTGTTAAGCTGACTCTTTTCAATTTAGTTTAAACAATTGATCAGAAGGTTGTAAAAACTTGAAAGAATGCCTTAAGAGGTTTACAAGTGTACTGTTCAAAACAATTCAGAAATAAAGTTTAAATTCTAATAATATGTTATAACTGCTTATAGTTTTGCTATCTTAAGTGGACATGTAACAATGCTAGTAAAACAACAACAACAACAAGCATTTAAGTAGGATATAGAACAGACATAAAAACAGACACACACTCAAATAGTTTGCTCTTATTCAGTGTTGAAAACAGGATCGATAGTAGTACCACAGTTTAAATAACTGATAAATATCGCAGAGATATATGTCTTTTATAAGAGTGAGAGGTGCTTTAACTGTTATAAACAATAATGAAAAATTAAAGTTTTTAATGATACATTATTGATACATAGTCTTTGTTTCAGATTAGTATAAGATCTTAATTTATATTAGTTTGTGTTGCTTCAGAGTTTCAAATAGTGGTGCATTTTGTTGTTCTACATCATCCATTTAAACGGCCTTGGTATCATTTCATCACTTTTAAGGTCAAAGGTCAAGGTCATAGTGCCTTCACCATTGACAATACTTGGTAACAGTCAGTTAAAAGAGAGACATTTGAATCTGTTGTGTGAAACTGAAGTTATCTTTTATTTTAAGAGAAATGAAATTAATTGTAAATAAAATTAATAACATCATATCAGTTGTATATTTTTGTTAAGTGCACAGGTTTTGTACTTTGTTTAGGGAATTTTGTACATTTCATCATACGGCAGGTTATGTCTGCTTTTCATCATTTTATATTATGTTCTATATTAAGAGCAATATTGAAAGAGGATTAAATCTCATAAAATCCATTGAAATCATCAAAGCTGACAAACCGTATTCGCCTTATCTAGCGCCCATGCCCCTATAAGCACCCATCATGTGTCTTTTGACCTGCAAATGAATAGGCATCCCTTTTTTGCAGTAGAAAATTCGTAAATCTGTTCTTTTTTTTGCATTGTTGTTTCTTTTCCGTTTGGTAACAGCTTGTACAGAGTAACTTTACTCTACTGTTAAACTTCTGGTTTCGATTTTACAAACTTTTCTTGCATCTTTACAGTAGGCTTTATATTAGTACCCTTTTAAGCGCCCCCCTTCTCACAAATTTTCAAAGCACCCTGGATGCTAGATGGAGCAAATACGGTACGTGTATTCAGTGTATCTTTAAAACTTGTTACTAAAGTTATAGTCAGGGCCATTCCAGTAAAACGTTTATCAACATATATATTACAAGAATACCACATCCCACTCCCACCATGACAAAATAACTTTATCTTTCTTCTTGAAGTGGGATATATACTTTACTGGAATGGCCAGAATGATTTTTTTTAGCTAACATTTAAGTTACAACATACTGCGAATGTAAGGTAAGAAACATTTGTTGGAACATTTGGGTTTTCACATTTTTGTTAAACATAAGTTTTAAGATATGTAAGGTAAAAAACAAACACTTACTTGGGAAAATTTTATTTAGATGTAAAAGGAAATGACAAGTTTTATATAAATATTGTTGATATTAATAATGATAGTCATGAGATGACTTCAGCAGTGATACTGTTGCAAACGTTAAAAAATGTCTGGTCATTTTCCATTGGGAATTGATAAATATTAGAAGATACTATTTTTGAATGGTTCAGTTTTCACTACTCACAAAAAATCAGTAAACTAATGTTTTGCAAAAAAAGTCTCCTGAACTATCATCTTTTTATCGGGGGTCAGAGAGGGGGTGGGTTGTATGTGTTTGTTTGAAGGCCAACTTTAACTTACAAGTTACTATATCTGCATTATTATTTAGTCAGTAATTAAGCTTTTTAAGTTTGAAGTCATTTACATATATCTTTAATTTGCTTTCACAGTTTATTGGTATATCAAAGAAGTAAAAAGAACTTTTTTTTTGTGAAAAAAGGTTTGGTATCAGTTTTAAACGGATACACAGGCAACGAATGCCCCAAAAACTGAAACTGATGTTATTTGCTCAAATCACATTCAATATGAAGATCTTTAAATTCCCAGTATCTTTGTCCATATAAATAAAGTGAAATGCAGGCTTGAACGTAAATATTTGAACGTTCTTTAACAGAAAGTAATATGTGAATGGAATCACAGAGTTGTGTTTAAGTATGTCACGTGACGAAAACAACCAATTGTTGTTTCTCTTTGTTTGCTTTTTTCCTTAGATCACGTGACAGGTACTTCAACCAACCAATCATTCACTGCGAAATTAAGCACAAAATCTAAATTTTCTATCTAGACCCATGTGGGACAAGTAAGGAAACAACCCGGTTCTTCATTTAAAGTGAGGAAATCTTTGTTACTGGGACTGATAATTGTATTTGTTTTGATCGCATTTATAGTATATTGATTGAAGAAATGAGAAGGGAAGCATAAAACTTTTGCCTGTATATTCCTTTAAATTTGTCATGCAGTGTTTCATTATACAAAATTCATACATGTACATTTGTCAAATATGGTTGAAGTATTTGATGTCTGAAGTGCCAACAGTTTCGACTCTTTGTAATGAGAAGAAATTTGTGCTGAATTTTACATTTGAAACTGCCTCTTGAAGTCAAAACATATTCTAAATTTATCAAAATCTTGCCTAAAGTGAAAACATTGATCTAAGCAAAGGTATTGTAGAAGTTCCTGTCTAGGACCAGTGCTTAGGTGATTACCTGTTGCGGGTGGGGGAGGGGGTGGATACCATTGATTTACTTCTATAATTAGCAAGTATCAAATAGTAAATTACTTTATTAAACAAGAAACATGCCTTATTCTAATAATTACCTTATGTTACATGCGGTTGGATGTAAATAATCTGTAAAATGCCTATTTAAGTATTTATATCCTCATTTCACTATGTGAAGTATGAAATACATTCAAGCAAGAACACCCCTTGCCTGTATAAAGTTAGGTCAGCATTTCTGTAGTCTTGCTGGTTTTTTAAGTTTTTATACTTTGCTGTCGCAGGTCAGTAAATGTAAATGATGTAAGTCTGACTTGGATATTGCATTAACATAGAGAACATTTGTTGAAAAATTGAAATTGAATGATAAACATTGGTTTTTGCATAGCAAGGCTCAAATATTGCTGCCAATTTGTTATCCTGTTGTGAAAACATTGTCCATGGCAGACTTAATCCTGTCATATATTTAGCCACTGTTGAAATTTTAAATTGTATTTGACTTGAAACTAAAATGCCATTACTATTATTATTATTATTAAAAATAAAAGAATATTTTGTGCAATACAGGTGTTGAATTTTTATTTCAAGAACCCATTTGTTAAAACTTTCTACACTGTTTAGCAGACTGTTGTCGAAACAGAATGTCTGTCCCTTTTTATGACAGTGAAAACGCACCAAGTATGTTCTTAAAACGCCTCTGAAATTAACAATCGAGGTTGAAAAGTTTGGATTGTTTGTAAAGGCTGCTGAAAAACTGTTTTCCTTTCTGTCTTGAAGGCTTATGGTGTCTTATGGTTAACAGTATAGAGTTCAAGATTTCAGTACATTAGACATCTATAATGCTTGCACACACTTCAGAAGAACTGAAGAATCAAAATGCTGGGGTCAAATTTAGATGAGCTGCGTGTCTAACTTCAGATTACTGAAAACTCATTTTTCTAAAGAAAACTGCTCTCTTAAACAGAAGTGAAATGGCTGTTAACCTTAAAACTTGAAGTGCGCAGAATGTGAACTATCCATACATCATACAACCTGGTAGATATCTTGCATTGGGTAATATTTATAGTAACACCGGCTGTCAGATTTCTGTAGCCCCGTTCAAGTGAATTAACATAACTTTGAAGGTAGCGAGCAGGTGTGTCAATGAAATGTAAGGTTATCATTTTTGCTTATTTTATCATTTATTCAGTTTTGAAGCGGTTTGAAGAATAGGCACTCCATAAATGTAATTTTTCGTAGAAGTGTAATAGCATCCGGACAGACGTTCTCATTCTTGACCTGCAGTATCATTTTTACAAACATTTATAAACCTTAAAAACCTCAAGTTTTACTCATATATTACACTGTATTTTGAAGCAAGTTAAAATAATTTTCGGACAATCCATACTTTTTACAATAATGGTGGTTTTTTGAACTGCTAACTTTATCTAATCTCAGTCAAAGGGGACTGGACTGGTAGAGAATAGAGTGGTAATTTTAAGACAGTTGTGGTCAGAGCTTGTCAGAAATCACAATGTCACACACTGATACCATAATAATCCATGTTAAACCACGCAAAAACCCTGGCTCATTGCAGGTTGCAGGTAGATTTCATAACCGATTTGAAGACCCATACTTATTTTTACCCTTGATGTTACAAAGTTGGCAGTTAACTGATATTAATGGTCAGGCAATGTCATAAAAATTAAATTAAATCATCTGAAAGGTAAGCTGACCAAGTTTCTTTGTGCCATATATCTTTGTAGATATACTTTTGTGACACAGCATGACGGACAGAAATTACCAGATCAAGCTAGCATTTGCGAGTGGTGTAGCAGTTGTTGTCTTATGGGAGGTTGTGCGTAAATGGCGGCTGCATCAGCATATTGCTTGGAAGATAAAGAGGAAACAAGAGCAAAGAAAGGCTGCATTTGAAGCTGTGGAACATAATCTGAAGAAAGCAAATGTAATGACTTCTTTTACTTTACATGGTCATTTCTATGTCAGAACATGTTTCTAGAAGTGTTGAATTCAAGAAATGCCCCTATTTTTAAGTTGAGAGAAAAATAAATTTGACAAGGCATAAGTAAGGAGAATGCTTGTTTAGTTTTCGCAGTTTAGGGAAAGAATTTTTTTGTAAGACTAGAAGTTAGACAAAATTTCTCTGTTATTGAATGCTATACTTAACCCTGAGTTACTATTCTGAATCTAAATCTTTTTTGTTCATATAATATACAGTCTTATAAGCCTAAGATTTTGCATACTTTAGACATGAGATATCACCTGCCCATTTATTCATATAGAATGAATGATTTAAAAAAATAGCTTGAACAACAAAGTCCTGAAGATAGAGGAAAAACATATAATTGGTTTAAAAACTTTTGTGAAACTACACTTGTCAAGTTTTGAACAAAGTGAGAAATAAAATGTAATACAGCTTAAACCAAGGTTATATTTAAACACGTAATGAAAAGCTTTTGTGGGTGTGTATCTTATATAGTTACCTGCAGAAGATGCTGCGAAGATTTTGGCCCTGTCATTTACTGAGCTACAGCAGCAGTTACAGGATGGCTCACTCAAAGCTGTTGATGTTCTGCATGCTTATCAGTCTTGTGTAAGTTACTGTGTTAATCTATAGGCAAAAGTTTTGTATTTATATTAATAATAAAACACACATAAAACTTACATTCACTACTCTTTATAAACTTAAACTTCTTTCTTGGTTTATAACTTGAGTAAGTACCTGAGATTTTATAGGATTACCTGGTAGTCTGTAGATGGCATGTTATTGAACTTTTTAAAGAATATTTATTGTCTTTTTACTGCAAGAGAAAGTTGAAATGAAAGCCTCACAGGCAATTATTGAACTCAACTGATCGGATTTTACCCAGTTACTTATAGGAGGGATTACATGAACTGATAATGTTAGGGGTTTTAAGGTCACAGTTTAAATGACAGTGGTTGTTAGAATAGGAGTCTTACAAGTCAACAAAATACTAAAGTGTTTTCACTGGTAATGTTAAATGTAATGTAATAAATTGTCATAACTCATAGTTGCACAAGGACGAGAAAAAAACACTTCAGTTATTGAAGATTTAATGTATTGGAGTAAACTTTATCTTCTGAAAAGCAGTTGAGTATTATAATCTTGCTCTTATATTGTTTTGATTTCACACAGCTTATGTTGAAGAAATGTTGACATTTTCAGGCTCTGGAAGCAAACAAGAGACTGAATGCTATTACCGAACCACTTCTAGATGCAGAGGTCAGTTGTATTCTGAATGTTTTTATTTAGAATTTCAGCTGTGGGTTATAAAAAATCAACCTCAGCAGTTTGTAGAAGGTATTGTTTGCTGTGAACTTCAAAAATATCTTCGGTAGTAACATGAACAAACAAACTGCGATTCACTGAAATAACAGTGTACTTTGAATATATTCTTTGGTTGCGTCTGCAACTTTTTGCAGGAAGGAATAATGTGATACAAAGAAAAATGCAGCTCGATGAAAAAGCGACCAGGTCTTTTTCTGATGTAAGAATTTGTGCTTCATGTTTTAGCTTATTAATGTAGTTGACCTAAGGATAGCTTGTGTGAAAAAAGTCATTGAGAATATGTCAATGATTTAAACCAAGTGAGAATCAGACAACATGTTTCTTTCATTTGATTCTAAAATAGAATTCTGAGGTCACTGTTCAGACCTGCAGTTAAAGTGTCACAAGTCAGACCTTATACCCTATATCAAGACCTTAAAGGCCTTTTCATTAATGCATCTAGGGGATTTCCTTAGCAGAAAGCCATTTAATTGTTATTTTAGTTTCATCTCATAAATGGTTAAAGGAAATTTGATTATAGTATTATTGATTGTTTTCACATAAGATTGAAATGTTTTTCACTGAGTTTTTCACCCTGTACACCAAAAATGTTATATTATTAGAAGTTACGGTATAAAGCCACAAGTGCAAATGACTTCTTTTGTTGTTTGCACATGAAATATTACAGAAACCTACAATAACATTGTAGTTTCTTCTCAGCTAAAAAAGTTTTTTTTATGGAAATGATGCTTGAAATTGTTCAGCACACTGTCAGGGTATTACACTAGATGATTTAAATAATGTCATGATTCTTCTGATTCTGCCATTTTAAATAATATCTTCATCCAGGTTGAAACTTGCATAAAACAGTGAACTTTATGTTTTATTATTTCGGTAAAGGTACTGAAATTATCAGGATATATTCTACCATATTAACTACCATTACATTACAGTGAATTATATAAACTGCCATTACATTACAGTGAATTATGTAAACTGCCATTACATTACAGTGAATTATATAAACTGCAATTATATTACAGTGAATTATATAAACTACCATTGTATTACTGTGAATATATACACTGCCATTATATTACAGTGAATTTTATAAACTTCCATTATATCACAGTGAATTATATAAACTGCCATCATATCACAGTGAATTATATAAACTGCAATCATATCACAGTGAATTATATAAACTTCCATCATATCACAATGCTTTATATAAACTTCCATTATATCGCAGTGAATTATATAAACTGCCATCATATTGTAGTGAATTATATAAACTACCATTATGTCACAATAAATGATATCATATATTTTTTTTTATCACAGTGAACTATTGAAACACATGTTATAAAGCCTTCTTTTTCAGGAAATTGCTGAAGCCCTGGACAGGCAAACTGGAAAGAAACAGTTCTTGCATGGAATACCTGTCAGTCTAAAGGAAAGCTTTGATATAACTGGACTTGATACCACTGCGGGTCTGGGACAGTTCCTTCAGAACCCTAAATCAGAGGATGCTGCACTTGTTAAGGTAATTATTTTTGTAATGGAGAAAAATACTGCTGTAACTAACAAGAATTTTTTTGTAAAAGAAAATAACAAAACTGTATAAGACTCACATTATACAGTAACAGAAAACTAAAAACGTCGCTCTTTTTCCTATCTCAAATTTGGACCTAGTTATTTCTGGTTTTTTTTCTACACAATTGGACTTTGTCTTGTCCAACGTTCTGTCACATGCAATAATATAGCAGTAATAAATATTGTTTGTTTTCTTTGTTAAAATGGACTTTTGGCTCAACCAACTTTATGTCACATATGGTTATATATAATGCCAATTAATTTTGTTTGTTTTCCATGTTAGTTTTAGCTTTGTTCAATAAATCATCCCGCTTTTGCCAGACATGTTCAGTCTAATACTGCTGTTTTCTTGTTTCACCTGTAACATGAATTACTTCAGAAGTAAGTAAGAACAAAATATCCCTGTATTTATACTATAATTCATAATGGCTAACCAGTCAAGTATCATGGACAAGTATGTTTGAATGGTCTGTAAAAAATGACCTTTGAACTCTTCTAGGTACTAAAGAACCTTGGTGCTGTTCCTTTTGTCAGAACTAATATACCACAAACTATGATGATGTAAGTGGAATGGTGTTGTCATTCTTTGTCTATTTTGTCTTATGAACATATGGTAATATTATTCATATATTGGAGGATTTTGAAGGTAAAATGTGATTGAGAATGTGGCAGGCACAGTTTTTGGATGAAGAGTTGTTTTGTTATGTCAGTGTAGAGCTGTTTTTTTTTCCTCCTTTTTTTTTAATAAGGTTTTGATTTAAGAATCCAAAGGTTGTCTCTGTACTTTTACAAACTCTTGTCTATAAAAGAAAGATGCAACACATCAGAAAATGTCCCATACATCATGGGGTTTGAACTGACAGCAGTTGAGTCATGAAAAACTTGAAAATCCAATGCTCTAGACCAAAGAGCCATAGAATCTATTCCCTAATGCTTTTTGCCTGAGGATGAAATTATAAGTATTGAGTAGTGAGTATGCGCTCATCTGTAACTGGATATTTGCTTATGTTGTATAGCAGAAAATCTTTTAGCTTTTAATCCGTGTGAACATATCACATTTGGAATATCACTGACTCGAGCTTTCTGGAAAAGTCAGCAAGATGTTTGTTGTCTTACAGTGGCAAACATGTCAGCTGTCTAGTCCATTCTGTTCTTGGCAGTTCTGATCCCTGGCAAAACATGGTAGATAAAACAGGACTGTCAGTTGTTTATTAAAATATTATTTTGCAACCTCCCTTACAGATATGAATGTTGCAATCCTATATATGGACAGACAAGAAACCCTTTTGATTTAACAAGGGTCCCTGGAGGGTCAACTGGGGGAGAGGCAGCGCTTTTAGGCTCTGGAGCATCTATTGTTGGTAAGAAAATAAATTTTGCAAACTTAGCCATGAGTAATAAATTCAGAGTAATGGTGATATTTTATAGTAGATTGCTTCCTGCTCATATTAATTATTGTTATTTCTAAGTTTAAAAAATTGGCTCTATATTAGTCTGCTATGAAAACATGCTCTTTGCATTAAGATTTTGTTCATGCTTGTACTTTTACTTTTTAAATACTTCTGGGGCCTATGTTGTCAGAAGTATGAAATCTGGCTAGAGGATTTCAGTTTGCTGCAAGAAGTGCTAGAGAAACTTTTAGAACTGAAGGTCTGTACCATGTAGTTAATTGTGCAGGCAATGAAGAATCTTGCTCAGGAGACCACACATGCCACTGTTTTTGTTCTCTGTTTTAGCTGAAGAATATTTCAAGTTATCTTTAAAATTTGGTGGATTAAAACACTATGTTTTGAATCTTCTCTGAGAGTTTTTTAAGTACAAGTTAAATAAACTGTAATTTCTAGGTTTTGGAAGTGACATTGGAGGCAGTATCAGAGTGCCTAGTCATTTTTGTGGATGTTATGGTCTCAAGGCTACCCTAGAGAGGGTGAGGTGAGGACAGTTATATGTGGTAGAATTCTTTAAGCTATAACAGCAGTTTATAAATAGAAATATTTTTAACCATATAAAACAATTTAAATTTTTCTCTTAAATTCTTTACCATTATACATGAAGTTAATTCATAATTAAGTGTATTATAACAGTAGATTATATCCCTATAAACTCACAGCTGTAGAAGTGTCAGAATATAAAATATGTCTTATTTGGCTTGAATGGTTAATTAACTATGCCATATTTAAAAAAAAATCAACAACAACAATGCAGCATCATTTAAGATTTGTTATGTTAATCAATTTGGATAAAACACACATGTTCCAGATTAGGCAATATGTTGATAAAATGACAAAAAGTGTGCATGGAAAAAATGAAAACAGTTGCTTTTCCTGAAAGCTACAGGAAGTCAAGAAGTGAAAGCAAAAACGTTTTAGCTGACATTTAATAAAAAAGCAAATAAAACCTTTTTGCTTTCTTCTTCTGATAAATCATTCATTTAATAACACCAGAAGAAGTTACATGGCATGTATCTATCTCATAACATTGCCACTCATGAAAAACACACTTTTGTGTGTTCACTCAGTGAAAGGAAACTCAGCCTTACCCAGAAACAAACAATTATTTGCTATATAATTTGTTGAATAATTTTTCCTTTATCTAGATGCCAATATTTTAAACAGAGCTCAAGTCAGAATGCTTTTGTTAAACTCTATAAGCTACATAAACACTTAGTAGAACGGCATCTTTCTTCGAATTAGCAAAACATACTGAGAGAACAAAAGAACGTTTTAATGGTATGCTGTTATTTTGTTATATTGCAATTCATTAATTCCCATTTCAACCATCTGACAAGAGAGAAATAGAGGATATTTGTTTGTTTTTGTGGAAGATGAGAATTTATTTCATCGAGTGAACACCATATGTGATATTTTCACGAGTGGCGCAGCCACGAGTGAAAATATCAACATATGGTGTTCACGAGATGAAATAAATTCCCATCTTCCACTAAAAAACAAACAAATTTTCTTTTTATTTTATGCCAATACGTCAAAAATGTTTTTTTTTTATGACATTTTTAATCAGGGCCTTCAATAAATTCCCCATGGTGAGCCCCAAATCAGTTAATGCGTACTTTGGTTACTGCGCACAAAAAAAAAGTGCAGACAATCTCTAATACATATGATAACTTTACTTCTGCTGAAATAAACTGAATACACTTTCATCAAATAACATTTATTTTTGTCTACACAGTTTATCAATAGTTATTGAATTTTTGCCATACATACTTTAATTATAAAAGCGGATTAATACTCAATATTCAATATTCAATCAACTGAATTGAAAGTCGGCCATATTGGATATTGTCCATGTGAGTTATGTAAACAAATCAGACATTTTAAATTATTTATGGCGAATTTCATCATTGTTCACAACTAGGAATTCAATATTATAACTGGATTTAACAGGGTAAATAAATTTCACTTGCTGTCACTGTCTGAAATACAGGGGATTCTCTTGTATTTACGTGGTGGGGAAATTCCTGAAGTTTCACCAAGCAGGCCAGCTTTTGGACTGGAATTTATGACCTGTTGAGATAGTTGCTGGGTTGCAGTTTTAGAGGAATTGAAATTGAAAGTAACATTTCCATGAAAGTGACTGTTCATGAAAAATCCTCTTGGTGCAGGACCAGATTCACTATTTCCTGCAATCATTGGAGCAGTGTGGTTCTTGGCTGAATCAGGTAAAAAAGTAGTTCGGGCACAAACAGTGTATTATCAAAATGGTAATTTCACTGATTCAAAACAGTGTATTATCACTTTTATCTCTCTGATATTTCCCTATATTTCATTGGTAGGCATAAAATAAAGGATGTCTATTAGAGAATTTACTGTAGTTAACTGTTGTTATTTTCTGGCATTCATGACATGTTTCTTTTTGAAAACTTCAGTCGCAAGGGACACATATCTTTGTCACAAGGACAGATGCAAGGTACTGTTTACAGATTGAAATTTTGTTTTGTGCTCTGCTATTTCTTAAATGATTGTCATTTAAACATCATTGTAAAAGTAATATAAAACAAAATCTGTTGCTAGCTATGCTACCTAAAAATGTTGATTTAAAATGCCATGTTGAAATCAGAGTTTTGTTTACACTGTATGCTGCTTGATATGCTAGTTAAGTACTGAGCTATCTATTTTGCCGCTTTTAGATATATAAAAGTCTGAAATTGATAAAGGACTCATGCAGAATGTCTCAGTGTGCAACTGGCAGAGGTTTTATGCATGATGTCTCAGTGTGCAACTGGCAGAGGTTTTATGCATAATGTCTCAGTGTGCAACTGGCAGAGGTTTTATGCATAATGTCTCAGTGTGCAACTGGCAGAGGTTTTATGCATGATGTCTCAGTGTGCAACTGGCAGAGGTTTTATGCATGATGTCTCAGTGTGCAACTGGCAGAGGTTTTATGCATAATGTTTCAGTGTGCAACTGGCAGAGGTTTTATGCATGATGTCTCAGTGTGCAACTGGCAGAGGTTTTATGCATGATGTCTCAGTGTGCAACTGGCAGAGGTTTTTATGCATGATGTCTCAGTGTGCAACTGGCAGAGGTTTTATGCATGATGTCTCAGTGTGCAACTGGCAGAGGTTTTATGCATGATGTCTCAGTGTGCAACTGGCAGAGGTTTTATGCATAATGTCTCAGTGTGCAACTGGCAGAGGTTTTATGCATGATGTCTCAGTGTGCAACTGGCAGAGGTTTTATGCATAATGTCTCAGTGTGCAACTGGCAGAGGTTTTATGCATGATGTCTCAGTGTGCAACTGGCAGAGGTTTTATGCATGATGTTTCAGAGAAGTGTACAACCCTTACCATGCTAAATATCTGAAATGGACTTGTCCATCTTTCAGTTTGGACAAATCCATTAATTGTTTATGGGTGTTCTTATTGAAAATTTACTCACTGAATGTTGAATAGTTCAGATCATGATCACTGTGATCTTGGTCTGCATTGGTTGCAAAGGCAGATTAAGTTGATTACCTTCAGCAGGGTAAGGGTTAATAGAAAATTGTTATTATGAATTTTGTATGATTGTAGTATGCGTTTTGTTAGTTTCTCCATTTCCTCAAGTTAGAAAGACATCAGCTTATCTGATCTTCTTTCTATATATACATCAACAGACTATTAAGTGTCATTGTGTAGGAAATTTTGCTTAAAAAAGTTTTGATGTAAACTTTGGTAATAAAGTTTCAGGCACAGTTGGTCCTATGACACGTGATTTAGAGGGTCTGGTGGCTGTCACAAAAGCCATATTGAATGATTATCATTTTCACCTTGATCCAAAAGTACCACCTCTAAAGTTCAGGGATGAGGTATGTAAACAAAAGTGCCACCTCTAAGGTTCAGGGATAAGGTATGTAAACAAAAGTGCCACCTCTAAGGTTCAGGGATGAGGTATGTAAAAAGTGCCACCTCTAAGGTTCAGGGATGAGGTATGTAAACAAGAGTGTCACCAAGACTGGTCTGTTTGATTTACTGAAAAAGGGCTTGCAAGTACCTACCAATCCCAAAAATAAAAGCAAAATAAAGAGGAAAAGAGGGAGGGGGGACAGCTTTTTATCCCAGTATGGTATTTTTGTGGGGGTGGGGGTAGGGGAGGAAGGTCTGGTAGGATGGAGTCATCCCTAAAACAAATAAACAAAAACAAAAGGAGAAATGTTAAAATGAAGAAAAAAATGTGTGGCGGGGGATGGAGTGGGGTGGGGAAGAGAGGCTTAAGTATCTTCTCATCACAGAAAAAAATATGATTTAAAAATCCCTCCCCCTCCAAGAAAATTTGGGGGGTGGGGATGATGCAGGGGGAGGCTGGGACGGAAGTACCTACCCATCCCATATAAGAAGATAGTTAAGTTCTAGGCATTGTGTTTGTGCTTCCTCGTTAGAAGTTTTTTCTTATGCATGTCTATGCAGAACCAAGTGACCACTGGGGATGGGGCTAAAATTTGGCCCAAGGGACATAATAATTATATGAACCATCTTTGTAGAGGTCTACTAGAGGGTGCCTCACAACAAATTAGAAAAACACTGTGTCAAGTGGTTTAAGAAAAGAAGATTTTAAAAGTTTTTCTTATTAACTACAAGCAGGGTGGGACCAACATTGACCCTGGGGGTCATGATTTGAACCAACTTGGTAGAGGTCCACAAGACAATGCTACGCACAAAATATCAAAACTGTAAGCCTTATGGTTTATAAGTAGTATTTGAAAAATATATAAATATGACTGTTTGGGGAGATGAGGACATCATTTTGCCTTTCAGACAGTGTAATAAGCTTCTAACTGCTAATTACTAATAAACTTTATCAGTTTGATAGGATTATGTTCAAGAGTTATTTGATAACAGTATGTGTGTTAATGTCTCTATAAGCATTCAACATTGTTAAAAAAATTAAGGAATAGAAGACATTTAGCAGGTTATACTGGTTGCTTTTTCTAACATGATGAATGTAATTGTTACTTATATTTCTTTACAGCTATATGAAAGCAAAAAACCATTGACCATTGGGTTTTATGTTCATGATGGGTACATACAACCAGTTCCCTCTTGCCAGAGAGCTGTGCTGATGGCAAAGAAAGCACTAGAGTCAATGGGCCATACAGTAAGTACTGTGTATTTTGGGGCATACAATATTCACAGGTTATCTTTGGGGGATACAGTTAAGTTCATGTATCCTTGAGCATACAGTATGTGCATGTATCCTGAGCTATACAGTAACAACAGTTTATCCTGGGGCATACAGTATGCACAGGGTATCTTTAGGGCACACAGTAAGTACATATATACTAGAGCATACTGTGATACAGTATATGCATGTATTCCTGGGGAAACAATTGATGTCTGCATCTGTGGGCAACAGTATGTGCATGTAATCTTTGGCATACAGTGAGTGCATGCATCCTGAGCATGCAGATAGTACATGTATCTTTGGGCATGTGGTAAGTACTTATATATATCGATGGGGCAAATAGTAAGTGTATGTAACCTGTGACATACAGTAAGAACACCTGTCCTTGGGCATACAGTAAGTGCATTGCAGATAAAGCACTAGAGTTGATAGGCATACAGTAGGAAAAAGTACAGTTTATCTTGGGCATACAATATGCACAGGGTATCTTCCGTGCATACAGTAAGTGCATGTATCTTTAAGCATACAATAACTGCATGTTACCTAAGGCATACATTGAGTGTCTATATCCTTAGGCATAAGGAATACAGTCTGAACAGTTTGACATTAAGGTTGCAGTCAGCCTAGTGTGACATTGGTCATACAAAAGGAACAGTATGACAAAGTACACAATTGGACATTAGGGCATACAGTACTGTATGAACAGTGTATCATGGGACATACTGTAAGTACAAAGTTTGACATTAGGGCATTTAAGTATGTACAGTGTGTCATGGGACATACAATAAGTACACATTTGGACATTAGGGCATGCAGTATGTACAGTGTGTCATGGGACATACATTAATTACACATTTGGACATTAGGGCATACAGTATGTACAGTGTGTCATGAAACATACATTAAGTACACATTTGGACATTAGGGCATACAGTATGTACAGTGTGTCATGGGACACACTGAGAGTACACAGTTTGACATTAGAACATACAGTTAGTACACAGTTTGACATTAGGGCATACAGTAAGTACAGTGTGTCATGGGACATACAGTAAGTACACAGTTCGACATTAGGGCATACAGTATGTACAGTGTGTCATGGGACATACAGTTAGTACACAGTTCGACATTAGGGCATACTGTAAGTACAGTGTGTCCTGGGACATACAGTAAGTACACAGTTTGACATTATGCAGACAGTTAGTAGTGTGTCATGGGACATACAGTAAGTACACAGTTCAGCATTAGTGCATACAGTACATACAGTGTGTAATGGGACATACAGTAAGTACACAGTTTGACATCAGGGCAAACAGTACGTACAGTGTGTCATGGGACACACTGTAAGTACACAGTTTGGCATTAGGGCATACAGTACGTACAGTGTGTCATGGGACATACAGTAAGTACACAGTTTGATATTTGGACATACAGTAAGTACACAGTTTGACATTAGGGCATACAGTATGTACAGTGTGTCATGGGACATACAGTAAGTACACAGTTCGACATTAGGGCATACAGTATGTATAGTGTGCCATGGGACACACTGTAAGTACACAGTTTGACATAAGGGCATACAGTACGTACAGTGTTTAATGGGACATACAGTAAGTACACAGTTTGACATTAGGGCATACAGTTAGTAGTGTGTCATGGGATGTACAGTAAGTACACAGTTCAGCATTAGGGCATACAGTACATACAGTGTGTAATGGGACATACAGTAAGTAGACAGTTTGGCATTAGGGCATACAGTACGTACAGGGTGTCATGGGACATACAGTAAGTACACAGTTTGATATTTGGACATACAGTAAGTACACTGTTTGACAAAAGGACATACAGTAAGTACAGTGTGTCATGGGACATACAGTAAGTACACAGTTCGACATGAGGGCATACAGTACGTACAGTGTGTAATGGGACATACAGTAAGTACACAGTTCGACATAAGGGCATGCAGTATGTACAGTGTGTCATGGGACATACAGTAAGTACACAGTTTGACATTAGGGCATACAGTATGTACAGTGTGTCATGGGACATACAGTAAGTACACAGTTGGACATTAGGGCATACAGTATGTACAGTGTTTAATGGGACATACAGTAAGTACACAGTTCGACATTAGGGCATACAGTATGTACAGTGTGTCATGGGCCATACAGTAAGTACACAGTTTGACATAAGGGCATACAGTAAGTACAGTGTGTAATGGGACAAACAGTAAGTACACAGTTCGACATTAGGGCATACAGTATGTACAGTGAGTCATGGGACATACTGTAAGAGTACACAGTTCGACATTAGAGCACACAGTATGTACAGTGTGTCATGGGACATACAGTTAGTACACAGTTGGACATTAGGGCATACAGTACGTACAGTGTTTAATGGGACATACAGTAAGTACACAGTTCGACATTAGGGCATACAGTAAGTACAGTGTGTCATGGGACATACAGTAAGTACACAGTTCGACATTAGGGCATACAGTATGTACAGTGAGTCATGGGACATACTGTAAGAGTACACAGTTCGACATTAGGGCATACAGTAATTACAGTGTGTCATGAGACATACAGTAAGTACACAGTTTGACATTAGTGGTTCATAGCCATTTAGCACTAAACTTTGTATTGTTTCATGTTCATTTTGGTTCAGATTGCATAAATGTTAAACATCCCTGCAATTATATAAGAAAGAAAAATTTAAGAATGTTTTCTTAATTTTGCTAAATTTCTAATATGAACACAATTTACAATTGTTAATTGGTCAAGTTACTTTCATTTTTTATGCTTTTACAATAAAGTGATACTGATTTTAAGGTGATTAATGATTATTAGTGATATTGATGTCAGGATTCAGTTTGTCTTTAATTTTTTCTGTCTTGTCAATATTATGACTATCAAGTACATATTTCATATCAATCTTTAAAGTTTTAATCCCAGACAAAGGCAGGATGTGTCCTTATGCAGAGCCATGTACTTTTTTTCAGACTCAGTACTTCAAGTTACATTAAATAATGAAGTTTACTGAGTTGTTTTAGTGGTAAGTTCCATGAAAGATTTTTCTCAAGAGCAGCTAAGTATAAAAGTTGTGAGAACAAATGTGTTGTTATCTATCTTAAAGGGGCTTTGCTCCAGATGACAGAAAAAAGAAAGTTTTCTTGTATTATAAATTTCTTGTAATATTTATGACTAATGCTTAAAAAATAACTTACTGACAAAAAATAAGTCAAATAATTACATTATAAATTGATTTTTTTCCATTTCAAAGTGCTATACCGTAACGCGACGGTATAACTATATCGTATAAGATTTAAAGTAAATATCTGTAATATCACATGCGGCGATGGTGGTGACAGTAAAAGCGTCCGAATTATTTTGTTAACATGAGGGTCCAGAGTTCAAATCTGGCTGGAGCGAAAATATTTTTTTTATTCTATTTTGACTTTTATAATCAGTTTTGAAGTAAAATATTATGTTGTTATAATCTCACGGCATCTAAATATATAATTTATGAAAAAAAAATTGTATGTCAAATCTGGAGTACAGCCTCTTTAAGTAAATGTGTAAAAATAACATTTTTCTAGTTTGACTTGGAAATTGATTTAATGATTGTATTTTGTCAATATATGGATATATTACAAACTTTTGAAGTCCTTCTCTTTCAGGTTGTAGAGTTTGTTCCTCCAAAGATTTGTCACTTGATACCTAATCTTTATGTGGCAACAGTTATGGGTGATGGTGGGCTGATCTTTCTAAACAAGACGTAAGTCACAGACTACTTTGACAGTAAAAGTTGAACAATAACATCAGTTTATTCTTCTCTTTGTTCTAACTTTGGGTATATCTTTCCTCATGTTCTAAGAGGCTTACCCTAAAATTTGGAGCATTTCATTTCCTTCTATATCATATGTGAATGGTATCAAACAGATCATTTCTTGTTGGGTAGGTGTTGGTCTAGAAGTTCTTAACAACATCAGGTAAACTGAATGCATGAACACTGATCTTGCTAAATATCTAAAATGGGCTTGTCCAGCTTTCAGTTTGGACAGATCTATTAGTTGTTTATGGGGGTGTGGATTGAAAATTTACTGACTGAATGGCAAATAGTGCAAACCATGATCAGACTGCACAGATGTCCAGGCTGATCTTGGTCTGCACTGGTCGCAAAGGCAGAGTCAGTTGCCTCTAGCAGGGTAATGGTTAATATCCTTTGTAAGTCTTTATATATAGGGAGCTGTTGTAAAATTTTGGGTAGATAGGAATTTGTTACAAATGAACACTTTCTTAGTATCTATATGCCTAAGCAAAATAAATATGAAAATGTGTCCTTCGAAATTTCTTCAGTTAATTTTAGAGTACACCATTTAATGTCTGGTCTTTTGAATGATTGACAGCATGACTGAATAGATTTTCTTTTCTTCTTCTAAATATTTGTCTCTTCTATGTAACTTTTTTTGAATTAAATAAAATTAACCATGATATGTAAAGAAGAAGGTTTCAATTTATTAATTTAGGAACAAAGATATTGAAGAACCTCAGATAAAAAGGTTACTTCTGCCATCAAAAATACCAAAATGGCTGCTATGGGTGATGTCATGGGTCGGGCAGCTTGCATCAAGGGTATGTTAAAATACACCTAGTGTTACAAAAACTTTTGTTCCTAATAGAAAGATGGCATGGCTGCTTATGCAAAGCAGCATAAATAAATCCAAGAAGACTTGAGACTGCTAGCCAGAAAATGGATTTCCTTGTCAGAAATTGAAAGTTTATGAATTGAAGTAGGTTGAACTGTGAACTTGCACTGAGTTAATTAGTTACTCTTCCTTCCAATGGGCAGCATTTAATGAACACATATGATATTTTATGGGATATGGACAAAAGTCGTGCCATTCAAAAATGACAAGGTGGACAAAAGCACTCCCATCTGATTTATGGGAGCTATCTCATGTATTATTTTTTGCGTCTGCTGTAAAATTAAATTTAATTTCAAACAATTCATGAGCAAAATTCATAAAGGATTCCCCTTAATAAAAGGTTACCCCTGGACACATTTTTCATGTACAGTCAAGACTGCATTAACGACTCCCTGATTTTAGCGACTCCCTGTCATACGCAACCATATTTTTCGCCCCCGAATGTTTTTACTTTTTAAAAACACTGAATTAAACGACACTCTGCGTTATGTGACAAGCGACCTTAAAATTTGTCGCCCAAATCGGTAATTAGTCTGTTTTTAGCGACTTTGAGACGCCCCCGCAGTTTAAGTCGGCTAGAGTTACCGTTCGTAGTCATGCCTGAAAGCACGAGACCAGCTGATTTCTTTGCAAAAATTGGCGACCAATAAATGCAAGAAAAGAACAGTTCTCACACTGGATAACATGTACATGTACTTTTAATTTTGATAGGTGTACATAGTAATTATATTAATATTATGCAGCTGGCTGTTTGATTTTAGCTCTTTGAAATGTGTATTTTTAGGTTTTTATATCTCAAAAGTGTATTTTTTACTAAATCTTAGTATTTTACAGAGTCTTGTGTACAGAATGTCTTTTAAAACTTATTGTAAGTACATGTATTTGTATGTTATTTCATTAAAGGCATAAAAGTGACTGTATTGTTATAATGTACTTTACTTATTTATAGTCCTTCTGCCAGGACTGTATTAAGAGACTCCCTGTCATATGTGACCTTATTTACTGATTCTGGAAGAAGGTCTCTTAAAACAGTCTTGACTGTAGAATTGTTACAGCTTTTCCCACTCCACTCTCAAATAATTATAAAATCTTTAAAATGACCTTGGCACTATAAAATTATCTACCACATATTTATTAGTAAAAACTTTGCAACAGAAAAGTTGCCTTAATATTTTTCAATGTGGGAGGGCTTTTGTCCTTCCAGTAAATTTGATGAGAGAAGTTTTGTTCACGTGGTCATTTTTTAGATGGGAGGGCTTTTGTGCAGGAAGGCCTTTGTCATACACTCATTTTGTCAATCCATTGCTATATAAATGTTTTCATTATAGCTTCAAACTGCTTAAATTTGAAAGAGTGTAGTGGCGTATACCATTTCAAATTTTCAGGACAAAGTTTTTGGTCAGCTTCTTAGAGCAAGAATTGGAATAAAGCAAGTATCTTTTTTACATGGATTAAGTTATTGTAATCTGTCCCCATTGAATTGCAGTGCAAAATGTTAAGTTGATATAATTTATATTTTATGTAAGTTGGTCAAAACCCCTAATTTTGCATTTTGAGAGGTCATTGCAAACTCTTGTATTTCCTTCTTGATTTATATTTACTTAAATTTGTTTTCTGTCAGGTAAACTTGTATTGTATAAACTTAAATTTGTTTTCTGTCAGGTAAACTTGTTTTATATATTCTTAAATTTGTTTTCTGTCAGGTAAACTTGTTTTATATATTCTTAAATTTGTTCTCTGTCAGGTAAAAACTTGTTTTATATATTCTTAAATTTGTTTTCTGCCAGGTAAACTTGTTTTATATATTCTTAAATTTGTTCTCTGTCAGGTAAATTTGTTTTATATATTCTTAAATTTGTTTTCTGTCTGGTAAATAGATTTATGTTTGGTAATAAGGTTATGCAACTTTACAGAATACTTTAAATGCCTGTTTACTGAAGAGTTGTAATGCCTGGCTCGACTTTATTTGAATGTTGAACAGCAAAGTTCATAGTCAGATAAAAAAATGAACACAGGGCTTATTATTAGCAGTAATTTTACTTCTGCTGTAAATATACCTTGAAAACATTGAAGTTTTTTTTGCACTTTTTTTGACATCCTTTTCATATACTAGCACTTTCATCTGCAGATCTGTTGCCAAGCAACCCTTACATTTACCAAAACCAAGATTCTGTGTATTGGTGCAGTACACTAAACATGGAAAAGAACCAGTTGGGTGTCTTTGGAACGTGATGATTTCTGTATCTTTTGCTATCTCCTGCAACTTAAAATATCTAAACAGTTCAGGGAGCATCAGTCATATAGGCAAACTGGTTCCTTAAATAAATGAACTTAAATAGATAGATATTACTTTTGTGATCAAAAAAGATCCCATGCTGACTTGTAAGAGTTTTGTAACTGATTTTTTCAGGTCAGTACACGAGTGGTTTCAGCATGCAATAAAAATTCAGGTATGTATAAAAGGTATTTGTACTGTTTTTTGGAGGGATGAACACATGTACATGCAGTCAAATAGATTTAGTCATTACGTGCCAGGTATCTCCCTACAAAATATTTATAGCTCTAGTCTAAAGACATGAAGAGCAGTGTTAACATATGATAAGGCATCCACATATCAGTATTATTTCAAAACCTTCTTTAACACGGTGAAAATTTTTTAGCCTTGCCTAGCCATGTGAAAAGCTACCTGATTATATGGACTATAGATTGTAATTTAAATTGATATTTTAAGGCATAGCTTTCAGTAAGGTTATGCCAGTCAACATGGTAGAGCTAAACAAAAAAACCACAAAAGCATGCATTCATTTTGTTTTTGTCCTTATTGAATAAATTTAGATTTTTGTAGGAATATAAAGAAGAATTCCTGACTGCATGGAGAGCAAAAAATCTTGATGCTGTTATCTGTCCACCATTTCCTGTGGCAGCATTTCCAATTGGAAAGGCAGCTGATATTATAAGTAAGTGTTTTCATCTATTTTTACATTAATTTGCTTCGTTTCTAGTGAGTTAATAGGTTTATTCTAGAGTGTTTATAGGTTATGACTATGTGACAGTGGCTTGTTGGCAAACACAGTATAATTGCATATATGTTAATAGAAGAAAAATGTTGTGAATATTTTATGTCATTGTGTAATTATGTCAGTATGATGCATATTTCAAGGTCAACAAGCTAACTTTTACTGATGAATTTGCATTGTATATCATAGACATAAACTGTCACTGTATAAAGTGTCATTCACAGTTGTGTCATTTTTAATCTAATAGGAGAGAAATTGCTTTCAACTAATGTGGACTACTTTTGATGACTGCTTCCTTTCTTTGACTCCAGATAACAACTTTCTTTCTTTCAACTATTGTGAATTACTAAAGTTGATTGCTTTCTTCCTTTCTGCTTATGTGAATTACTAAAGTTGATTGCTTTCTTCTTTCCTGCTTATGTGAATTACTAAAGTTGATTGCTTTCTTCCTTTCTGCTTATGTGAATTACTAAAGTTGATTGCTTTCTTCCTTTCTGTTTATGTGAATAACTAAAGTTGATTGCTTTCTTCCTTTCTGCTTATGTGAATTACTAAAGTTGATTGCTTTCTTCCTTTCTGCTTATGTGAATTACTAAAGTTGATTGCTTTCTTCCTTTCTGTTTATGTGAATAACTAAAGTTGATTGCTTTCTTCCTTTCTGCTTATGTGAATAACTAAAGTTGATTGCTTTCTTCCTTTCTGCTTATGTGAATTACTAAAGTTGATTGCTTTCTTCCTTTCTGTTTATGTGAATTACTAAAGTTGATTGCTTTCTTCCTTTCTGCTTATGTGAATTACTAAAGTTGATTGCTTTCTTCCTTTCTGCTTATGTGAATAACTAAAGTTGATTGCTTTCTTCCTTTCTGCTTATGTGAATAACTAAAGTTAATTGCTTTCTTCCTTTCTGCTTATGTGAATTACTAAAGTTGATTGCTTTCTTCCTTTCTGCTTATGTGAATTACTAAAGTTGATTGCTTTCTTCCTTTCTGCTTATGTGAATTACTAAAGTTGATTGCTTTCTTCCTTTCTGCTTATGTGAATTACTAAAGTTGATTGCTTTCTTCCTTCCTGCTTATGTGAATTACTAAAGTTGATTGCTTTCTTCCTTTCTGCTTATGTGAATTACTAAAGTTGATTGCTTTCTTCCTTTCTGCTTATGTGAATAACTAAAGTTGATTGCTGTCTTCCTTTCTGTTTATGTGAATTACTAACGATAACAGTTTTCTTTCTTATTCAACTTAAATGAACAGTTTTTAGAGACTGCTCCGGCAGTTTGGCCAAAAACTTGTGCCAGGTGGAAAAAAAAAACAGCTGGATGTTTTCATTGCTCTAGAAGGGAATGGATAGAATTAAATGTATCACTTTTGATGCACATTTGGGAAATTATATTCCAATCTTACATCAAAACAAATCCTGTATTTTTTAGGTTGTGGAGGATATTGCTTTTTGTACAATGTTGTGAATTACCCCTCTGGAGTCCTTCCCATTACTAAGGTAACAAGTGATGATGTCACCAACTTGGATAAGTATCCTAGCAACAGACTGGTAGAAAAGAAAGTAAAGAAGGTAAATCTTCAAATATAATTTAGATACTGAAATTTTGGCACTTGAATGTTCTGTTTTGTTGTTATTTGCAGCATTCTTTATGTGTAAAATTCTGCCTGCCAGTTCACTTAACTGTCCATTGATTATAAACAACATAGCAATCCTGTCTCAAAACACAAATGATTATGGAAGCTTTATGTTTTGCTATGATAAATTGTAAAACATACAGTTCAGTAATGTTCATTGATACTGGAACTTTTACATTAAGGCATAGAGGTAGCTTATGTCTGAAGACACACAATCTAAAACTGTTAAAGTCTTACACATATGTCAACATCAGGAATGTCAGACAAAATCCCCTTCGGACAAAATCCCCTTCATGTATTTTTGTATATCTGGACATAATCCCCTCCATGGGTGGACATAATCCCCTTCATATGTGAAATTTTGAAGTGGACAAAATCCCCTCAATAAAATTGCTACCTAAGACAAAATCCCCTTGGATGAATTTTCTGTTTATGTTTTTTTTAATATTCACTCTTACTTGAGTGAATTAAGTCATCATTTTAAACAATTAAAATGAACACTGTTAAACTAATTAAAATGTTTTTCATACTAATCAATTTAAAACAATTCAAGAAATTGCCTAATCAAATATATTTGTTATGCATTTGATAATTTACCACAATTATAATGACTTCTAAACTAATTAAATTGTTTTTAATAATAATTTGGTTGATAATTGATCTGAACAATTAAAAATAATATGTCTTATCAAGCTTATATAATTATAACAGTTAACTTGATACATAATTATAAATCAAAAAAACAAAAGTTCATTATTCATCAATTTTTATGGAGCATAAAAATACATTAGAAACCTATGAAACAAGGGGATTTTGTCTGGGTAGGTAAGGGGATTTTGTCCAGCCTTGCAAAAACATGAAGGGGATTATTTCCACCCATGGAGGGGATTTTGTCTGGGTATGCTAAGGGGATTTTGTCCAAAGGGGATTATGTCAGTACACTCAACATCAGATGTACCCTTAAGCAATTTCCTCTGCATATACATTGCATATTTTGTACTTCTGGGCCTTAATATTTCAAAGCTTTCATGTGCTGAGATTAAATGCAGTCCTGAAAGTAAAATTTAGGTCACTCCGTACTGCACAATAGCTTAGAATACTGTTTATGTGAATATTTATGTCTATCCTGTAAGTCAGCTATTCATTAGGAGAGAATTTTGAAATATACTGAAAAAGTTTTCCCTTATATGCACAAATATTTGTATCTCACCAACAAGCCTCATCAAACAAGCCCCCTTGGGACTCAAACCTTTGGCTTTTAGCAAAGTAGTATTGATGCCCTAAGCAATAGACCATATTGACTGTTAAAATTTGGTTTAAAACAATCTCCTTGTCTGATGTTATTTGACAGTGTCTTAGTCTAGTCGTTCAAGGGTTTTCAAGGAAGCAGTGGAGCAATGTCCCCAACATAGCCACTAAAAACAGTGATTTGGAAACTATACTTATTTATACACATGTAAATATTTTGTCAGTTCTGCGCTTGTTTTTAATAAACTTTTTGAACAAGCATCTTAGTAACGCATTTTTAGCTCACCTGAGCACAAAGTGCTCAAGGTGAGCTTTTGTGATTGTCTGATGTCCGGCGTCCGTCGTGCGTGCGTGCGTCGTCAACTTTTTCTTCAAACAACTTCTTCTCCTGAACTGCTGGGCCAATCTTGCTGAAACTTGGCAGGAATGTTACTTGCATGAAGCTTTACCAAAATGTTCAAATGGTTCAGGTCCATTGCATTTCTAGGCCACAGGAGCTAAAATTAGATTTTCAAATTTGGAACTTTAAAAATCTTCTTCTCCAGAACTACAAGGCCTGGAGCTTAGATATTTGGTATGAAGCATCATCAGGTGGACCTTTACCAAGTTTGTTCAAATCATGACCCCTGGGTCAAAAATGGCCTTGCCCCAGGGGTCACTAGTTGTACATAGAATTATATTGGAAAAACTTTAAAAATCTTCTTGTCTGAAACCACAAGGCCTAGAGTTTAGATATTTGGTGTGCAGCATTGTCCAGTAGACCTCTACCAAGTTTGTTCAAATCATGGCTCCTGGGTCAAAAATGGCCAAGCCCCGGGGGTCACATGTTTTACATAGAGTTATATATGAAAAACTTTAAAAAATCTTCTTGTCAGAAACTGCAAGGCCTAGAGTTTAGATATTTGGTGTGCAGCATTGTCCAGTGGACCTCTACCAAGTTTGTTCAAATCATGGCTCCTGGGTCAAAAAGGCCCCCCCAGGGGTCAAATGTTTTATATAGAGTTATATAGGAAAAACTTCAAAAAAAATCTTCTTGTCAGAAACCGCAAGGCCTAGAGTTTAGATATTTGGTGTGCAGCATTGTCTAGTGGACCTCTATCAAGTTTGTTCAAATGATGTCCCCTGGGTCAAAATTGGCCACGCCCCAGGGTTCTATTGATTTACATATAGTTATATAGGAAAAACATGAAAAATCATTTTCTAATAGAACTAGACCTTACATATTTGGTGTGGAGTATTGTGTTGTGAACCTTTACCAGTATTCTTAATATGTTGGCCCCAGGATCAAATATGGCCCCGCCCCGGGGGCCTTCAATATGTAAAAAAGGCAATCTTTAAAAATCTTCTTACTGGAAACCTCAATGCTTACAGCTTAGATATTTGGTATGCAGCATTGTCTAGCGGACCTCTACCTAGTTTGTTTGAAAAATGTCACTGGGGTCACTATTGGCCCCGCCCGAGGGGTCATAAGTTTTAAATAGCAGTAGAGAAGAAAATCTTTAAAAATCTTCTTGTCTGAAACCACAAGGCCTAGAATTTTAAAATTTGGCATGAAGCAAGCTTTATCAAGCTTTTTCAAATTATTAGGTTAAAGGTCATGGAGGCTAAAAATAGATTTATCTACTGTACCTCATAGAACCTTCATTTATAGACCAATATCTTTGATATTCAGTATATAGGTTCCTTGCATGGACGTCTACCCATGGGTAGGGTTTGAGGTCACTGGGTCAAGGTCACCATAGCTTATAATAGATATTTCTACTTTCTGTCATAGAGCCTTTATTTATTGACTGATATTTTACATATTTGGTTTGTAGGCACTTACATATTTTCAATTAAAAAATGAAATACTGCTTAGCAGCAAACCTACAGCCAAAGTACTCAGGTGAGCGATCCAGGGCCATCATGGCCCTCTTGTTTAGTGTTTTGAACGTAGAATGATTATTTTATGTATCATTTTTTACATTGTTGTATATGTAATGGTGTTCTTTGCTAGTAGGTTTTCCACAGATTTGGTGTAATACATTATATAATCTTACGACCAGTTGTCCTTAACACAAACATGCATGGCATCAGAAAAATCTTGGTCCCAATAGGGTTTGAAGCAAAGCTTGTTAAGGCCGCAAGTATGGCACTGTAGACCTATGAGCTAAAGAAAAGACTCTTTTTATCAGAAGTTGAAGATTTAACTTATAAAAGGGACTGTGTGTTCATTCATAACAAAACCAGCAAATATTTTGCAGAAATTTGGTTGCCAAAAGGATTTTCAGGTCAGTCGTAAGCTTCATAGAGCAGTTTGACAGATTTGAAAATCTGTCAGCCAAGAGTGCATTTAAACGTCTTATTATATATGTCATTATATTTTGAATGCACTTCTTCTTATTCGAATAATTGAGCATTGTTTCTATTTAACTTTGTGTTGTATAGCAGATTTGTCAGGTCTGTGTATAAAAGGAGATTGTGGTGTTCTCTATCAATATTTCAGTTACTATTATTTTATTTCGCATGCCATGTCTTGTATCTAAATTTCAGTAGCCACTATATATATGGCATTGTCGCTTATCTCTATATTTCATTAACCACTCTGTATGACATTTTCTTGTATTTTATCTATATTTCAGTAAAGGTCTTACCTTAGTCATTATGATTCAATACAAGTGCATGTTAAGTTTTCAAGGGTTCCCATTCAGTTATGTTAGATTACTGTCTAATTTATTTCAGACATATTTCAGAATTATAAAATATACATATAAATCTTAGTCTTTTAACCGTTGCATTAAGCATACTGTCAGAGTATTCGAGCATGTTAAAGATACCTGTCTCAGGGATTTGTTAACCAACATGCAAAAAGTAACAAAGAAATCATAAAACAGTCTCTACAAATGATCTTCTCATTTCTAGATTTAGCAGAAGTTTTTGGCTTTACTGTGTGTGGCTTTGAATTGATGTTAACTCTGCAATCTGTGGATTTAGATGGAGTTTGTATTCTTTCTGTTTCTCCGACTATAGTTCCGAAAACTGCTTTGATCTGTTTCATCTGTTGTTGGTAGTTTTTGATGGCAATGAATAGTTGTGTTTGCTGGTGAGTTTCCTCTAAAAGTCTTAAATCACCAGCGAGCTTACCTACTTGTTCAATAATATCATCGCAGGATTTCATTGTATGTATCAGTTTTATCTTTTGTTCATTTGTATGTTCTGTTTTGTCGTTTAAAAGATTTTCCATTTCAACACCAAGCTTTGCTGGGCATTGAGTGTGTTCTTTCTTGTGTAAATCATCATCAGAGTCACTGGTGGCTTGAAATATCTGAAGTATTCTTGACTTTTGCTGCCGAAATAGAAATACCATCCGTCCAATTTCCATCTTTATCTTACGGTACATTTCGGAATTCTCTATATCTTTCCTTATGTCTGCAAGTGACACAACTCCTTTGCAGTTTTGGTGTTGGCTGTCTTTGCATTTGTAACAAGCTAGTTTGTAGTGATTTTGACAGTAGAAAATTAAACTTTCACCTTCATGTACTTCAGAGTACTCTGGAATGGAAGTTGATGCTTTTCTATGTGGCATCTCTTTTTCTTCAAGCATTATGTGATGCTTCATTGCCTTTGACAACTTGTGGTGTACACAGCAGAGAGAACACATGAATTCTTGGCACTGAACACAGAATGTAGTAGCAGTGTTTTGTGCGCCTTTCAGTTTACAAATTTCACACATTTTCTGGAGTAGTCCTTCACTGTCCATGCACTCTGCCATCGTTTTTCTAGCTCTGTTAATCCTGTATGTTAAACACAGCAATGAACGCCCTTCCTTTTAATCGTGAATTAAACAGTTTCTAAAGAATTGTGTAAAGTTATACATTTAAATCTGGATGATTCACCTATAGAATTTCGCGCTCAAATTTATATGTGGTTAATGATAACTGTCTGTCGTTAAAAGGCGGGTTGATTTAAGGTGCTCAATCAGCCTGGCTGGCAAATAAAAGCTTCAGTTACTGTCTATGTAATCATTTATGATAATGTTCAGAATTTTCATTTAATATGAAACCACGATGATAGCTTCTGTACTGTGAGAGACTTGTTAGAGACCCGTTAATTGGTTTATCAAATTGAAAAAGTTGACAGTTTTGTATTTTTCAAAGAATAGGACTTTTGACATTAATCTGTATCTGAATATTTTTTTATTTATTCTTTACGTCTTTTTGGACCTCAACACTATTTTTAATAACTCATCTTTTACATGACTTTGGCAGTGAACAACAAAAGATAAACATCAGTACATGAAACATTCCTTTCTTTGTAAAAGAATCATTACTTTACTTCTGCCTTCTGACTTAAGCAGCTTCTGGTTACAATCCATTTCTTGAAAATGCTTACATCAAGGAACCAGAAAGTAGCTACAACTTCCAGGTTTTCATTGTCCGTAGATCAGTTAGGAATATTTTTTGCAGCTCGATTTTTATGAAATATACAAACTGTTGTTTTAATATTTAATCCATAACCTACTGAATATGTATCTACAGAATATATAGTTTGTTCAAGTCTGTTTGATATAAACTGAAAGTCTGTTTTCGAGTTAAGCTCATATCTTTGCTGATAACAGTAGGTTAAAGCACAGCAAAAAGTTGTCCAGATATTTTTTTTGTGTACAAACGTTAAAAAATCTTCAGAAATAGTCTCAAATGTTCCAAATTGATATAAAGCAAAAATCTGAATATGTAAGAAATTGTACGCAGTTTCCGATAATATTCTTTCAGATTTGTTTTTTTAATTCAATACATACTTACCTATTCAAGTGTACCGAGCACTTTTTTTCATAAACAATTGCATTTACCTATTCAGGTGTACCGAGCACTTTTTTCATAAACACCCGCATTTACCTATTCAAGTGTATCGAGCACTATTTTCATAAACACTCGCATTTACCTATTTAAGTGTACCGAGCACTTTGTTTCATAGACACCCTCATTTACATATTCAAGTGTACCGAGCACTTTTTTTCATAAACACCCGCATAAACACATCTTTATTATAAGTATTCATAATCAGTAATTACAGTGCTTCTACATACCGAAGGCATTCCCTACATTGAAGTACTCTTACATACCGCAGTCGGCTGTTGAGTTATCTTCTCTTACTTACTCTCTATTTCATACTTTTGTCTTCTAGAACAGTTTCTGTACAGTTTTAAGACATGTTTAAGTACATAATACAGTTAGAATGCGAGCCTGTGATTTTTCTGGCTTTATAAATGTTTTATCGTCGTATCTGTTGGCATGCTGCATTCGTTCTTTTGACATGTTTTTTTCTCTCTCTCTGACCACCTCCTTCTTTCATATCACTTTAAATATTTAAGATTGAACCATTACTTAAACATAACAAAAGTATGGAATTTGTTAACATACAAAGATTAAAACATCTCTCGTACTGTTTCGGAATAGTGTACAGATGTAGTAAAACGTATGCTACTTTTTCAAAGTACTCAGTATAGCGGGTTGCTGTTTCCATGCCGACAGAAAACAAGGATTAACATAAGATACATTTATCTTTTTTATTTCTGAGAAAATCATATTCCGGTGTTAAGCAGTAATTTAAAATTACTTTTGTTGATAACGTGATTTACATAAGGTAAATTTTCAAATGATCTGTTCAGACAGCCCTCCTATTTACGTTAAACTAAAATTTAGATTGATAAATTGAATACGGCAGGCACATTAAATCCAGGTAGTGTGAATCACCTTAAAATGTCAGACTTGCAACCTTGAAATATGATCCTTGTGGGGCTTTATCAGTGCATTTCCGGTCGCTATATTAATGCATGCAGGTAGCTAAAGCTGATATGATATATTTACTGAAATGGGAATATTTGCGGTTTTGAAATGCTGAAAAGCTGAGAAATAACGGTACAATTATTTGCTCAGTAATCTGTTACCCTGGTGTATCTTTTTTACATTTTAGATAAGAGGTTTTACCTGTCTGGGACGTGCACAATACTGAATAGGATGTTTTACTTTAAATATTTTACCTCTTGAAGGGTTTTCTGCTTTTCTGTCAGGCTGTAAACGATTTAAGTCTGTACTAGCATGTACAATAGAAATGACGGCCTAGCTATGTCCTGTGGTTATATATTTTGTTTACTCGCATTTTGCGGGAAATCTGCTGTTCGCTTCTTTTGGTGGGTGGGTGGTTGGTTCTTCTGGTTGGGTGGCATGTGATTTCAGCGTATATCTTTTCGTAATGCAGTTTATTATCGAGTTTTCGATCTAAACATAATCTGCCAGTTTAAATGAAATATCTGTCCAAAGTTTATGAAGGACCATTAAATAAATTTAGTATGGTTAGAGAGCTAAATGGTAAATACCGTTTGAAATTGAGCATGGTAAGGGGGTTAGAGCGCTAAATATGATTGTAGCCAGACATTGTTATCAGTTTACTGTTTGGAAAACGGTCCGTTAGTTAAAATGGTACAAGGTGATTAAAAAGTAAATCCAACATATTTATATATTTGTTACAAATGTGTACCAATCCACTGCATTGTTTTCTGTCTTCAGTTCAGCATTGGTAGTGAGGGATTACCAGTTGGTGTTCAGTGTGCAGCCTTACCTTTCCAAGAGGAATTGGTGCTTCGAGTTATGAAAGAAATCGAAACTGGATTAAAGAAACAAAAATCTTAATTCCAGGAAAGTGTTACAAGAAAAATCGTGAAAATGGTCAAACAATAGAAAAAATAAACTTGATTTAAATTTCAGAAGCTCAGTTTGAGAATTCAATGAAATACTAAAGAAACAGAGTATTTTGATGTATAATGAAACACATTCAAAACAATTTTTAAGAAACAGTAGAATTTTGAGAAAATGAAGAAAAGAAAAAGATTAAAGGTAGGTACTTTCAGAAACAGAAAAAAATCAACAATATAAGCAATCGAAATGGACTTAGAGAAACTGTATGACTAACTAGTAGAAAAAAACTTAAAGTGCAAATTAAACGCGCGTACGCACGCACACACTCAGAGCAAACATGCACAAAGAAGAAAAAAGAATCTGGAAAAATGAAACTGAAAGTAATAAGTAATTGAAACCGATCTCTTAAGACTGGAAAAATGAGTCATAATTTAGTGATAGTAAAGCAGTAATTTTAAGTAGACTGGTGCACATTACTTTGCAGAACATTTGCATTTACATGTAAACCGGTTTGCAAACTGAATCAGGTAAACAGTATCAGGTTTAAGTCAGGGTCAAATCTGCTGTGATAGATGTTCTAGTTTTATCGTTAGTATTATGATAGCTAATATTTTTAAAAGCTATGCAGTTAAGATAAAATTAATCAGTTGTTGTAAAGATTGCGCCTTTTTTTTAATTTCGTAGGTATAGTTTATGGTTTTGTAAACTTTTTTTGTAATTATCTAATTAGTTAATTTGTAATACTTATAATTATACGAATTCTTGAAGAAATCCAAGAACTTTGTTGTATGGCTATATACTTCTAGCTCAACAGAGGTGCCCAGGATGAGAAAAAATAATTCTGTCTATTTGCCATTTCAAAGTGACACTGTGTATAATTTCTGATTTTTATTTTTGTCTAAAGCTAACTAAATATTGCAATTATATATATTTTATCAATCTATTTATTATGTCTCCCCTAAATAGTGGCGTGGTAGACATATTGTTTTTGCACTATCTGTCTGTATGTCACAAAGTTTGTCTGCGATTCTTCTCTATAACTGCTGGTTGGATTTCAATGGAACTCGCTATGATTTATTGATACCAAGCCTAGTTGAGCATATCATCGACATTTTCTGGTTTAGTGGTTTTCAGCGAAGTTATGGGCCTTCATTTGTCCTTATTTGAACACATCTGGGCATATCGACATAACCACTTGTCTGATTAAAAAACTTCTCCGTAATAATTGTTAGCAAGTGTAATTACAAGTATGGTTGATGTGTTTCGGTTCAGTGATTTTCAGCGAAGTTACTGGCCTTGGTTGGTCTTTTTTCTCCGAAAACACACCAGTACAAACTGACCTGTAACTAAACTGTTATTGGCTATAATACTTTGAAAGTGACAAGGACCTATAAATAACAAATTTAAGCAGATTATGTCGTGGATAATATTTCAGTGTTTACGTTCTCTTTGCAGAATATGCACTTTGTTTGACTGTGTTTCAGGGATACAGTCAATTTTGTCTAGGTTTGGAACTTAAAGTTGACAAGCTGTCTGATTGGTTAAAATAGAACTGTTGTTCTAAAAAAAAAACATTTTTGTCTTGGGTTTTTTTGTCGTTTAAAATTAAAACAGGAAAGTTTGACAGATTGAAATAAAAAATATCAAAGCGACTTTGGTGATCTTCTTCGATGAGGTATAACAGGTACGTTGAATGGCCATGCTTTGAAAAAAGGTCTGAACGAAATAGGTTCTCATGATTGCTGCCTTCATGAGGTGGGCAAAGGTTACATCTTCAGAAGCTAATAAAATGAGACTGGGTCTTGATGCTACAATGAAATACTGTAGGATTTGATTTAGCTATGGTTAGCCATAAGTCATTTGTGAAAAAGAACCTGTTATACTATTACGGAATTAGGTCAATAGATATTTTAGCCGTACATATCAGCTTACGGGTAACGCCCATTTAGTTATTTGTTTTCATGTATTTTATCACTATTATGTTGATTTATGCTAGTCTTACGCATTTGATAATCAGATCTATACAATTGTTGTGATTTTTAATTCTTTGTACACGATAATTAAAGACATATTTTTTCATGTGTTTACGTTTATGCCCTTGACCTTAACATTTTACCTGGCGTTTTCCTTAACGACTTGCAGTTGCCAGAATATTTGTATACTCCATATATGTTTCTGTCGACCAACAAACAGTAATCTTCTAAGATATATGAACAATTTTGTTTGTTTTCGGTAATAGATCATTAAATCCAGGTGCATCAAAAAGAAAATGTTAGGCATATTCATTTCAGTAATCGTGTACGATCAGCGACGGCTAATTCACTTTAACACAATCTAAGGGACACAATCGAGACGCGAAAATATGCCTTTGTTCTTAATAACTAAGTCGTTTTTTTTTAAATTAAGTCACTTACAAGTATAATATGTAAGAAATGTATTGATATAATTATACTAGTATATCAAATTATACCCTTTCACAAAATATACGCTAGTTTCAGACTCCCTTTGGTCATATCCCGGCGGTCAGTCAACCTGACCGGTTCCTGGGAATCCTACCAACTTACTAACCAGTCTCTCCACAAGCGAATGCTTGCTTCCCCTTCAGTCAGGGTGAGAGACAAATGACCACTGGGCGCAGTTAACGAGAATAAAATCATGGATACATTAAGCTGGACCTGTTGACCAAAAACCCCTGGACACATTGACAGTCCAATGCCACAGCAACTGAGCTAGAAGTGTCGGCTCTTCTATTGGGGCCCGGCTAGCTCAATCGGTAGAGCATTGTATTGTCATCCTAGACGATCCCGGTTCAGTCCCCATCCGGGCCGTCAAAATTTCTCCGTGATACGTGTAATTGATCTCAGACAATGCGTCTATAGGTCATTTGTCCCTCACCTCTGAAGCAAGTGTGGAAGTAGTCAGTCACTTGCGGTGAAATTGGTTAGTAAACTGGTTGGATACCCAGGAACACTGGGTAGGTGGACTGACCGCCGGGATATGACCTTAGCAGTTGAAACAGGCGTTAAACTCCAATAAAACCAAACCAAACCAAACTCTTCTAGTGGATAAGAAACTAATTTAATAAGAGAAATTTTAGAATGTTAGTTTTGATCACAAGCCTACTGTCACAACAATACCCCACTCAGAACTTCTACACTAAAATCACATTTCGCGAACTTATACTCATTCTGTTCTATATTCCGGCGCTTAGGAAAATAGTTTTTAACGGAAATTCTTACGCGTTAAAAAAATAGTTCAATTTAATTTGACTTTCATCTTTTTCTCCTTGATCTGCGGCTGCTGTTTGGTTCAGGCAATAATTTCATGCCTAGTTTACGCCTTAGGACGTTGGGTATATAAGGGTTCGAGTTACAGTGCCCGTGTCTGTTAGGGATGTCTGATTCACGGTAAACATGTATCTGAACTGACGACCTTAGCTCCATCTCAAACTCTTCCCAGATCTGAAATTAGGTAAGACTCATTTATTTTACATCCATTGCGATACAAGTTCTTACAACTTAGATTCATCACGCTCGATGACTGCTTCCTGGGTTCCATACCAGTATTCGCGCAGCGTGGAGGAATATGAAAATATGGAAGTATAACCAAATGTAGTACAGCAAAAAATGGCTGAAAAGAACAAGAATCTAAGTGATGGAACCGGTGTTGATACGAAATAAGGCTGTTTGGTAAAAAAAAATAAGGCTGTTTGGTAAAAAAAATGCTTAAAGCATTTATAAATGGATGTTTCAATTCTCTTTGTGGTTGAAAAACTTTTCCGATAAGCAAAGGAAAATATACTGTATTATTATATTCAAAATACATTGACCGCAATTTATTAAATATGATTTAATTATATTTGTAATATCGCATTGTCAATAGGCGATGCCAGTTCTTTCTCTTTAGCCTCAATCCAAGTTTGAACACCTTTCTAGCTAGCATGGATAAAAAATACAGCCCTGACAAAAAAGTTAACTCATTCGTATATAGCATTATATATTTCTGATAAATATTTATATAAGGAGGCTAAAGTCTACTTGTCAGAAGACTTTAAACGGAGAAATGGTTGGATGTGTTCCTATTTCACAAAAATATTTAATTACCTCATCTCCAAGCAGATGCTTAAAACTGCCTGCCATTTTCTTCTCCGGTAACCATTGGTTCCCATTGTCAAGCACTGGAAAGTCTTCATATTTTCCTGTTTGACAAATACATTTTCAGATTTTCAAACAAAAAACTGCAAAGTTTACTGGAAATAGTTTTGCACTGCCAGATTCTGCAGTTATAACACAACAAGGTAAGTGGTTATTGCATTATATCATTGCCTTAACTGAATTCGATTAAGGCCCTGGTTGCATTTATAAATACACGCTTTCGTTTACTTTTAAAAAGGTTCTCGCTCACCCTGTTACCACGATGCATAAACATACTGCAAAACTTCATTATACCTGTCAAAAGTATATGGACTTTTTCCTTCAAAAACGGTATCTCTTCACCCTTGGTTACGGCTGTCATGAAAAGGTCAATAAGGTCATTGAAGCCCTCGTTTCTGCTAGAGTGTGTGTTCATCAAATACCCTGTGAAAAGTAAGAATCACTTACGCTTTTTACTTAAGTTTTGATCTCAAACACTGATATTTCCCTATGGTATCAAGTAAGCTCATGCATAATGATCATGTCATCATATCGCCCTATCATCATGTCATCATATCGCCCTATCATCATGTCATCATATCGCCCTATCATCATGTCATCATATCGCCCTATCATCATGTCATCATATCGCCCTATTATCATGTCATCATATCGCCCTATTATCATGTCATCATACTTGATATGACGGCGGACGTTAAGCAAGCGTTTGCTGCGATCGCATTAATTGTTTACAAGACTGTTGCCAGGTCTCTTTTTCAAACAAGTTTTTATATTTCATCTAATTCCTACGAAAACAACTGTCTTAATTATGTGGACGGATATCGTGATTTGCAGTATTTTAAGAAAAATGAAGAAAATCGTGAAAATAGTTCCGTAGAAGGCAATAAAGCATGTTTATAGACATTAACCTACTTTTTTCTGATTGGCATTCAAGGCAGAAAAGAAAACAAAACAGTTTGAAGGCTAAACACTCCTGAGCCTTGAACACTGACGGCTAACAAATGAAAACAGCCCAAAAAGAAAAAAAAATGGGCGAAATTACCACTGTTCGTATACTTAAACGCTTATAAAATGAGAAATCACAATATCTTTCCCATATCTCAAATGTAGAGGTTGCTTTACTTGAATTGCAATGTTTAAAGAGGCACATCAAAAAAACTTGGAACATTTCATTTCTTTCAAAATCATATAAATGTGAATAGTATTGCACGAACCAATATCTAACGGTCAACGTGTCAGTCAAAATTTCTAGGTACAACAGGTAAACTTAATGCATTCGATGGTCCATAGCATTTCCTCACAACTGACCACGGTTCTTATTGTCTGCTTGCTCGTATGTAGAAATTGAACATAACTGTGTTCTTTAAATTATCAACTAGTTTTACATTTTATACAAAATGAGCAAATTATATAAACCAGTATACAGCATGTTTATCAAAAACCAGTATACAGCATGTTTATCAAAAACCAGTATACAGCATGTTTATAAAAAACCAGTATACAGCATGTTTATCAAAAACCTGTATACAGCATGTTTATCAACAGGATAATTTCTCTGTAGGACAAAAACTGCTTACCAACGAAAGCCCACGGCGATGTTGCGCGGAGCATGCAGAAATTTGCTCTCTGCCATAATGCCTTTTCTATTATACTTTCCCTGGCGTTAACTTTAAATTCCTCCAGATACCTGTGGCTTTGATACAGTATTAACCTTACAGTGTCTTGTCCATCTGGAAATAAAGTGTTGATTTCTTTTTAGTGGAGTAAATCCAGCATTTGTCTTTCGGAACACGAAATTTTCACTTTATTTTGATAATGATACCATCTTTGTATAAAATTTACCTTCAAGCAGATTATACTCATGAGTAACCTGGTCTTTGAATCCATTGGTATACACATGAGTTTTCAACTCTTTCATACATATTGAATATTTATGCTGAAATTAATGTGTGAGTTTGATTACACTGCTGCATATCCATTCCACTTTAGTAGTCAACAATTTTAATCAACACGCGAATATATATTTTTCCCTTTTTCATTGGTTTCTATCTTTTTTTAATCAGAAAATGAGTTTTATTTCATACCTCCAATATCCAAGAGCTGTTTACTGGTAATGGCGGCACGTGCTTTGCTGTTGCTGTTGAAACGGATTGATTGACATAAAATAGCTCTTAATATCCGCAACACATCTGACTGTCCATCGATTGACCGTAAGATCTGGGGAAGGCATATTTTCACTTCCTTCTTTTTATTTCCTCTGTTTCGGATTCTTCCAGCAGTATAGTTATAGTTTACACCATCATCATCGTCAACATTACCATTATCATCACCATAATCATCATCATCAATATCATAGTCATCATCAATATCATAGTCATCATCAATATTGGTATTAACACTGCTTTCCTGCTCAACTTCTTCTTGAACTTCACTAGGGTCCACTTTCCCTTTGTTTTGCTGAAAGGGGTACAGAAAATGACATATCTATAAGTTAAATGTACAGTTAGAGAAAATTTCTTAGAGTCTGGGTGGAATGAATGTTAATGATATCTGAATGAGATGTGACATATAAATGTTAGCAGTTACTTACTAAAATCAGACACACACAGTTGAAAACAAAGATTAAAATTGCCCCATAAAAACACTAAAAAAACCCACAAAACAACACAAAAAAACCCATCAAGTTTTGGTTCAGTAAAATTTTAAGTTGGACTTCCATTATATCTTTTAATGGAATAATACAAGCTCATATTTTAGTATCATTGAGATCTTCCTATACTAGAAACACAATATTGTTGAGTTACCTCTGTCTCTATAGTAACGTTTGTCTGGTTCCCTGTATCCTGTACACTTACGGCGTCTTCAACAGTAACATCACTGTTCAACTCAGCTGGTAAGAAAAAAAAAGTGTATGAATCTCAAAATTTGAAGTTGTCAGTGTAGTTATTTCAAAAAGACGTTAAAGAATAAATTATTGTTAATGGTAAGTATTCAAAACAGGATCAAATGTCTGTTATTTTTTTGTACAGATTTTGTTACCAAGACGATGTATAATGAACAAGTCTTAATGAACGTTTTGTTCTGTTGTGTTCTATTTTTTTTTATACATTTTAAGTATGGTGAAACTACATAAAACTTGAAGAGTTACATAATTGGATTATTTTAGAGATGACGAGGTGTTAATAACTTACAATTTAATTGAGTGTACGTTTTACTGACAGCCTCCTTGATTTCTGCGATCCATGTACCTGGTGCAATGCCACTGTTGGTGTCAATGTCGGCCACATCGTGGCCCGCAGTCAGCCAGTAGTTTACAAATGATATAAGTCCAGGTAAAGAATTAAGGCTCGGGTATGCCACATCTGTCATCTTCCTCTGGACCTGTTTAAGGAAGCGCTTTAACTTTGAAAAATGTTTTGATATCATAAATTGATTTTTATTAGTGGTGCTTCAAAACTAAATAGTACTTTTGCTTATGTACAGATTTTATACTCTATTATAAATCACTGTAAATGTGAGAAAACATAAAATGACACACAAAATGAATGAGCATAATTTAGAATGACGGCATGTCCATACAAGCTGCCTTTAAGTTATTTCAATTTGATAATCTAATTTTTAAAGATATTTAATACTTTTATTAGCAAACCATTTTTAAATGAATTATTGCACCTAGTCACTTTCAGTAACTCCAAAGTAAAATCGATTTATAAATCTTACGAACATGAAAGTCTGTAACAGAAAGCTGCAATGCGTCTTAAAATACACAACCCAAAGTGGGATTCGGACTCCGATCTCCCGCGTGACAGTCCAACACCCTAACCACTGAGCCAAAGTATTGATTCCCTGCCACAGTTGTCAGGGGTTGTAATTATACAATTACAGGTAGGTGTGCACTGGGCATAACATAATGTTCATAAAATTTGCATGGTCACTATAACTACCTGTGCGATAACTTTAAGCATAGTTTCCGTGACATTCTCTATGTCAAAATCAGTTGCCTCCCCTTCAGCATCAAATATCTTTGTAAGAGCCTTTCTATCTGAAGGTACATTTTCAGTCACATCTTCTTCCACTTCACTGTCATTATCGGTGTCAACATCTGATTTGCCGATATCTTCTGTGACCTCGGCTACTTCCCGAAGCTTGCTAATATTGTCTTTTTCAGATTTCAGGGCTTTCCAGTCATTTACTTGTCGTAAGGCAGCCTTGTATTTCTTTGTCTTACCAATATTCTGTAAAATAATAATAAAAACTGTCACACCATTGATCTTTGTGTTTAAAACAAAGTATTTTATAACTGAAGGCTATAACTAAAGACTCACAAGAAATATTCGAAGTTTTACTGTACTGCTTCGCAACGTAAAAATGTTTTGCAACTTTTGGAACACATAAACCACCAACTCTACAGATGTTTCCTGGAAATGGTTCTATTCTTTCTAAGTCTTGTGTTCAATTTGTCCGGATGTCATTAGCATATTATCATAATATTATCTTTCTAATCTTGAATATTGTTCTGATATTCGTGTTTTAAAGCAAAATATATGTCTTCACACCATATGATATAAAAAGGTTTCCCATGCGAGGGATTCATTTTTTTAATTTTTTATTTTATCTTTCAAAATAGATTTTACCTTTTTATATCCTGTGTGTTTTTCAGCCCATATTTCCATTGCTTTGTCCAGCTGTTCAGAATGTATAAGTTCGATATCTGGAGCCTTTACTTCAGAGGCGGGATCGAAAACTTTAATGTCGGTATTAAGCTGATCAGCCTGGAGACACAAACGTTCTATTTCCCTAGCAAAGTCGCAAGCTGGACGCTTGGCCATGGCCATTTCCGGTTCATCATTTTCACTGTTAATTATACTGTTGACAATGCCGTTTATGGTCACTAATGAAGCTTCTTTATAAACCACGCCAGCTGCCCGACGGAGCCACTCTGCTACGAATCCTAGCCAGAAGTGTTTGATTGTTTCTGTGAAAGAAATTCACAACTAGTTTAATTGTCAAGTGGTTGTTAAGTGTGTATAGTTTATTTAAAACATTTGTTGGATGAATATGATACGCTTTAAGTATTTTCTTCTGACGGACTATTAGTTCCGGTCTAAATATAGATCCTAACTGGGTCAGATTTGCATGTTTCAGAAAAATGCTATAGGTGTTTATCTAAGTATTATCATAGGAAAGAAAATTAACAGATCGTGTCATACAGTATGTGTATTAAGATTTTAATTCATGGTAAGACAGTACAGATGAATTTAAAGTTTATACAAGCAGCCACTTTATGAAAGTTTCTGATAAAAGGCAACAACGAGAAGATAAAATCGACACTCTTCAGACAAAGGTGCTTAAAGTTTCAGTCATTGAAGTGTCACCTTCATTTGGAAATATGTGTCGCCTCGTTTCCGGCGGAAGTGACACTATGTAGCCTATCAGAGTATGAAGGTTTGCTATGATGTCCTTAGTTCGTCCGGCAAGGGAGGTAACAAACTCCTTCACTATATCAGTTGCGTCTGCAGTCTTGTCGAAATCGGCCAAACATGCTGAAAGATTGAAAACCGCTCATTATGTTTCAACTCAATCATTCACGTTCTTGCAGCTTATAAAGTAAGTGTAAAGTGTTTATCATAGTTTCTCTCCTACTGAAAGGGCTGGCCTTAACCACTGGGCCACGGAGTCTGTAGGTCACGAAGAAGATCTTGCAACTTATAACTCATGATAACGAGTTGTTCCGTCTGAAACTTTTTCCTGGATTCTACTATTGTGTGATTCATATTTATAATCTGCTATATGGATTCAAACATACGACTCACGGGTTTGCAGACTTACGCAAAATGCCTGCTGATTTTCAAGTTTACTAAATTGATTTCCTCTGACCACAGCAAAAATGAATGAACAAAGACAGTAATAGAATACTCTATCTCGTGCAACCCTTTACATCTGAAAACAATATCTGGTGCGCAGAAGTGTTAACTGCAACATTTTAAGCATCTTTCAAGCATCCCTTTTGCTAAATTAAATAAAAGGTATTAAAATAGCTGACACTATCCTAAGTTTTATTTTTTCACCAGTAACCATCTTGTACATGTGCACGCAATTAATAAACAGAAAAAAGTTTTCTTGCTGTATGTTTCTTTTTTTACCTGAACATGTTCTTAGAACAGAGAATAGGAGTTTAAGTTGATGTTCTCCAACGTTGTCATCAGATAATTGTCCAATCATTGAACCAAGGACCATAAACATGACATCCATCTGCCGGAAATCGTAACCCAGTGGATCCAGGGTACAGAAGAAACCAAGCGCTGGTTTCATTATCAGCTGTGCATACACAAATGGTAAAAAAAAAAAAACAATTTACATATAATTTGTACTAAAAGAAGAAAAAGAAAACTATGCCGTAAAGGAATATAATTGTTTACCTTCACGTATGGAAAGATTTTATAAGTCTCTGTTTACTAGTAAGCGGGAAAAAGAGTTTTTAGAAATGCTGAGTTGCATAATTAAGTAAATGTATTTGAAACATTCTGGACTACCTCAAGCGTGTACCGGTATTTTCTTTTAACATAAAACCAATTTGTCACTGAATCGTACTCTAAATCAATTTATGGATAAAGTTCCGTTTTTCTTTGAAAATTTCCCGGTAAATGTGCTTCAATAGTAAAAGAATCACCTTAATTCTATCCCAGTGTGACTTTGTGACGTATAGAGGAAGCCAGGCGTTGATTGGTTCTCTCCCGGTGCCAACTGTCGTTACACCAAGCGTATTTTGGTCGAATTCGAAACCCCCATGGGCTTTAAGTTGTGAGCTCACATTAATTTTATACTCCAGGGCATCCAGCATAGCGTTTCTGCTGGCTAGCGTACCGCTTATGACATGAATTCGAACCTTTTTATAAATGATAAATCATTAAAGCTTTTAGACCAGACCAGAGGTCCATACATTTGAACTTTAAAGCGTGGCAAGTATTTTCTAGGTATTGGTATTTTCAACACATAAAACAATATATAGAACTTGTGACAGTTTTAGCATCTTCGAAAACTGTGACGTTTTAAAGAAATAGGAGAGCTTCTCAACATGATATGTGACGTCATAAATCGCTTTGTACTTTGTCTCGCGGTAAAATAGCTATTTCTATCTTTATTTTTTACACTTTTATAAAAGGATCAGTGCCAACAACAAAGGGTAAACGTTCATATCTAAGGTAAGTTTGTATAAACTTGTGAATGTACTTGTCGGCATAAGGCACTTTTTTTTCGAAATCAAAGCTTGACAGTATCAACGTTGACTGATGAATAAATTTCGCAGGTGCTAAATTATCGGTCAAGGGAAGGACACGTTTTTACGTTTATAGATTAGAATACAGAATATTTTGATAGCTTTAAAATGCATGCTGATGTATTTCAAGTCATTTTTTATTCGGACATCAATGATGCAGGAGTTATTATTATTAGCCTGAGCAATACAAATACTTAAAAGATCATTTTGAAGAAAGGAAAAAAAGACAACAACAACGACCAGGTCCTTAATTCACCAAAAACCATATACTTGTATTTACCAGTGTCGGTTCATCAAGAACAACTTCACTTCTTTTCACCGCAAGACAAAAGCCAATCGCATCTTCCGAGTCGTCTCCTAGCAACACATCCTTCACGGAATTCTGGGACATCACACAAAAAAAGAAGTCCAGGGCGTCCGGTGTCAGGGTACTTATTTCATTCTTGTCTACAGCCAAATTTGCCAGTTCTTTCTGTGCAAGTGCGGCATGTTGCATGTTCTTTGATGCACGCTTGTCCATAACCCTCTGTCTCCTACTTTTGTTGAACTGCCAAGGCAAAAAACAAATTAGCGATAAATCAGACGTAAAGGTAATAAAAGTACCGACACACCAAATATTTCGACAAAATTCAGAATTTCAACATAAACCTTGATACCCTTCTAAACGGGGACTCATCTCTCACGGACAACGACAATACCTTTTTTTTACAACAGTGCAACAGCAAGAGATTTTCGTAATAACAGAATATGTCTCCTTAACTTATTGAGACATCGTTTTTAATTACTTTTTCTGTCATTCCTATCTTCCTTCTCTCTTTAAATTTATCTTTTCTGAGGCTGTTTCACTTCCTATTTGGATTGTTATTTTTTTCTCAGCTTATGCATATTTTCGCGTCCTTGTAAGTCCTTTTTTTCCAATAAATAGACTCTAAAGCTCAGAGAAATATACTTATACAAACTGTTCACCATAGGAGAAGAATTCTATAAGACGATGTCTTTCATTCTAATCCTACCCTTATGACTACATGTATGTTATATGTACAGATAATTGGAATAAATATGTTTAAACTATTTGAACACAGAAAACCCGTCTATCAATTCAAAATGAAAACGTTTTCAATCAGCATAAGCCAAGCTTAGTGACTTCATCACATTATTCGGTAAACCTTTCTAAGGAAATCATAACAAGAGAAATTGTTGCGGTCTTCAATTTTTCTTCTGGGCTAAATGACGGTTACGTCAAGCTGCTTACATCTTTTTCTCTGCTGCGTATTCTGAAAACACAGTTTTGTGTGCTAGCTCGGTGCAAAATAAGAATTCGACCCAGTTAGCTAGGTAGAGCTTCGAATTGTCAATCCAGGCGTATTCAGTTCAAACCCCACAAAGGCCGGCTAAATTTCTCTGCGATAAATGTTGTCGGACAATGCGTATAAAGGTTTATTTTTCTTAACTCTGATTTAAGTGAGAAAGCATTCAGTCGCTTAAAGATAGACTGGTTACTAAACTGGTTGGATACATAGGAACACCGCCGGGGATATGCCAAAAATGAGGTTGAAACTAGCGTTTAACGCCAATGAAAAAAAGGTAAAATAGAAAAACTCACGACTGCTTGGAATCGCATGTCATGTGCTCTTGCAAGGAGGGAAATGGAGTCTGTTCCACTCCTCATGTACTCTGCCAACATCTTTTGAATCTGATCTAGCTGTAAAATTGAACAAACTCAAATGTTCTACTAAGCGTAACTACGATTTTTGTATTAAATATAGTATCTGTCCATGAACATACAAATAGCTACAGGATATACGGTTACATCTGAAAAAACAAAAGACAAAAGAATAGTACAATTTCCTTTGAAGCACGCCTTCCCATAAATCACCGGTTAGGCGCTTTGTTACTTTCAAAACGAAGTAACGGGGACTCTGACTGGCTGACGAAAATCACAAGAAAACCTTCTGTCGTTCATCCTCATTCCAAAGGAAGAAAGACGTAAATTGTTGGACGTCAGTCTTACATTACTGACTGTTTTCTTAAAGTTGTAAAATATAATGTTCTCAATATCCGAATGGTTCGTACATGACATACTTAAAAGGCTCACAAAAACATAAGAAAACAAAGCAAAAACTTTTCAAAAAGGTCATGAACTCATACATGTGCTTCTTACATTGGTCTGAACGTCCTTGATAAGGTCAAACATTGCTTGCCGATCCTCACGAGAAATCCCGTTACCAAACACTCGTGTGTGAGCTACCCTTTTCTGATATTTCTCCACTCTGGTTTGCAAATGTGATATATCTGAAGTTAAACAATGTTAATTTCAGTATCAAATCTTTCATGTGCAAAAACTGTTGAATATGGCACGTTGCGTCATACATTTACCACGAGCGTACATGCAATAAATACTTCTTTTATTTTTACCTTACACACGTACATGTAAAGAAATTATGCGTCCGTTTTCATCCTCCCGTAAATAAATTATATTTTAAATTTTGGAATAGTTTATGTATTAGTAGAATAGTTTATGTATTTATACTTGAAAAGAGCTCTAGGACTGTCCAAGATTGCAATTTTCTTGTATTGAAGGTTAAAAACTGTGTTAAATTACTGTACATCAGCAACATGAAGTATAGGGCTTGGATGGCGTAAGTGGCGTTAAAACAATTTCTAGTCTGTAATTGCAATCTTATATAATTACTTAATTAGAAACTGAAGCATGGTTTTTGTACATAAAAACATTTTCTCCTAGATATTGAATTTTCAAAAACTTCAAAACTACATTTGTCTCTAGAAAAAACACAAATACATGTATAACAGTCTGTTGCTTTACCTGATTTTTGAGCGACGGCAGTTGCAGTTTGGTTCATAAGGTCCTCAACATTTCGTTCTAATATTCTGAGTCTCCATTTAGTCTTTCCAGCCGGTGACTCAATCATTTTTCTCTCAATGTTCTCAATTTGACACGGTGTGATCACTGGTATAATTGTTCCATCCTGGAAAAGACATTCATCATTACATCACGTGTTCACAGAGATATTCCGTATAGACGCAAAAACGTTAGCGAGGTGGGGAGGGGGAGAGGGGCTGCGGGGTAACATACAGTTAGACGCAAAAACATTGGACATTTTTGTTACTAGATGATCTCGTTTTTGTTCTGTTAAACGAGTTATCAATACAACTTCATACCCGGAAAGTGTTACTGTGTGTGTTTGAGACATTTTTCCAGGTTTGCAATTAAGTCTGGTAAACAATATAGTAAATTATAGATGGGTTTTAACGAGCATAGACGAAATACTATATATAATGATTTAGTATAGCGTTAAACAAGGTTGGTGAAAAGACTATTTCTGACATTTAAACTTTCGCACAAGTACGAACTATCTAGTATCAGACAAGTTATCTAATTGTCAATCAATACACTTATCATGACCATGACTTTCAAAACCCGACAACAACGTGCGTATGAATATATAAAGTATATCATAAAACCGCATAACGCTATATGTGACATAAAATAATCCTGTACAACCCATACGAGACGCGCTTTGGTCAACTAATATCCTTGTGATACTTATTTTTACTGCAGTATTTATGGAACGTGTTAACTTATTCTATCTATAAAAGTTTAAAAAAACTAAAACGTTAACGAACATTTGAAAATAAAATGACCACTGTCAAATAAATATAGGTCGTATGAGATTAACATGCTACGTGTGTGGCAAAATCTTCACTTGTTTTTTTAAGCACGTTCCAGTTTCACAATTCTAAATAGTCTGAATACAAGTTTGTTTCTAATATGAAAGCTAAGATTCGATTTTCACGGTAGCTTCTGTACTATATCTGATAATGTTATAAGGTATTCAAATCAACTTTAAACTGAGAGAAAATTTCCAATGTCTTTGTATAACTTTCTGGCATTTTAACAATGTTAAAACTGAACAAATTGGTCACAAAAACACTATGCCAATTAGACATTCAAAAAATTAATGCCAACAGACTAAATTACCTGTTATTACAAATTCGGAAAATAAATTACCTTTTTGTATGTATAATAAATTTGCTCTTTGTGTAAATACAGACATTTATGTTTACAGTTTTACTAAACGTGTGTAATATAAAGAGAAACTAATTACCAATATAACATGGATAATGAGGTTTTATATGTGAAAAAAGTAAAAAGGTGGTACGAAAATAAAACTGTACTATTTTCATTTCTGTTTCGACGTTTACTGACAAAACAGGGAGCTCTGTAGGATCTTCCAGATATATCCAGACTTCAGCAGACAGCTGTGAAACTGAAAAGAAAAAATGTGAATAAAACGGAGAGGACAAACATGTTAATTAACCAAACGGAAAAGACTTATTTGAAACGGAAAGGAAACAAAGTAATTGAAAGGGAAAATGTGAGGACGGAAACGGAAATAAGAAAAGTTTGAGTGAGACTGAATAGGAAATGGAGTATTTGAAACGGGAAGAAGATAATTATTTACGAAACAGAAAAGCCAAGTAGTTTTTCGAAAAGATGAAAATAAAACATAACGGAGAGAGACACACTATAAACAATAAAGAGGAACATATTTAAAAGGAAACAAAACCGTCAACGATCAGAAGTAGCATATTTGAAAGTCAACTTACATCTTTAAATTGACAGAAAGAAATCTCAACCACCCAACATTACCTATTTTTGTATAATGTATTCTAAATTTAAGTTTCAGCTATAGTTATTACAACATGGGCTATTTTAGCTTTTCTTTTTTTCCTTCTATTTTGACGGTTTTTTCATCCAAACTTAATTCTAATGCACTTTATCTAGAAGTGTGATTACCTTGATCTTTTGAGATTTCCTCTTCGTTAACTATCTCCTTTCCGTTAATTGCGACTGATTTTGTGCGTTCACTGCGATCTATGACGAAACACCTTTCTCCGAGCAAATCTATTGTTACTTTTCTACCGTCGCTGAAAGAAAGCCAAATATATTAACATTTAAAATATGTAACAAGCAGAAGTAGCTTATTATAAATAATTTATAATAAACGCATCCTATAAAATAGCTTGCTTAGTTTTCATTGTTGCCATGGGCTAGAATCTTCGATTAGGACTGTAGGAAATGTATTTTCTATATAGGCAAAAGCTACTGTAAAAATCCAAATTGGTCGCTTTAAACCATTTTGAGAAAGAACTGATTGTCTTAAACTTTTTAAAATGTCTTAATTCAGTCAATCTTAAACTGATGAACAAAAATTCTACAAGTATATAATTCAGGAAAACAGAAATAACTATCAGTTTTCTAAAATAAATATTTTAAATAAATAATTTCATCTTAATTATTATAAAATGTTGTGCTGGGTTTACTGTTTTGAACATTTTATATTTAAAGGCTGGAGGACACATCTGAGCTTCACTGGTTTTGCTTTACGTCGACTGGAATACAATGTGGAATGAAGAAAGTCACTGGAGTCTCAAAACTGGTAAGATTCGAACCAGCGACCAAGACGATAGGGATACCGGTGTTCTACCGCTCGGTCACAGCTCCTAATTAATGTTACTTACCTCTGTACTATGAAATCAAACAGTTCATCGAGCTTAGACTGCAGTGCCTGTCTGTCATCACCGGGCTCACAATATCGAAACATTCCCGGGCTTGTCCCGCCCTCCTCTGCTAATTTCTTAAGAAACTTGAAGTCATGGTCTGAAAAATCGTTATGCATATGAAAAAAAATAGATGTTTTGGTTATGATTTGTGTTAAGTTGTACTAAAAATACAAGATATAAGTCTATTTTACAGACTTTCAATTTATATAAACAAGGTCAGGTTCCGAAACTTACAAAACTTTGCGGACAGACGAACAGACAGACGGAAGGAGAGAGAGAGAGAGAGAGAGAGAGAGAGAGATAAGCATCTGCTCCGGTGAGCTAAAACGAAAGGCATGAATTAAAAACACATTTTATGAAAGCATTACCTCTTGAAAAACCGACGGTATGAACTGTTGCCTGCTTCCCATGTTTGACAAACCAAGGTTTCATTTCTGGAATAAGGTTTGCCAAAATCATTCCGTTGCTCACCGTGTCATGTCCATCTGTCAGAAATACTATGACAGTCGCTGTGCAATCCGGGTCTGGAATACGCAAGTATTACAATAGTCAATGCAGTCTGTCGGAAAGAAATAGAGATTTTTTTCAGACGGAAAAAGAATAAGCTAAATGAAAAATATATTTCATCCAAAGTTCAAGAAACAGACAGATGGCTCTGTAACTATTTACCTGACCCTCCTATCTCCATTCTTAAGTTTTCCTTTATCTGTATTTTTTTAAAAATCTGTCAGCCAGTGAACCTCATTAATAAAAAACTTACTGTTTCTTTACTTATATATTTAAATACGTACCTGGTTTCGCCCACTCACTTATGCACAAAGAACCAGACTGCAGAATGAGCTGAATCGCCGAAAAAGACTATCCACTGTGATAGGTAATTCTGCAAGTTCTTTCTGAATATTATTTGTCAACGATTCACTTATAAAAAATGCCTCTAAAGCAATTCAAATACATACCGGAACTACTTTCAACAGGCTTTACAACGAGAGATAACTCTTACGGAAAATTCCGAAGATTGCTGAGTTGTATATGATCGGTTACCTACCTGTTTTCGACACGGCGTCATACACTTTCCGGAAGGCGGCAACAAAACTTGTGGTTCCGGAGGTTGAAAGGCCATCAACTCTTTCTCTATAGTCAAATTTGGTGAACGGGACACAGTCAGCTTTATCATTATATACTATTAAATGTGTCTTAATATGCTCGAGATTGACACAAGATCCAAGTATAGCATGTAGCGACTCTCTGACCTGAAAATAAGAAGGAACCCGTGCATAAATATAATTGAAAAGGTTAGATTATGAGTCTGACCACTCCTTGCAAAAACTAAGTCAGTAATTGTTGGTATTTTGAAGTATATTTCTAAAACGTATCAAAACCCAGCTGACTTGAAAGCTGTTATCACCCAATGATATGATCTGTGGTGTACCGGTAAAGCGCGAACTTCGACATCCAGAACTGACAGACTTCATCTCTGCTGGCCAGTATCTAATTTCATTTCTACACTGCAAACAGGCAAAATGCAGAAACATATTTACGGTAAAAATCTGACATAAAATCTTCTACGTCTGAATTCTTTTCTTTAATATTGTTCTTATTCCCATGAATTCTTTTCATTGGATCTAATATTTTAACGTATTACCTGAACCCAGGGATGTCCAGCCATAGAGCCACTCTTGTCGACAACTAGCACCAGGTGTGTCTTACTGTGATGTACCAGCGTGTGATCTTCATTTGAAAGTTCAATGTTTAACTTGAGTATTTGTTCCTTACTTATAGACGCCACATTGGACCCTCCATCTAAAAAAAATATATACGTTACTGAAAATGTATTTCAGACGATGTGCAAGCTAGATTCAACGTAAACTCAAGTTCTAGGGCATGCGTATTGACACCCAGTAATCATTTCGTACTTAATAAACACAATAACCTTTACAGCTGCTAATTAATGAAATGTCTATGCCCAAAATCAGCGAAAACGTGGATTCTTGTCATTTTATGAGGCTGTATTCAACATGTTCAAATACCTTTTGCTATTAATCTATAAATGCACTGTTGTTGTATGGTGATCTTTTTTGGCGTATCTAACTGTCATCTGTTAATCAATTTTTAATTTTAATGATGTCATAAATTCCACTTCAAATATATTTAAATCAATTAATTAATGAAAATGTTTAGGTCTATAGAATACCCTCGAGAGTAGTTATGTCTGTTCTCTCACCACTCCTTGGATTCTCCGAAACTACGGCCTCAAGTGTGACGCTAGCTTTAGCCGTCATATTTACCATGGCTGGCTTTCAATGTGTGGTTCCAGCAGAGGCCGAATCCGTTCGAACAAGATCTGTTAAAGAAAAAAAAAAGAAAAATAAACGAGGCCTTACTAGCAGACATATCTTACTTTTGTACCTGACCATGTTTATGCGCTAACGCCAGCACAGAACCCCTATTACCCGTAAGAAACTGCAAACTTGTACCATTAATAGCCAGGTGGATTCGATTCCGGTCAGGAAAAGGTTCTAAATCTATGTCGATATAGTCATAGTAATATTCACACATCAGCCAGACCAAGGTTAGAGTATTGGTTTTAGTAAATATAAAAGTATATGAGCGCATCGATGACTATAATCTCAATCCATCTATTAAAAGGCTCTCCTTTTTACACCTTTCCTTTTCTTTCAAATTATTTCAGTAGTTCTAAGAACAGTCCATTTTCCATCTTTTCCTTATAACTAAACGTTTACTTCCTTTCGTCTTCACAATTTGCAGTAATAACGTAAATCGTTTTTACTCTCACTGACAAAACAGATTGATATTGTTCTTACCTTATTCATTATAAAAAAATACCGGTTGAAACATACAAACTGCAAGTGCAGTTTCATTTTAATTATCTGTAAAAGTAACATTATCAAAAGAGAAGGTTTAACAAAAAGAACCTTAGACCTTTCAGTTCTATCTTTTATGTCTTTCTTTTAATCATTTGCTGAACTCGATAACTGATAACTCGAATGAAATATTTGTTAAATCAAAAGAACTTTCTCAAGAGTCAGTGCTTTATAACAGCTATCGAACGCGTATTTTTACAACTCATCAAATCTATACATGTAGATGCCTTTTTAGATCTGTAAAAACACTCTAGAAGACAATAATATATAAATAAAAATGGAGCCGTGTTAAAATTTGCTAAACTTAATTCATCGTATTTTACACTACAATTATAAAAGAATGTACTGTATCGTTGCTCTGCAGTTCTCGTGTAAGTTCAATATATCGATTAAATATTTTATTTAAGTATAATGTAAATAATAAAGTCATATTTTCTAACCTTCGTGTCCAGTATTCTTTTCTTATAGCTGAGTTAAACTTTCATCCTTTTATTTAAAATGAGTTTTCTTCATTTGAATTATCATATTTATACATGTTCACGATTTGTCAGTTTCAGCAATTGCTAATCTATTTCATCAGCCATTGAACTATATCTGACACAGTTGCGCAATGTTTACATTTTCCGATAAGCGCTGTAGATATCCGAACATAATTTTCGCTATGGTTCAGTCGTCAAAATACCGTCTCGGATCACTCGCTTCAGGTGTAAACAAGAAAAGCAGTGACTAAAGGGCACCATTTTTTTCTCTTTTGGGATACAAACAACCTTTTTTAGCTTAGAATACGCAGGATAACATAAAAAATAGAAATAATCCAGATATGTTGATAAACTAAACATCCGTGCTTATATAGAAACTTTCGATTGAACAAAACAGCTAATATCAAGACCTGTTTTCATGTGATTATATATAGACTTCTTGACCACACAAACGCACGCACGCACGCACAGTGAAAGACTAAGGGTAGCGGTATTTAAAGATAAAACAAGACTGGCAAAAATCCTAAACTATCTTGCTTTAATATCTCAAATTTCCTTTCTCATTCGAAATTTTCAGCATTAGGTATGGAAATCATAGTTCTTACAAAGCATGAAACAAGCGGGCAGCTGATAAGCCACAGATTAGTCCTCTAAGTGTTCTTTTAATACGGCTAATTGTAAGTTTTAATAGGCATATATATTTCTGTTAGAACTATGATTTCCATACCTAAAGCAAGATAATTTAGGATTTTTGCCAGTACTAACCAACATCTAAAATTTTTATTTTTCCGTGGACGTTGGTTATTCAGACTACAGGCACCAATACGAGATATAACGAAATACATAGACTGATGTCCCTCAAGTCCCTTACATAGTTCAAAAATAGGCACCGGGAAACGTAGTTACGCTCTAGAGAAAAAAAAAGTCAAACGAGACATTTGCCATCATTGGTAAGATCCTGTCCAACGGGATATTTTTTAATCAAATCTGACTCATTCTGTTTAATACCCCTATGCCTGGCATTTCTTGGTGACTGGACGGTAATTTTACCAAGGTTTATATTTCATTTCATCATACATATCCTTTCTGATAACATTGTCGTCTCATTTTATAGCGCCATGGCCACATACATTTATAATGTTACATATAAGTTTACAAAACAGAAAGTTATTTCCAAGAAGCTTTTGTCACCTTACTCACGATACGATGGTTGTTTTTGCGTATTCAGCTGCTCATATAGTCATGAATACTTCGGAAAAATACAAATTTAACTTCTAGAGAAATGATGAATTTCATATAGGTCTCTTTATATCTACTTCTCATCGCTTTGACATGTAAAAAATCTGTTACTTTAAGCTTAAATCTGAAGGACAGCTCGAGCTTTGAGACGGTCCATTGTTTTACTTTTGATAAGAAATCATTACCTTTTACAGTTCATTGGGACCCGCCTCCGTCACGCCTCAGACCGTGCCCACTAACGTGAGAAAGTGGCATTTTCTTACATCAAACTGGTTCTTTCGAGAAACGATGATTATGTAAACTGCTTGCCTGATGAGAGTTTGACGGCACAATCGGTGATACTTCTACTCCGCTATCTGCAGCAAAAAAGCGCCAACTGACTCACGGACCACCGGGATCTTCTTGCGAAATTTCGAGCCATCAGATCGCCCGTTAGCACGTATGATGGAAGTTGATTACGCAAAACAGATTCTACCATTTTCAAAGAAACGCCGACGCCAGTTTGCTTTGCGCCCGAAGCAAGGAGGACAGGCCAGATGTGAGTTTTTTACTGGCCGTGGGAAGAAAACCGTTGGTCCAAGACGCACGTCGGCCGTAAGTTTCCCGCCCTTGTGGACGGACGCACTCACAACGTACGAACTAAATCGAACGTACAGAGCCAGCGGCACATGTGCGTCTGGCGTGCATCTTTGCTGGGGGAAAATCATGTTATCATTTCGAATTTAGATTCTGTTGAGGCCATACGTACATGACTACATGTACATTCGAATTTTGTTCAAAGATCTTTGCTTGGATTTAAATTTTCACAAAACATATAAAGAGTTATAGTGTGAGTATACATATATACATAGATAAAACTAGAACAGTCATTAAAGATTACAAATGCCCCCGCAACTCCGCATTGAATCAACAACAGAAGCAAATCTGGAGTTACTTAGTATGAGCTTTAGTGACTATGCTTGGCAAGTTTCAGTTTAATCTGTTGAAAACTGATGGAGGAGTTTGTGCCACAAGGTATGTCAAACGTGACAAAAAGTCTAAGTTCAAGGCAATAATTGTGCCTTCCTAGGTATGCATCAGAAATATGTCTTACACATATTCATTGACAAGTGTCATTTCCATCCGTTAAAAAATGAGGGAGTAATTTGTGCCGCAAGGCATATATTAGCCAAAAATGGGGAAGAGTATAAGTTCAAGCGGCAATAACTCTGCATTGCCTGCATTGATTTGCATTAAAAATGTCATACACATCTTCATTGCCTGATGACTATTTCTGCCAAGTTTCATTTCAACTGATTGAAAACTGAACGAGGAATTCGCGACTCAAAGTATATAATTTACAAAGATGGGAAAAATATAAGTTCAAGGGGCAATAACTCTGCAATGCCTGCATCGATATGCGTTAAAAATACATCTTGTAATCTACATTGCCTAGTGACCATTCCTGAAAAGTTTCATTTCAATCAACTGAAAACTGAAGGAGAAGCTTGCGACGCAATGTAAAGATGCCAAACGTGACACACCGACCGCAAAAAGTATAAGCTCAAGGGGCAATAACTCTGTAATGTCTGCATGGATATGCTTCAAAAATATTTCTTGCACATTTACATTGCCTAGTGACCATTTCTGCCAAGTTTCATTTGAATCAGTTGAAAACTCAAGGAGGTGTCCCCGACGCAAGGTAAAGATGTCAAACGTGACCAACCGACCGGCAATTCGGCCGACAGGGTGATTCCAGCATACCCTCTGCAAACTTCGTTTAAAAGGGCATAAAAAAGACGCTGAACGAGTACAGCAGCCACGGCAGTAGCATCTTCTTCCTCTTTAAGCTACACCTGGCGTTGTGTAAGAAGAGACGTTGAAGATGACCTGGCTTCACTATGTTGTTCGCAGAGAATTGATGAAGATAAAGCTCATTCGGCATCTTACACCAAAAACCTTCAAAACACGTAAGACGACAGGATAGCCATTGTGTTCACACGAGCGTTGAAAGTGAGAGGGACGCAAGGATAATGCACGAGCGCCGCACTTTCATCGTGCGTTCTTTACTAATCGTTCGTCGTAAGTGCGCCTGTACGTGTGTCGCAAGACTGCCGAACTTCCTCCTTACCAACTCTTCTAAGCACGCACGTGCAAAATCTCTTACGTCACTCTCTTGGGCAGCACGACACACTTAGGCTGTTTTTATTCCCACCTTACGAATTGACTGCTACTTTTTTCTACCTCTGCGACCTATACGACCAACGGCGAAAACACGCAGAGGACGCACGATTCAAAAACCGGTTGTGACCAAGGCTAAAAATAACCAAAATTTATTTGTAAATAATAATTTAGTTACTTTTACCTATTGTCGTTGAATACGATTCAAAGGACCTCACAAGCAAAGCAATTCTTAGTAATAATGATAACTGGCCTCTGATTTTGGCTAATTTGTCAGCCATTTGTCAGCCATTTCTCATCATTACTCATATTAGGCAGACATAAAGCCCGTTCTTGCGTGTTACATCAGAATGCCGAATATTCTGAAATCCAATTCTGAAATAACACTTTGTATCTGTTATATCTTGATTGAATTTTTAGGGGAAAATATTCATCTTACCACAAAAATCATACTTTTTTATAAGAAGATTGTTCCCATGAAATTGTAAAAATCATCAAAATGATCTTTTTGTATGCAAGTTGTTTCATTGAATTCGAAAAGTCGTGGGTTTACTGTATTAGATTTCACTACAGATGAACTTTGACCGCTGGCGATCTAAACCTTTAGAAGTTCGTCTTCTTCAGCTGCGTTTCTTGTTTGATGAGTCAAAATAAATGTATTACCAACCTCTTGTGTAGAAAAAAAGTAATGCAGACTGACGGAGTGATTCCTTCATCGCTGTAATTGTGTTGCCAGTTCAGTAGAGTTAAAGATATCCAGATAGTCCACCTCGACTATGAACAAACTAAATATCTAGTAGCATGCTACACAAGTTTGGAATATAGAAAAGTGTTGATAAGAAAAGAGTTGCTTGAAGTAGAAAGTGTCGGCCTATGCTGCATCTGCTGTATACAGTTGTGAAGATAGAGCAGATACATAGTGGATCAGACACAATAGAGTAGGAAGAGAAGACTAGAAAGAGTAGAGTAGGAAGAGAAGAGCAGATAGAGAAGTGCATAAATAGTGGATCAAAGAGAATAGAGTAGGAAGGGTAGATAAACAGAGTAGAGTAGGAAGAGTAGAGCAGAGAGAGAAGTGCATACATTATGGATCAAAGAGAATAGAGTAGGAAGGGTAGATAAACAGAGTAGAGTAGGAAGAGTAGAGCAGATAGAGAAGTGCATAAATTATGGATCAAAGAGAATAGAGTAGGAAGGGTAGACTAAACAGAGTAGAGTAGGAAGAATAGAGCAGATAGAGAAGTGCATACATTATGGATCAAAGAGAATAGAGTAGGAAGGGTAGACTAAACAGAGTAGAGTAGGAAGAGTAGAGCAGATAGAGAAGTGCATACATTATGGATCAAAGAGAATAGAGTAGGAGGGGTAGATAAACAGAGTAGAGTAGGAAGAGTAGAGCAGATAGAGAAGTGCATACATTATGGATCAAAGAGAATAGAGTAGGAAGGGTAGACTAAACAGAGTAGAGTAGGAAGAATAGAGCAGATAGAGAAGTGCATACATTATGGATCAAAGAGAATAGAGTAGGAAGGGTAGATAAACAGAGTAGAGTAGGAAGAGTAGAGCAGATAGAGAAGTGCATACATTATGGATCAAAGAGAATAGAGTAGGAAGGGTAGATAAACAGAGTAGAGTAGGAAGAGTAGAGCAGATAGAGAAGTGCGTACATTATGGATCAAAGAGAATAGAGTAGGAAGGGTAGACTAAACAGAGTAGAGTAGGAAGAATAGAGCAGATAGAGAAGTGCATACATTATGGATCAAAGAGAATAGAGTAGGAAGGGTAGATAAACAGAGTAGAGTAGGAAGAGTAGAGCAGATAGAGAAGTGCATAAATTATGGATCAAAGAGAATAGAGTAGGAGGGGTAGATAAACAGAGTAGAGTAGGAAGAGTAGAGCAGATAGAGAAGTGCATAAATTATGGATCAAAGAGAATAGAGTAGGAAGGGTAGATAAACAGAGTAGAGTAGGAAGAGTAGAGCAGATAGAGAAGTGCATAAATTATGGATCAAAGAGAATAGAGTAGGAAGGGTAGATAAACAGAGTAGAGTAGGAAGAGTAGAGCAGATAGAGAAGTGCATACATTATGGATCAAAGAGAATAGAGTAGGAAGGGTAGATAAACAGAGTAGAGTAGGAAGAGTAGAGCAGATAGAGAAGTGCATAAATTATGGATCAAAGAGAATAGAGTAGGAAGGGTAGATAAACAGAGTAGAGTAGGAAGAGTAGAGCAGATAGAGAAGTGCATAAATTATGGATCAAAGAGAATAGAGTAGAAAGAGTAGATAAACAGAGTAGAGTAGGAAGAGTAGAGCAGATAGAGAAGTGCATAAATTATGGATCAAAGAGAATAGAGTAGGAAGGGTAGATAAACAGAGTAGAGTAGGAAGAGTAGAGCAGATAGAGAAGTGCATAAATTATGGATCAAAGAGAATAGAGTAGGAAGGGTAGATAAACAGAGTAGAGTAGTAAGAGTAGAGCAGATAGAGAAGTGCATACATTATGGATCAAAGAGAATAGAGTAGGAGGGGTAGACTAAACAGAGTAGAGTAGGAAGAGTAGAGCAGATAGAGAAGTGCGTACATTATGGATCAGAGAGAATAGAGTAGGAAGGGTAGACTAAACAGAGTAGAGTAGGAAGAGTAGACTAAACAGAGTAGAGTAGGAAGAGTAGACTAAACAGAGTAAAGTAGGAAGAGTAGAGCAGATATAGAAGTGCATAAATAGTGTATCAAAGAGAATAGAGTAGAAGGGGTAGACTAAACAGAGAAGAGTAGGAAGAGTAGAGCAGATTGAGAAGTGCATACATTATGGATCAAAGAGAATAGAGTAGAAAAAGTAGACTAGATAGAGTAGAGTAGTAAGAGTAGAGCAGATAGAGAAGTGCATACATTATGGATCAAAGAGAATAGAGTAGGAGGGGTAGACTAAACAGAGTAGAGTAGGAAGAGTAGAGCAGATAGAGAAGTGCATACATTATGGATCAGAGAGAATAGAGTAGGAAGGGTAGACTAAACAGAGTAGAGTAGGAAGAGTAGAGCAGATAGAGAAGTGCATACATTATGGATCAGAGAGAATAGAGTAGGAAGGGTAGACTAAACAGAGAAGAGTAGGAAGAGTAGAGCAGATTGAGAAGTGCATACATTATGGATCAGAGAGAATAGAGTAGGAAGGGTAGACTAAACAGAGTAGAGTAGGAAGAGTAGAGCAGAGAGAGAAGTGCATACATTATGGATCAGAGAGAATAGAGAAGGAAGGGTAGACTAAACAGAGTAGAGTAGGAAGAGTAGAGCAGATAGAGAAGTGCATACATAGTGGATCACAGAGAATAGAGTAGGAAGGGTAGACTAAACAGAGTAGAGTAGGAAGAGTAGAGCAGATAGAGAAGTGCATACATTATGGATCAAAGAGAATAGAATAGGAAGGGTAGATAAACAGAGTAGAGTAGGAAGAGTAGAGCAGACAGAGAAGTGCATACATAGTTGATTAGAGAGAATAGAGTAGGAAGGGTAGACTAAACAGAGTAGAGTAGGAAGAGTAGAGCAGATAGAAAAGTACATACATAGTGGATCACAGAGAATAGAGTAGGAGGGGTGGACTAAACAGAGTAGAGTAGGAAGAGTAGAGCAGGTAGAGAAGTACATACATAGTGGATCACAGAGAATAGAGTAGGAGGGGTGGACTAAACAGAATAGAGTAGGAAGAATAGACTAAACAGAGTAGAGTAGGAAGAGTAGAGCAGGTAGAGAAGTACATACATAGTGGATCACAGAGAATAGAGTAGGAAGAGTAGACTTAACAGAATAGAGTAGGAAGAATAGACTAAACAGAGTAGAAAGGAAGAGTAGACTAAACAGAGTAGAGTAGGAAGAGTATACTAGATAGTATAAATCATACTTGGTGCAGACAGAATAGAGTAGGAAAAGTAGAGCAGATAGAGAAGCATACATAGTGGATCAGAGAGAACAGAGTAGGAAGAGTAGACTAAACAGAGTAGAGTAGGAAGAATAGACTAAACAGAGTAGGATAGGAAGAGTAGACTAAACAGAGTAGGATAGGAAGAGTAGACTAAACAGAGTAGAGTTGGAAGAGTAGAGCAGAGAGAGAAGTGCATACATTATGGATCAAAGAGAATAGAGTAGGAACGGTAGACTAAACAGAGTAGAGTAGGAAGAGTAGAGCAGATAGAGAAGTGCATACATTATGGATCAAAGAGAATAGAGTAGGAAGGGTAGACTAAACAGAGTAGAGTAGGAAGAGTAGAGCAGATAGAGAAGTGCATACATTATGGATCAAAGAGAATAGAGTAGGAAGGGTAGACTAAACAGAGTAGAGTAGGAAGAGTAGAGCAGTTTGAGAAGTGCATACATTATGGATCAAAGAGAATAGAGTAGGAAGGGTAGACTAAACAGAGTAGAGTAGGAAGAGTAGAGCAGTTTGAGAAGTGCATACATTATGGATCAAAGAGAATAGAGTAGGACGGGTAGACTAAACAGAGTAGAGTAGGAAGAGTAGAGCAGATAGAGAAGTGCATACATTATGGATCAAAGAGAATAGAGTAGGAAGGGTAGACTAAACAGAGTAGAGTAGGAAGAGTAGAGCAGTTTGAGAAGTGCATACATTATGGATCAAAGAGAATAGAGTAGGAGGGGTAGATAAACAGAGTAGAGTAGGAAGAGTAGAGCAGAGAGAGAAGTGCGTACATTATGGATCAGAGAGAATAGAGTAGAAAGAGTAGACTAAACAGAGTAGAGTAGGAAGAGTTGAGCAGATAGAGAAGTGCATACATTATGGATCAGAGAAAATAGAGTAGGAAGGGTAGACTAAACAGAGTAGAGTAGGAAGAGTAGAGCAGATAGAGAAGTGCATACATTATGGATCAAAGAGAATAGAGTAGGAAGGGTAGATAAACAGAGTAGAGTAGGAAGAGTAGAGCAGATAGAGAAGTGCGTACATTATGGATCAGAGAGAATAGAGTAGAAAGAGTAGACTAAACAGAGTAGAGTAGGAAGAGTTGAGCAGATAGAGAAGTGCATACATTATGGATCAGAGAGAATAGAGTAGGAAGGGTAGACTAAACAGAGAAGAGTAGGAAGAGTAGACTAAACAGAGTAGAGTAGGAAGAGTAGAGCAGATAGAGAAGTGCGTACATTATGGATCAGAGAGAATAGAGTAGGAAGGGTAGACTAAACAGAGTAAAGTAGGAAGAGTAGAGCAGATAGAGAAGTGCATACATTATGGATCAAAGAGAATAGAGTAGAAAGAGTAGACTAAACAGAGTAGAGTAGGAAGAGTAGAGCAAATAGAGAAGTGCATACATTATGGATCAAAGAGAATAGAGTAGGAGGGGTAGACTAAACAGAGTAGAGTAGGAAGAGTAGACTAAACAGAGTAGAGTAGGAAGAGTAGAGCAGATAGAGAAGTGCATAAATAGTGGATCAAAGAGAATAGAGTAGGAGGGGTAGACTAAACAGAGTAGAGTAGGAAGAGTAGAGCAGGTAGAGAAGTACATACATAGTGGATCACAGAGAATAGAGTAGGAGGGGTGGACTAAACAGAATAGAGTAGGAAGAATAGACTAAACAGAGTAGAGTAGGAAGAGTAGAGCAGGTAGAGAAGTACATACATAGTGGATCACAGAGAATAGAGTAGGAAGAGTAGACTTAACAGAATAGAGTAGGAAGAATAGACTAAACAGAGTAGAAAGGAAGAGTAGACTAAACAGAGTAGAGTAGGAAGAGTGTACTAGATAGAGAAAATCATACTTGGTGCAGACAGAATAGAGTAGGAAAAGTAGAGCAGATAGAGAAGCATACATAGTGGATCAGAGAGAACAGAGTAGGAAGAGTAGACTAAACAGAATAGAGTAGGAAGAATAGACTAAACAGAGTAGGATAGGAAGAGTAGACTAAACAGAGTAGGATAGGAAGAGTAGACTAAACAGAGTAGAGTAGGAAGAGTAGAGCAGAGAGAGAAGTGCATACATTATGGATCAAAGAGAATAGAGTAGGAACGGTAGACTAAACAGAGTAGAGTAGGAAGAGTAGAGCAGATAGAGAAGTGCATACATTATGGATCAAAGAGAATAGAGTAGGAAGGGCAGACTAAACAGAGTAGAGTAGGAAGAGTAGAGCAGATAGAGAAGTGCATACATTATGGATCAAAGAGAATAGAGTAGGAAGGGTAGATAAACAGAGTAGAGTAGGAAGAGTAGAGCAGTTTGAGAAGTGCGTACATTATGGATCAGAGAAAATAGAGTAGGAAGGGTAGACTAAACAGAGTAGAGTAGGAAGAGTAGAGCAGATAGAGAAGTGCATACATTATGGATCAAAGAGAATAGAGTAGGAAGGGTAGACTAAACAGAGTAGAGTAGGAAGAGTAGAGCAGATAGAGAAGTGCGTACATTATGGATCAGAGAGAATAGAGTAGGAAGGGTAGATAAACAGAGTAGAGTAGGAAGAGTAGAGCAGATAGAGAAGTGCATACATTATGGATCAAAGAGAATAGAGTAGGAAGGGTAGACTAAACAGAGTAGAGTAGGAAGAGTAGAGCAGATAGAGAAGTGCATACATTATGGATCAAAGAGAATAGAGTAGGAAGGGTAGACTAAACAGAGTAGAGTAGGAAGAGTAGAGCAGATAGAGAAGTGCGTACATTATGGATCAGAGAGAATAGAGTAGAAAGAGTAGACTAAACAGAGTAGAGTAGGAAGAGTTGAGCAGATAGAGAAGTGCATACATTATGGATCAGAGAGAATAGAGTAGGAAGGGTAGACTAAACAGAGAAGAGTAGGAAGAGTAGACTAAACAGAGTAGAGTAGGAAGAGTAGAGCAGATAGAGAAGTGCGTACATTATGGATCAGAGAGAATAGAGTAGGAAGGGTAGACTAAACAGAGTAGAGTAGGAAGAGTAGAGCAGATAGAGAAGTGCATACATTATGGATCAAAGAGAATAGAGTAGAAAGAGTAGACTAAACAGAGTAGAGTAGGAAGAGTAGAGCAAATAGAGAAGTGCATACATTATGGATCAAAGAGAATAGAGTAGGAGGGGTAGACTAAACAGAGTAGAGTAGGAAGAGTAGACTAAACAGAGTAGAGTAGGAAGAGTATAGCAGATAGAGAAGTGCATAAATAGTGGATCAAAGAGAATAGAGTAGGAGGGGTAGACTAAACAGAGAAGAGTAGGAAGAGTAGAGCAAATAGAGAAGTGCATACATTATGGATCAAAGAGAATAGAGTAGGAAGGGTAGACTAAACAGAGTAGAGTAGGAAGAGTAGAGCAGATAAAGAAGTGCATACATTATGGATCAGAGAGAATAGAGTAGGAAGGGTAGACTAGATAGAGTAGAGTAGTAAGAGTAGAGCAGATAGATGAGTGCATACATAGTTGATTAGGGAGAATAGAGTAGGAAGGGTAGACTAAACAGAGTAGAGTAGGAAGAGTAGAGCAGATAGAGAAGTACATACATAGTCGATCACAGAGAATAGAGTAGGAAGGGTAGACTAAACAGAGTAGAGTAGGAAGAATAGACTAAACAGAGTAGAAAGGAAGAGTAGACTAAACAGAGTAGAGCAGATAGAGAAGTGCATACATAGTGGATTAAAGAGAACAGAGTAGGAAGAGTAGACTGAACAGAGTAGAGTAGGAAGAATAGACTAAACAGAGTAGAATAGGAAGAGTAGACTAAACAGAGTAGAGTAGGAAGAGTAGACTAAACAGAGTAGAATAGGAAGAGTATACTAAACAGAGTAGGATAGGAAGAGTAGACTAAACAGAGTAGAGTAGGAAGAATAGACTAAACAGAGTAGAGTAGGAAGAATAGACTAAACAGAGTAGAATAGGAAGAGTAGACTAAACAGAGTAGAGTAGGAAAAGTAGACTAAACAGAGTAGAGTAGGAAGAGTAGACTAAACAGAGTAGAGTAGGAAGAGTAGACTAAACAGAGTAGGATAGGAAGAATAGACTTAACAGAGTAGGATAGGAAGAATAGACTAAACAGAGTAGGATAGGAAGAGTAGACTAAACAGAATAGAGTAGGAAGAGTAGACTAAACAGAGTAGAGTAGGAAGAGTAGACTAAACAGAGTTGAGTAAGAAAATAATACTTAGTGGAGCAGACAAAATAGAGTAGAAAGAGTAGACTAGATAGAAGAGAGTAGGAAGAGTAGACTAAACAGAGAAGAGTAAGAAGAGTAGAGCAGATAGAGAAGTGGATACATAGTGGATCAGACAAAATAGAGTAGGGAGAGTAGACTAGATAAAACAGAGTAGGAAGAGTAGACTAGATAGAGAAAATTATACTTAGTTGAGCAGACAGAAAATAGAAGGAAGAGTGGACTAGATAGTGTAGAGTAGGAAGAGTAAGGTTTTAATGCCCCTGAAGGGTTTTGTCTCTTGGAAATTGTTTTTTTTTAACCTTTGCATTTTGGGGATTATCTCTGCATGCCAACTCAGAATTTTTACTTTCTGCAGCAAGTAATGTTTAAATCCTCAAACATATAGCCAAGTTACAGACCGGATACTAATAGTGCATTTATTATGTTTTACCTTCAATCTAATTGCAGGAACAGGGTCTTGTTTCCTTTTCGTAAGCTCCCTGTGCCTGTTCCCAGCTATTTTAAAGTCCTCCCAAGTACCATTAAGTTACATGGGGGAAAAATCATATACGTAGGCAGTTTTACATATAAGGTGTCCGATGGAGTTTGACATTGATCTTGGGACACTGGGTCAAATCTGCGACAAGTAATCTTAATGTGATGAACATTTGTGGCGAGTGTGATCAAAATATTATAAAGTCTGGCCGAGCTAGAGAACGAATAGACAGATAATCAATGTGATCCCTCCTTGGTATGACAAAGAAAAAGTTTTGAGAGAAAAATGCTTTTGCCAAATAATGTCTATTCTATAAAATATACTGTGACCCACATTTCCTATTTTGGAAATAAAAAGAGGTGACTTTGGCCACTTGATCTACTAACCGAATTAAGTACTTAATATTTTCTACATGTAAAAAAACCTGAAACTGGATTTTATGAATAACGGTTAGTTCTATGGCGTCAAGCTTATGGTTTTAACAAATGTCATGACAAACCCTGGGTACAAAGGTCGGTCAAGGATAAGTCATATTTCATACCCATTATTCATACTTTAAGACATTAATCTTAAACACTAGTACATTGCTTTATATAAAAACACTTTCTTTTAACCCTTCTTGCCATGGTCGGTTAACAACCAAAGAAAAAATAAGACATAACAGAGTACCAAGCGCAAGACGTTTTGGTTATTTATTTTGATCAAGATATTTTTTGTTCCAGTTTCATTATCAGAAATAATCATTTATTTTATCTTCTTGAATTCACACGAATGAAAGGTAAACTAGAAGTCACTGATGTCTGATAAAGACAGGGCCTAAAACGAAAATACAAATTCATTTCTGTTTGTCTAGTATCGTGAAATACTGGTATAGACTCTTAAATACAGAGTATACTTATATGATATGGCTTATCTATTTTAAGATTTTTTTTTAATTAGAATGTTTAACTAGGAAGTATTGAGCTTTGGAAAAGGGTGAAATTAGACAGGTCTAGTGTCAAGTATTATGCAAAGGCACCGTTGTCATAAATGATTCTTTTTTCACCCTATAAAACTACTATGACCCAGAGGGTCAGTGGTTCGGGGGGAGGGGGGAAGGCAAGTTCGGGGAGACAGGTGGGTGGCATTAAAGGCAATTTTTGTACAATTTAATCAGATGTTCCGTTCAAAAAATAAATATATGAACACACATTCTCATTTTCAAAATTTCATTTTTTTTTCGCAAAGGTTTCCCTGAAAATTAAATAGTTGGCAGTCACACATAAAGTATCCTGCATTTAAACTTTATGTTACACAAAAATTAGAACAAACGATCGGGCAGCAATACTGACTAACTACACTATCAGACAAAAGTGTCTGAATGATCTTTTTTTTCCATAGATTCTTTGGAACACAGCCTTAAAAACCCGTTTTTCACTGCAGAACATTTGTCCCATCCTAGTTATAGTATCAGGTCATGGTTTGTTTTTAATCATGCGATACCTTTAATTAGACAGCAGTTTTAATAGTCACATATATAAATCGTGTACTCCTGAGACAACTGACGTACTTCTGTATCAATGCAAATCTTAACACCGTATAATTCAAATCTCGAATTTAGATAATGCTATCAATCAGTGACGTCATCAAACCTCCAATCGTGTGCTTATCAACCAGTGACGTCATCAAACCTCCAATCGTGTGCTTATAACCAAAATTGGTGTACCGCTATGTTTCTGTCTCCTTTTTAATAATTTCTCCCGCCGCTTTATTCGACGTCTATATTTTCTGTGCAATTTACTGTTTCTGAATTGCTTTTCATCGTCTTTTAAGGACTTATTCAAATCTTTGTTTGAATACTTATTTAAGACTATGTTCACTAACCGACCACACCCTATACAGCTTATTTTCAGATCTAACAGTCGTTCCTCGGAGTCTAAAAATTGCTGCGCGGTGTTCACGGGCAAACTTATACGTTTCCAGCGCCGTTTCTTTACTCTCGTTCGTAAAATTGCTAGCGAATCCCAAGTTCCGTTATGTTTATTGAGTTTTGAAACTTCTAGGATAATTCGTTTTCCTTTCCCGCCCTTTCGGATCTTCCGTCGTCTGTCAACATAGAGCAACAGCGAAGCAGCTACGGCTTCCTCTTTTGTGAATTGTTGACTGCGATGGAAACTAAACTCCAGCACCGTCTCATTTTGATAATTATCTGGAGAAAAAAGTATTAAGTGGTCAATAAATATAAATTGTATGTACGTTCAAATATGAAAAATGTTATTCTGTTTTGCAAAAAAAAATAAACATCCGTGCAATACATCACTTCCTTTCGCGTTTTGTATTTGTCTCATCTCCTTTTACCAATCACCAACAAGATAACAACATGCTTTTTCAGATTCTTAAGCAATGTTTAAGTATTCTGATCAGTCAGTAATGAAATGAGACAAGAAAGGACGTCACTGCCAACTAGTTTCAATCTCCTCGCAGTGATCTCCCCTTCATTCTTTGGAAAGATGAAACTTAAGCTGGATTTAGTAGTCTATGAATTGTTTAAAGATTTTTTTTCTTTTCTTTTTTCTTTTTGTTTAGTTACAGTTGTAACTGCATCTGGATTGCATGCCTGGATGTAATGAAATTTTAAAAAAGGAACTTGAAAAAAAGTTTAACATTTTGTTTATTTACTTTCGGCCATCATCACGTGACATGTCTGCCTACTGAAAGTATGAAAGGGAAGTAACCGCTGTGTGGCGTCTGAACTAGCTTAGGCAAAAAATAACACACTTAAACGTCATATTTATCTAAAAATAACTGTTAAGACTTACTTGAATGATTTATTTTAATAACTTTGGTGACTTAACTCCAGCTTATCTTATTGTACATTTACCGAGATAAATAAAGAATTGGCTGAAAATGTCGAAGTGAGTTATATTTTATGAAAGAAATATTAATTTATTGCGCTGGTAATTCTGGTACGCATGTTATTATATTCAATTTGCAATAATTTACGACTGAAATAAATTAATTCAGCTTCAAACCAGATGTGACCTGAAAGCGATGAACAAGGGAGTGGGATAGTAATTAATAACTCATATGATGATATATTACTGTCTTTTTCATTTTACATTGACGTTTTCATATAAGGAATGTTATCAACTGTGGAATAGTTTAGTGCTGTTTATATTTCAAACAGTTTTAACTACTTCCTGTATTCTATCGTAAATATTTATTTTTCAACTTTTTGTTTTGGCTCGCCATTTCAAAATGTGAGATTGATTAATTATTTGGATAAAATGAAAATGAACAAAAAAAAAAAAAAATAAAAAAAAAAAAAACGTTTAACAAATAAAGTCCCTGCTATGAAATCCAGTAAGATTTTCGTACTTGTATGTGATTTAAGATATCACCAAACCTAAACGTTTTTTTTTTTCAAAGTTATTAATTTTCCCAGCTACCAATACCACCTATAAAGAGAGAACGGATTTCATTACACCAGAAGACACAGACATGCGAACCTTGTTTACAGTATCAATCTTTGTTACATTTCCAGAAAAAAAGTCAACGGTCAGTACTCTAAAAGTGATTTTAAATACGAGCTAGGCAGGTAATACAAAAGTATACGGTACGAATTTCCAAATCTTAGCAATTAGCCAATTGCTAAATATGAAAAGTGGAAAAGTACACGGTTCAAATCATATTATAAGATTGATATGTGAAATAAATTAAGTGCGACGGAGCGCTAGCGACTGAGGCATTTAGTTTGAACAAATTGTGGCCGACTTATAGCTAACTCCACCTCTTTCTGGCGGCTCGTTTGATGTGTTTCGATCTAATTTCTGACTTCTTTGACTTAAACTTTAATTTTACTTGAAAATAGCAGAACACCTGTACGGACGAATTCATTTAAACATGCCATGACAATTTATTTTGCCAAGAAAATTATTTGACTTTATTCTTTTTTATATATATGAAAATATATATTATTATGTTCAAAAAAAATTCTATGAAATAATTGTGCCATAATAACAATCTCTTTAAGTTTTTTTTTTACGTAACATAAACATAATTTAATTACGATAAGTGACAGCTGGTCAAAAGGCGGTAGAGTGAACAGTATTTCTAAATAAATGTAAGTTTGTAAAAGATTAATATTGTAGACTTATGTAGTACCAGTCTTTGCATTCAGGTTATTACAAAATTCAGCATTAGTTCATTTTCCTGGAAAAATCTAGATAAATCGACCTAAAAAAATAAAATCATTGGTTGTCATTCGACCAAAAACACAGGAAGGGACGGAGATAACTCTTACAAATTTTGGGAAGTAATACCCACATCAACCTACCTGTAGGTCAGAAAATAACCAGGTTCTACTTAAAAAAAAATATATAAAAAAATAGGGGGGTAATTTAAAACTATAAAATACAGATCACAAAAGTCACTTGTTTTCCCATTCTTTCTACGATAGAAAAAAACGTTTACCTAAAGTCATCAAGCAATTTCGTACTTACATGATGGTCGTGAATAACTGATAATCTCCTTCAGCCGATACCCCACCGGTTCCTGTGGTTTCTGAGTCACTGGACGCTCGGGTATATCCGGGACATTTGTTGCTTCAAAAGATCCAATTTCATTGGACCTATCAACACTTTGTTCTGGATTTCGACCAATGGCGTTAAGTATACGCTGTTTGATTAGTGTCAGTCGAGGAAGAACCTCTTGAACGTTCATACGCAAGGTTTCTTTGCATTTTGTACAGTTAGCACGCCGCAGTTTCTCCATATTCCGCCAAGACGGAAGTTCAAACGACACTGCCATGGCCACACAGGCACTGAGTATTAATAAACGTGGAAGCATTTTTGAGGAGATGTAAAATTATCCCTCTCTTATGACGAGGCTCTCAAATATTCATCCATACTTCTGAAAATACAATTAAAGAAGATTCCATTTAAGTGTTATTTTTACCTTTATTGTTGAAGCAGCATTTTCTGTAAATACTTAGTATGTTTAGAAATTAAAGCTCTCAAGAGACTTTCTTTTCAAAATTACACATAAATATTGCTTTATAAGAAACAATTTCTCAGCAAGAATCTTGTACCTACAACTGAATCTTGACAGCTATGTATATGTAATCATCAACAACATATGCCTTTTATTTCCACGGTAGTCCATCATTACAAAACATGCTAATGACGTCAGGGCATTCTTGTCAATGGTATTATTACACATTCTTTTTTGGGAATGATTTCGTGGGATATACGATAGTTTCACAATGAAGACAGAAATATGAGAAAAGTATTTGCCATTGAAATGCAAGAACGCACACTTACATAAAGGTCGCAGAATAACGGATAAGTCTCAAACTTACTATTTCTAAAAGTGAGAAATGAAGGATCGGTGTGGTGTGTTTCTATACGCTTTCCGCCTACCTGTCCTTGTGGAAAAATGACATTTTTGTGTAGTTTGCGAACGGTGTCTGTTATAAATATGGAAGATAATGTACTACTAACAGCTTCTTGCACTAAAACAATATCAATCTCGATATTTAAAACCTCAATAAATTACTTTATACAAAAAGAACAATAACACCAAATATTCAAAATGGCTGTTGGACTTTTTTTAAAAATGCGTTATCAGTAGAGAGGCCCAGTAAATTTATCATTCAATTGTCCAGTTAAATAGCCCTTCAGTCCACCGATGTCAAGTTAACCTACGGTCAGCTGATTCTGACCTTTTGGTCAAATGTTGGATAAAATTACAAACATGTCCAAACTTTAGATTAAAATCATTTCAAAACTGAAAGGGCGTCTTTTGTAAATAATGGTATCAGACTGAATACCGGTCATTTGCGTATAAAGTGTACTGTAAAGTGCGTTTGTGAATGTTTCAAACATTAATCTTGTTCAGAGATAACTGGTCAGGTAGTAAAACCGGGTAAACAGCCACTCATTGGGGTCAATAAAAAGGTCAAAACTTTATATTTCGAAAACGACACACACAAAATACTCCCGCATTTTTTGTTTAAAGCGATTTAAAATGTCCCCGAAGGTTACTGAAGTTTATATAAAAACAACAATACAAGAACGCCTGTTTTTCTCAGGGTATCTATGAAGCTATTATTTCAGTAAAAAAGTTAATCTGCCGAATACAAACTAAGTCAAATAAAGCCATCTAAGAGCCTTTCTTCGACCAATTATATCGTAATTTAGATGATATTTGTGATGATGGTGATGGTGATGATGATGGTGATGATTCTTACATCGATATGAACTACAGCTGGTCAGTAGCGGGCATTGTACTTGACGCTCACAGATTAAGCCCTAACACTGTTACCGAGCGCAAAACTTACTAAATACGTATGAAGTACGTTTTAATATACGTAATAGAATGCAAAATCCCGTGCTTTCTTAATTATGGATTTGTGTTTAAATAATCGGTTGGTTTTATAACATCAAAGGGCGTATTATTAAATAAAGTATTAGGAAAAGACCGGATTAATGAAGTGTTTATTTTTCATACAATCTGCATAGAAACACAGTAAAGTACATGCTTTCCTGATGACAATTTAGTTGAATAACATTAAGACACCTTTGGTTCATTTAATTTATGACTTTATATTAGTCGTTCGAGAACCACTCTCCGCAGAACAGAGCATCGCCGAAGAATAGACATCAGTGGTTCCCGGTTCTGTTTAGAAAAGCAACTGCACAAGTCGGATCTAAGAAAAGAGTTTTTTTTTTTTACAAATTCCAGTCAATCTAATAATGCATTTTTATCAGTCAAAGCAGCAGTCACGTGACCGATATATGAATACGACGAATATTTACTGTGAATCTTTGTTGTTTTGTTTGTTTTTTCGCTATCCTCTCAAACAAGTGCAAGTACATTTCCTATGCTATTTGAAGGTAAAACGTTCACGCCTTAGCCACTAAAAGTTTTGAAGGTTGAGAAATGTAAGCTGGTTACATATAACAACTGTGGTGTGTAATTATTGCGTCACGCGTATGAGCCATTTTCAAATTTCACAGTAATTACTATGGTGTCATTGTCGACAAGTATATGGCTTTAGGGGGATTGCTGACATCAAAATATTGTCCGCTTACACTGTCTTGAAATTAGGAATAGACAGGTTTGCGCGGTTTATGCCAGGTAGAACATACTGGGAATTGCATACCAGCGACTCGAAATGGCGTCAAAAAGGCAACGCCGTGTAATTTCTTGTTCAAAGGAAAAGCAACGGACGATTAAGGCGTCAGGGACCCAAATTCTTTGAGCCGGGGACCCTGCTATCGTATAGAAGGCCTGGCTCTATGTTTTATCGCTCGTAATTGAAATCGGATCAGATTGTCAAAAATGTATGCTGAAAGAAACAGAAAGACTTAAATGGAGACAGACTGACCAAAGCATTTAAAACAAAAAAAATCATTCTAGCAGTCAATAGGTGAAAGAGTTATGCTTCTTGACGTTCCCCCCCCCCCCAAAAAAAAAAGGTGTTTAACCCTTTAGTCTGTCATCAGGAACAATGTTTTGTATTGCTTTCGAAAATGAATTTGAAGCTTTCTTCGCTAATCCCCCCCCCAACACACACACCTTTAGCCCCCGTCCCGTTTTCCTATTGCCTTCATTCTACCCGTGGAGCTTGTACATCTCTTTTTATCTTAATATTTTTTTCACTTTCTTGGTATCCTTCCGAGGAAAGACAGACCTCAGTCAGTGATCACTTTGATTGACCAGGCCTTCAGAGTTTCGTGTTCTGGTGCAGGAATGCTACACCCATGCAGACAGTTATTTTCAGTATGGAGGTCGAAGGATACTAGAGAAACGGTTTGTTGGTACGTTTTTAAAAATGTGTTCAGTTAAAATAGTAAAAGGGGTCCATTTTCAGCTAAAAGGGTTTCTGATATAGATTTTAATTTTTATTATATTTTGGGCAGAAAGTCCTAAACAGTGTAGAGCCTGATCAGACGCCGCATTTTGCATTCTGATCTGGATCTGCACTGTTTGCCTGGGTCCATTACAACATGTAGACGCTCTAAGCATTAATGTGTTCAGTAACAGAACCATGCTATACAACTGGGATAATCACTTTGTCACTGTAATTAGTAAATGTCACGTGAGAAGTGTGCAACGTGAAGGTTATATAACTGAAAAGAGTCCACCTTAAAAAATGTTGTCATAATTAATTTATCTATTTACATAATCATCCACGAATCCGCCCACTGACAGCATATTTCACTCAAGATCTGTTGATAGCGTTACGCTTCATGAAATGTCTTTTCACATCCCTGCCTTTTTCTCTTATAATAACAAAAAAGTTACTGTAGATGCATGTTGTTTGCTGAGAAAGGGTGATTCATATTTACAAGATGTCTATAAAACATAAAAAGAGCAAATATTGACGTGGAAAATAAATGGAAGGAACCCCATCAGCAGATCTCGAAAGAAAGGGCAACGAGTTATGTTTTTTTTTTTTTTTAACTCCTTTAAACATTAGTTTAATATATGTTCGAAAAGGCAGAAATTGTTAAACATCCAGGCATGCCTATCTTAACTGTCTTAAACTTCTGGTGAATTCTGAACTTTTACTCCTTACCCAGTTAAGAATGCTCAGCATATTTTATATTGAAATTACATTTATAATTATTTTTCCTTTTTTGGGGTTTAGTTTAAGAAAAAAATATTGTGTCAAAGGGACATTCCCTAAGATTTACTTATTTAGGCCATATGACATATGACATATGTTCAAATAGTTTTTCTTCGGCATATAGACACTAAAAAGTGTTCGTATGTTCATTTGTAATAAATGGCCACCTATCTCGAAACTTTACAACAACAACTCTCTCTAAAATAACTAAAATTTATGCATTCAGTTAAACTGCTGCAATTTTTTTTCAACGACACCTTGACAGCCAATAATAATTCATTCAATGTCATTCAAATCTGCATGATTTTGAAGAAAATCGAATAATCTTAATTTTAGGGCATGCCTCTCTAAATGAAAGTCCTCCAGCTGACTATAATCCAAATACATCATGTGAAGGAAGATTTATCTTCATAAATGTAAAACATAGCGATAAAAAAATATCATGATTTAATATCATTCAAGATTATTTATTTAAGTAGACCCAATTTCTCTTAATACCTATTGATAAAATACTCCATTCATAAAATATCCGTTGTATGTTCAAGTACGCATACAGAATGACTTTGAGTCCCGAAATAAGGAAACAAGAATACGTAATAAATCAAAAGTTTGAAAAACTGAAAGCTTAAGTAGAAGATAAATAACAAAAATAAAAGCCCGCTTTATACACATACCTTCATTCTATCCATTTTTTGTATTTCGAAGAATTGAAAATGCAAACAATACAAGTATAGATAATCCTTTGCGAATAAGCGACATATTATTTCAGACTGAATGAAGGAGACGGTAGTTTTCATTTGCTTTATCTTTATTTAATGTTATCAATAGAAAAAAGGCATTAGTATCGCTGACATTCTTTATCCTCATTAACCGAAATATCAAGTGACACTTGACTTAGTTATCTCCCCTTAAATCAGTAGCTCGCTAATTAACTGGATTTTTAAATTGATTGTTCGATACACTCAACAAACAGATTGTGTTGACCGATAGCGGAGGTACTATGGATCTAGTTAACATAAATACTACAGTCAATTTTGTCTTTTCCGGAGATGACGTGAAATTCCACCTACACACAATGCAACAATAAAGAATTTTTTTTTGGTGTCTTTGACAATCAGTTCTTCTATTTTATCAATAAACCTTTAGCGAAAATTTCCGGCCAAAGTCCTGATTTTAAACACGGAAAATTATATTTAGTATGCTAAGCATCTATTTAACTCTATTTTACTCTATTTATTTCACTTCCGCGGTCATTGAAAACAATTTAAAGTGAATATATATGGGTCAAGAGCAGGGCGTCCTTAGTAAGTCACTTATCAGCCACTTAGATGTATACTTTCCTTTTGAACCTATCAGAAAAGCAATAAAAATCTGCATCATTAAATATCTTTTAATCTATTGTCATTAAACCCATTTTCTTAGTTCCCCGTGATAGGCTGTGTGCGTATTTGTTTAATATTACATTAAAATCTTAAGTGCTTTTGCGTTAATCTGTGGATGTCATAGTATGTACTCGTTTGCTAGGTAAGTGATACAAAATTGAGTAATAAATCAAAAGAGTGAAATAGTTTTCGATATTAACTGATAAAATGTCAATAAATATGCAAAAATGTACTTCTCAGTTAAAAAACTATATATACACTACCCTATCTTGCTACATAAAAACATTATGTAAAAATGCTACTCGTTTTAATTAGATAAAAGTTACCTGTAAATTTATCAGCAATTCAACTGACAATGTTGAAGTCTCCACTTTCACCTATTTACTCAATAATATTCACCACCATATAAAAGTAAAGGAACAACACCAAAGAACTCCGACTGAATTAATTTCAGCGTTCCTTTCAATTTCCAATACTTTACTGATCAGGTTTTCTTTTTTCCAAAGAAGAAAAACTCTCCCAATAAAAGCAATATCAAATAAAACCGACGAATTCCATCTTTTCCGATGATTTTTGAAAATTATCACACGTTCCTCTCACTTCTAGATAATTTATTTAAATGGTTTTAACTTTCCCACCGCTACTGCTTTATTACATTATAACGAAGTGACCTTTAGATAAGGCCACGCTAAGGATACAACGGGTGGACGGATTGGTAAACATTTGATTGGTTACCTCGTGTAGTCTTAATCCAATCGTAACAACTCGGCCTTTACCGACATATTCGTATAAAGACTTATTGAAGTCGCCCGAGGTGTTCCGAATGGTCTTAATCACTGTAATCGTTTGACAGTCGTCACAGTTGTGGCCAAAGATTCAGAAAAGAAATCTTTAAAAAAAGCGAACAAATAAGTTGTAAGGTAAATACATAAAAACACAGAAATATGCAAAAACATGGAAGGAAATAATACAAAGGAAATAATTGTAACTTTTCGAAAAGTTTGTTGTTACGGCATGTGAAGTTTAAAAGTATATAGGCGAAAAAGACGGCCACTCTAAAAAAACGTTGTTTTTTGTTATCCTTTAGTTAAATACAAATAAGTTGAAACAGATGGAATGGTTTCTGCCAATTTTTTGGCATTTGGAAAGAAATGGACTAAAGGAAAAGCCTACCTTGCCCCCTTACTTAAGGTATACAGACACAGATACTTTCTAGAACATGTACTCGATTTAGGTATTACTTTAAAGTAAAATAAGATCTTACTGCAATTTTAAAACGAAACATTTTACAACTTTATTCGGAAAAAAAACTCACACTATAATTCGACATTCGTGCAATAAACGAACACATTTTACTACTTTTTTTAATAGAATATCTTAAGTTTTAGATAAAACAGCGAATCAATAATTAACCAATAAATTCTCCTTTTCTAAGCAAATAAATATAGCTTTATGAGTAAATAGATGACTGAATGAGCAAACAAGTCAGTGAGTGAACGAGTAGATCAGTCAGAGCCAATTCGTCGGTCGCTCTGTCTCCCGGTTCGTCTGTTTGGCTGTGAATCATTCGGGCGGGCGGTCGGTCGGCCAGCCACCCTGCCAGCAAGACAGCCCACACGCCCGCTCTAGGACTTAACAAATTAGAAAAGCAAGATTATTTTCATACTTTTGCTAAAGTCTAGTTTTAAAGCCGTAATTAGTAAACTATCTGTTTACTCGTAATCAAAATTGTTCCTTTTTTTCGAGGCCCACTAGCGAGACAGCCTCAATTTCCCCTGTCATTGATACGGAAAGGGTCGGGGAGCATTCCTATCTAGTCTTACAAAAATACTATATCTAAAACATAAATTAGTACATGAAAGTTAACAATGAACTAATACAATATTGTTTTGTCAATGGCAAACGTTTAAATTAAATACATATGATCCGTGCAATGTTCTAATGTTACATGACTAATATTAGAATATCATTTCACTTGAATGTCGAAATTCATGAAGTGATTTACAATTTCTTCATTTTTAGAGGCATGTTTTATATCATATTTTATTTTTCATTTAAGCTATGGTACTTAGAATGAATGCGTTAAGGCGGATCGTGTTCCTTGCTTGAATTTATATTTATTGCAAAGTTTGCCATTTACAATGTACATTAAAAGAAATATTGTAAATAATGCTACATTTTTTTGTCAGCGAAAGGCTACGTCTTCAAAAGAGAGAAATTTGTTCTTTCATTTAACCGAAAGGTGTCTTTTTTAAATACTGATGAATTTCTTTTGGTACCTGAAATCCCGAAAATAAACCGGTTTTAAAAATAATTCGGACTGAAATATAAGCCACCATTTCACTACAGTCAAAGGGGGCTCATAAATTAACCATACTCAAAAATAAGCTGCCCGCTATTTTGTACAAGAAAATGCATCATTTTCTTTTATATCTTTTTTTATTTGACACCACACTGATACCAGTTGATTCAAGAGAAGTTCTCGCTCTGTGATGAATGTTTTCGTTTCGTTGTTCCTAATACCTTTAACATTTGAAATATTACTCTGAAGAAAAGACTTAAAAAATGCAGTGGCATTTTACGAAAATTATTTAGTAGTTGCCTTTGAGAATTTCTGAAGATGTATTTTAGAAATTCGCACCAGCTTTTCAGTGTATGCAAATCGCTTTTTGGTTTCTTAAGAAAAGAACGGCCAAACTACAAAAAGCAACACAATAAAATAACTTTACTTGAAATATTAGTGTCACGTGATGATACAAAAGTAGTTACGAGTATCATTCCACATTGTTTCCTCCGTTATCGCCTTACTACTGTGAAATACGACAATGCCCATGTTTCTATGTGCGATTTACTAATCATCGAGTAATGAGATATTTTTTATGAATGGGAGAGAATGTATTGGTCTTTTTTTCCACTCGACTCCTATTGTTTCATGCAGTATATTATATATCACGATCATATTCAGTAAGTTACTGAATGGGATGTTTGACTTTCGATATTTCATTCAGTTTTTGTCACATTGAAATTTATCAGCGAACCAGGTTGAAATAAACCACGCTGCGCCAAACCCCATGATATGACGTCATGTCATTGTCAAAGGACAGTGTGAAATGTTATAACCATCATTTTTCGTGTTTTAATTAGTGTATTAGCTTAAAATGCGCCGTGCTGCGCAAAAACCCACGTTCACGCAATATTTCCATGTAAAGGGAAAAGGAATAGACGTTGATTTCGATAAGTACGCCAAACAGTTAAAAATAATTAACATAATTTTCTTTTAAGTATCATGCTGTATCGATACAAACACCTTTCACTCTTTATCCCTCGCAAAAAAGTGGAACTAACATTGTGTTAGAGTACATCATAGATAGATGTCAGGAAGTACGTCAGTTCTGCATTTAGACATTATCCAAAATATTCACAGATGCTGAAGAGTACAGAAAGGTAACGGGATGCAGCGATAAACACCGTGGAGTACGAACACGCCAAAGTTTTTATCTAGGCCGAACTCCACCATTTAGATTTTTTGTAGCAGATAAGCAAAAGGAGTTTAGGTCGAAATCCATTAACAAAGTCATTTCTGTTGCTTTTTTTCAAAATGTATAAAATATAAGAAATGAATATTTTGAACACCCTTTTGTTAAGCTGTAAATATTTCAGGTTGCAAATCTGATTTAAAGTAAATCCTCAAATCGCTGTATTGCGTAGTGAGACATTTACGTACTTTAGACAGTTTGCCAAAAGAGACCGTCTTCTGCTAGAAATGACGACTTCACTTAGTTTTATCTTTTTCTTGACTGAATATTAATAGGTTCGAACCCAGTCCTCCATTCTTTTCATTCAAACTACTGAAAACATGTTACAGATACCTGAACGGACGGACGGCGATCACTCGCTAGCGAATTAAGTGGAATTTAATCAAGTTAGAGACACAGCGACTAAAAAAAGCAATAAGCTAAATTCTTAAGCACGTTTATAACTGACTGACCATAAAATATATTTCCGTAAGCTTGAAATTAAACCGATCTAATATGGATTAGCGTAAAATTGAAATTAAACGAGTACGGATTAATTCAAAAGAACTTGACAGTTCGACCCAAACTCGACACCAAATAATCCCACGGAAGATGTGTATTAAAACAAATGAATACAAATTGAACACAAGACAGCGTATCGGTAAGTTTTAAGATGAAATAAAACCGCAACAACGAAATAAAAAGAGCTCTATAGTATTGCTTCCGTATCCCTGTAACGCCAAACTCCACGCAGAGTTACTTCCCTTATCGTATCCGTATCAGTACAGTAAAGCCGTTGCGTGGAGTTTAGGTTGACACGTCGGCGCACAGGATAGATGTTAATCGCAACAAAAAAGTTTAAACGAAGTTTATCATGACTGATGCAAGGTAAGCGAAACCAACACACTGACTTGAGATGCACCATACAAAAATGAAATAAATTAAAATTAATGTTGCATTGGTTACCTATTTAGCACTTGAACAGACGCGATGACCTGAAAATGACATTTTACAGTTTTTATCATACTTGGGTATTCAGTGATATCTAAATGCTCAAAGGAATTTCTCTGCTGTGTAAGATTGAAAGAAGAAATATACTTATTTGTCCTACATTTTTATCTCACGGGAAACCAGTAGGGCCATACCAAATTGTTTTTTTGTTTAGCGTCCACCCTAAGTTCAAAAACCTATCTAGCTATCCTGAAAACACAAACGAAGCCCCAAAAAATAAACAAGTCATACTGACTAGTATCTACACCAGGATATAATCATCAAGTTTCATATTCCTCTTTGCAGAGACTTTTAATGCATTTCTTAAAGTATTTTCAATCAAACCACCTATAAATTCAACTGAAAATATATTTCTGCATAGGTAAAATTACAACTGAGTCGATATTTGGAGTCAACTTGTCAATATCAACTAGGTTTCAACAATCTATAAAACTGAACTGATGCACATTCATGTTATTAGACAGGTCCTTCCATCCTATGCCACTAAAATCCAAAAGAGGTATCACTGTAAAAAATTACTAAAGTAAACACTACTTAAACATTTAATACTTAACACCAAAATATCATTTTTACTGGTATTTGTTTTTCTCTATCTGTTTTGTCTGGGTGTCTGTTGGCTTCACTGCGAAGATAACACAATTCTTTTAAATACTTCAAATGAATTTGGCTCCCTTATGAAAGAAGAATTCTCAGCAAAAATGTTACAAAAGGAATATCTGCTTAGTAACAAAATGTCATAAATAATGTCTGACTCTACCTATTTGAATTACATTAAACTTCATCAACAAATTCTAGCTGCAGCTCGCGTATACACTACACTTGAGAAATTCGACTGATAGCGAAAACATATAACAAATACTTCAATGCATACAATTTACATAAAGCAATCATTTACTTGGTATTATCTTGAAAAACAATAAAAGGCATTAAAATCATATTATAACTGACCAGAAACTATCCTCTTCTGACGTCGCCAACAGCTTTATACACGCATGGAACTGTTTTACACGACTCAGTAAATACAAAATGGGGTAAAGATTTAAAGGAGGTAACAACAATAGTCACGTATACATTCTCGAACATACCGGAGAGCATTTAATACTTTGTACAGTAAGGTCGTACGACAAAACAATGTTGTTGTTTTTTCCTACCTCAGAAGCTCAAACCTATCCGTCCGCGGACGCTAAACGAAATAACGATTTGGTATGGCCTAGTTCAAACAAAAAAAGAAGTTGATTTTTGTAGATAGTAAGCGTGCTATTTTATAGATTTTATCCGATGTAATAATTGTCTCTATTTCCATTTATAGCTGTTTCGGAAACGAAATGAATAATAAAGTGGATCAACCCCGTAAGAAATCTGTGTCAAACGTGTCACAGATTAATTTAACCTGTTGTATTCTCTGCTGTGGTCGTCGGGAAAAACGACTATACTTGTAAAAGTTTTTGTGTTACCTTTGTACAACACCTTTATGGACTGACTAAAACTGGTGAACCGTTAGCATGACAACAATAACACCCAAAACAACAACAACAAAAACAATCACACTTTAACCACAAACATTTAATTCGTTGGATTTATTTCAAGATACCAAATGTGACGTAATTTACCAAAAACGTTACAGTACGAAATGTGTACGCGTCAACTTAAAACTCAACTTCTGAACACAGCATGACACAAAATGGTGAAATAGTAACCTTACAATTGTAATATATCGTATATATCGGCACTATGATCTATATTCTGAACTCATGTTGCATTGCATGCCTTGTAATAGTGTAAGCTGTACACCTATACAAGTTTCACACCGTGTGAATCTTACGTGCACATATATAAAAGCTTCATACTTGACATTTTAGTTTTTTGATTTTTTTTAGTTAAACATAATATAAGTTAGTGGGTACAACGATTACGTCGAAGTGTGAAGAGTTCACCTCTACAGTTCGTCAGGTTCAAGAATATGTTCTAATTGATACAGCCGTAGTAAAAACTAGAAAACTCACATTAAAAATATATTTAAAAATCAACTAACTGATAAGAGGAAAAAAACTGCAGTTAACAGAGAGGCATTTTTTTCATGAAGTATGATGAAACAGTTATCTTTACTGTAAAGAACAAAACTGCGTGACCTATTGCACCCACTTCTGTGAATGCATTTTATAAGTAGTTTTTGTATCATAACTCTTCAACTAATGTATAATTTATGGGCACCATGGCGCTTTTAAGCAAGCATACCTTGGGGCTTTATTGCATATAACCTTGCAACAGTTGAAAATAGAATTTTCCAGACAAATTTTCTTTGCGGAATGATGAACGTTTACGCAAGTGCATTCTTGATCAATGGAGGAAATATGTTTTAACATGATCATAAAGCAAACGTCATTTCTGAAACTGTATGAAAGACTAAAAATATCTGCGTCAAATAATAGCGTGTTATTTCTGTTTTTAAGTTATCCAGAATTATCATTCAGCAGTCTGGTACCCAGCGTACTTTCCGCAGTAAATGTACATCCCATTGACGTACGGAATCAGAGGCAGATAACACCAGACTGCTCCATTCAGTTGCATACTGTCACCTTTATATTATTTAATGGACTTGTTAGTCTAGCTTTTCGTTGTTTTATCTCAGAAACACCAGAATGATTTGCCCATGAGTTTTTAAAATATCAGAGATTTTATCTGGCAAGTTTTGAGACCCGAAACACTCCCTCTCTTGTTACTCTAAGGGCGCCAACTTTTGTTCAAATGTTAGGATGAAAACCTATAACAAGCCCCTTCAGTAATTGAAAAAAAGAGACTTTTATGGCAGATATTTAGTATATATAAATATATATTCAAATATATGGCAGTGATTTAGGACAGGTAAGTGGCCCAGTAGTAACGCATAATGACTTAGAATACAGATGTCGCGAAATCGACTCCCTTCTTCGCTTGAACTACTAATTGTTATAAGGATGAGACATTCATCCATGTCCTGTGTAAGGGAGCTTGCAAAGAGTCACAAGTGGCTTGCATCTTTGGGATGCGATGCTTTCTGAACGTTTCACAGTCCCTCACCACCTAAAATAACTTAACACTGAAGATGGCGTCTACTATATGGTCAACCGGTGCCGAATAGAAAGTCGAAACTGATATACAAATGACAGTAACAACTGAGTTATGGCCCGTTTTTATGTTGCTCTTAAAGAGTGGATGTCTTCTGACTACAAACTTTACATATCTGAATCACGTATTATAAAAATTGTTTGTCTTATTGACAAGTTCTGATTCTATTATCATGGTTAATAGGATTCAGTCTTCGTCAGATTACAGAAAAACGATATTGAGATTAAAACAAGGGTTCTGAAGAAATGAAGAATAACTGAACAGTAAACTTGTTGACCTCTGTTTTTGTCTTATTATCTAAAACTATGAACTATGAAACGTCTGAAAGAAATAACAGCAAAACAATTGTAAAGTTTAAAAGTTTAAGCCTGACTCAACGTTCAGCTCGACATTCGTTTTGTCACAACTTTCGTTCTTTTGAACGTCGAGCCAAATGTCCAGCCAAATGCGGAACCGAATGTCGAGATTTCTACATGCAGAAAAGGAAACAGAAATTTAAAAACTAATATCGAGTTGCATGTTGGTGGCTTACTCCACTTTAAAAGTTTATTTGAATAAATCCTGTTTATCAAAGGATATTTCTGCGATAAGGTACGAAAAGGTTGCATGGTCAAGTAAGTGTGACCTTTATTTTTTTCACTGATTTAACCGATTGGTAATTTTCCTTCAAAAAGTGGTTGACAGACGTTTGACACGTGCGTCGCGTGAAGGGTATCGTCGAACCAGTGGACTGGTAACTGAAATGTTAACAAGCTGGTATACATTACGCGACAGTGCACCTATTTTCGACTGAAATGAATTTTCTCCGTGTAATTCAGTGTAACGCGGAAGCTACATAGTGTCACATGAAAATAAATTTTGAATCATTTTACACTTTTCGGTTTTCTTGTTTTATTGTAAGAGATTATGCAATTTGATTCCGTTAAAATTTTATAAATACTACTAGACTTGGTTTTATGAATTACTTTCGAGTGACATCCTATCAAGCAAGTACAAAGAGAAAGAGCTAGAATAGATCGATTATGGTACCAACAAGGAACCTTGAGCGCAATATTTAGCATCAACTGTCGATAGTTTAGAAAACACTCCGTTTCCTGGTTAAAATACGAAACTAGGACCTAGAAATTAGAAATTTACTGTAGTTTAAAAAAAATGAAAAGCCCTGAACCACCCATGACATCTGTTTATCTTTTAGTTCTATCGTACCCAAGACGGAAATTTTCTTTGATGATTTTAAGGTTCTACTGTTACTGACAAAAATAAACCACTGTCACAGATTAAAGGCAAGCGATTAACGAAAACTTAACGCGGACAGTGAGGCCATGGTATGTTTTTTTTATCAGATCGAAAAGGTATAAAAAAAAGTCGGTCAATAGTTGACAACTTAATCTGTTATAGAAGATAACTCTTTGAAAAAGTACGCCTTTTAACATAACGAATATCTAAAAGTTGTTTAAATTTGACTTAAGTTGATCATAATTATCTTATTAAACATAATCAAGATATTTAATAACATAGTTTTTCGAGCGTACTATGGGACATTATCAGACCCTAGACAAAATAACTGATACCATAATCTTTCGATTTCTAACAGGATATTTTTCTCTGACTTTCGAAAATAGACCCCGGCAATTCTGTGTCATGTTTAGATTCAACCTGCTTTAATTTATCTATGAATAACAATCTCCATAGATAGTTTCACCTATTCAGTTCGATCCGGAGGCCGCGTGTTCGACTCCCATCCGGAGGCCGTTTGTTCGACTCCCATCCGGAGGCCGATTGTTCGACTCCCATCCGGATGCCGCTTGTTCGACTCCCATCCCGAGGCCGTTTGTTCGAGTCCCACTCGGAGGCCGTTTCTTCGATTCCAATCCAAAGGCCGTTTGTTCGAGTCCCACCCGGAGGCCGTTTGTTCGACTCCCATCCGGAGGCCGCGTGTTCGACTCCCATACAGCGGTGAGAGTCTCCAGTGACTTTTTGCATTCAATTGTTTCGACGTGAGTATTGGAACTTGTTTCCCGATCGAAGGTACAAAGATTGGTTTAAACTAAACATATTAAATTTAATGTCACTGGTGTTTGTTCCGAGAACGCTTAGTCTTTCCCCCTCATCCCCGTCCCCCACGCCCCCTCCTCCCCACTCCCACCCCCGGGAGAGGATCTGACCGTCAAAATTCGCTCAATAAGAAATTTTCAAACTTTGGTACACGTTAAATACGTCGAGAAAAGTAGTATACATGTATTTTTTAAAATTATCTATGGAGCGGAAGTTAAAGAATAGATAATTTTGATTTAATGATATATATGAAAACGCATGTATTTTCACGCTATCGACAGTAGCAGTCTATAGAAAAAAGAAATCACGTTTCAGGTATCTTAACGAATAAGATTATGCTATTGTAAAAAAATATATAAATTATATAATTTAAAATTTCATATGTTGCATTCGGAAATAAAACTTTAATATTGTATCACTTAAAAAACAAAACATCACATTTCAAAAAGGCAATAAGTGCAGTGCAGTTTTTAAATTATGTTTTTGAAATAACGTTTTATTTCATTGTTAATTCACTAGCTTATTTGAACACCTGAAAGCCAGCCAAGTTCCTTTTTCCAGTTACACCTGTAAACTAGAAAGAGAATCTGTAAAGCGCTAATTAACAAATGAAGGTTAAAATCATGAAATAATTATTAACAGAAAACTTACCCAATTAACATCCAATATTAATATTACATATTTCTCCTCATGAACTCAAAGAGTTGCAAAGGAAAACTGAATAAAATGTAGAGTTCGAAAATTCTAAATTAAACCAGCGTGGGTGATTGGTTTGAACGAGCATACGTCCTAAAGAGTTCTATTCATTAATGATCAGTAAATATTATTTTAATGAAAACGCCTCCAAGAAAAAATCTATTGAACATAACTGCTGTGTTAAACCAAAAACAGGTCGATTAATTTGAGCTCGGATGCGTCAAAACCACCATTCGAGCCTAACGACTTCCTTAGCAAATTGACAATGTAAGTGAGTATTAGTTAGTTAATTAACAGTCGTTGAGCAAGAAACTTTACACTAATTGCTTAGTACTGGTTAGTTCCAGGAATGGATTCGAGAGTGTGTCTCTAAGCTGAAAGCTTCCTACACAATCGAACTAAAATAAATTTGGTATAAACTAACAGTCGTTGTTTTTATTGAGCAGGAGAATGGCGCGGAGGTTAAAGAGAGTGGTCGTGAAAAATGTGAGAACTTGATTAAGTTTCTACGGTAAGTGACAATGGACAAGAAACAGACTTAAACCTCGAACCAGTGACAGAAAGACCCACAAGAGCAAGCTGGCCAAGCAATTGTTAAATAAACCCATAATAGTCTACATTCAAAGTCTGGTTGTTGTTGTTGGCTGTTTAAATATGCATTAAAACGTCTCCACGAAGTTCTCTTATCCTAAACCTCTTTGTGTCATTCTTGAATTGGAGAATCGATATACTGAAGGAGGACTGACATTTCCACCTGAGAGCACTAACTCATATATGTCAGTTAAACTTTTTGTAAAACAAAATTGCAAGCCACCTGTCTATCGATAAACACAGCACGGAGTATACAGTCTGCATTTTTTTCTTACATAAAATAAGTTAAATATGCGATATCATTAAACGCCCACCCACGCTAATGTGAAAAAAAGAAGCTGTGATGTTTGAGTACCAAACCAAATGAAATAGCACCCGTCAATACAGAACACTTGAGTCATTGATTCATGAGAATTTCATTGAAAAAAATAAAAGATAAAGCGACATGCCGTATTAGCGGTTAAATCACATAGTGTTGTGTTCGGAAACTTGAATATGCTCATCATGATCTAAATACAGAGTCCAGACACTCAACCGTTCAAGTATTAGAAAATAATACAAAACCGGTCGACATACGTCTACATAACCGGAATTTGGTTGAATTGTGTTGTTCAACGTCGTTAGTATCACGTACGGCACTATTTTTCAAGCTAGTCGCAAGTAAAATTTCATCGATGTCACATCAATATTTTATCAACGTCACTCCAACATTTTGTCAACGTCACTTCAACATTTTATCGACGTCGCTCCGATATTTTATGTGAAAGGTTCACGTTAAATCGATTCACATGAACAACTGTTACAATGATTACCGACGTTAAGCAAATGTCAGTTGTCTTATTAATTTACAATCTTTTCTCTTTTTTTTTCAAACTCCCCACCAAAAAAGGAAGATAAAAAATAAATAAAATAAACAAAAGTAAAATAAACTGAATATTTTCGTCCTATTTGACATTTAAGTTACGCACTTAATAAGGAAGTTGGTAAAAACTAACTTTAATGGGCAGATTATTTTGTAAGCAAAATATCATAGCAGAACAGAACAGAACAGAATTAAAATTTCACAGAACTTAAGAGCTGTAGTCAAACTTTTATTAGCTGTGTCGATAAAACTATAAAGCTACATGCATCGTGTAAATTTTGGAGAATTTGGAACGATGATTATTGAGTTGCGAAATGCAATGCTTAGATATATTACAAATAATGATATATCATTAGTTAAATTACATTTCGCTGCATGGTTTCGGCTACATTGTAATTAGCTTAAAGTGTTCTGGATACAACTTTAAATGTCTTGTGTGCTGCACATTACTATTTGAAAAATGTGCCAAATCCCCCCCCCCCTCTCTCTCTCTCTCACCCTCTCTCCCCCGCCCGTTTCTCCGATAGAAATGTGTGTCTTTTTTTCTGAAAATGTGTCTTCTTTTATCTTTTATTTGGACTACTTATCAGTTATAATTTATAAATCAAGTCGCAATGGTCACTGGGTAAGAACTGGTGTTTGTTAATTCTGGATGATACACGTCAATTTTTATTTGTTTTATTATTATTATTGTCAAACAATCACAACCAGTTTTGTCATAAATTTAAAATGAAGGTGATGAATACGATGACAACGGCAATGATGATGATGGTGATGATGATGATGATGATGATGATGATGATGGCTATAATAGACTATAATAGAACTAATAGTTTAGACGACAGAATGATGATGGTGTTCATGATGGTGTTTATGATGATGTTGATGATGATTATGATGATGATTGTTTATGCTCTATCTTGTTTTAACATAACAGACTTTCAAAACATTTAACTTACTTCTATTTTTCGAGCTCAACCCATGTTCTATTCTATTCTATTCTATTAAAATGTTAACAAGTTATATCATGATCATAATCATCATTTTTATTATCATCATTATTAAATCAACATCTCCGTCGCGGCCATCCGTCGCAACAAAAAGGCAAAGTAAAAACATTTTGTTTTATTTGTATCTTTAAAACAATTGTATGGCATAAATAAATCCTACTTTGAAGCTCAATGTTATGCAATGACGTGCATTTTTTAACATGTTTATTTTTTAATATAGATCTAAACATCATTTTTTTGATTACCAACCAATAAACAAGCATATTGTAAAATTAAAACTTACCTGATATATGGAGGAAAACTCCGTTTTCAGGTCAGCTGTTCTTATTCCAAATATCACCAGCAAAAATTAATGCTCAACAACAAATATCAACCACAAAAATATAAAATTTTCCCAGGAAAAGGCTCGCTTCCCTTAATACATGACAGTTAGCACATTTCATTGTTTTAGAATTCTCCATGCAGTTTTCTCACACAAATAAAAACTCTTTTCATTCCAATCCTTTCAATTTCTATCAACCGAGCGCTTCAATTCAATTAAAGTAGGGCGAAACTCCTAGTATTAGCTTCAGAAGAATTTCATTCACTAAATTAAAAATGTAAAAAAAAAATAGAAAAAAGTAGTCCCATGGCCTTTCACACATTTGAACTGTTTATCTCAAAGTTTAACCTTGTATGTGTCGCCTGGGCATAAATAAGGTAAAACCACAGCTGTCAGTCTTTGTCATTTTTATAATCAGCTAACGCGATTTTAGTCACTTTATTTACCGTATATAACTCATGAGTACTAACGAAAATGAGCGAAGAAAAATGACGTCATAAAAGAAATGCTAATTAATTAAGACACAGCTTTCTTAACAGTTAATATTTCCATATAGTTAAATCCGTTCCTACTGGTGGTGTAAAAAGCCATCTGTAAAATATAATTTAGTTATGAATAAACTCCGCCGCCATTTACTAACTTTACACCAAATTTCTCAGTTGATGCATTTCAGTTTCGAGTTGTACAGCTATAAAGAAGATAAATATCCAAAATGAATCAATGTACAAGTTATCATAACCAGAGGACAACTAACATTTCACGCGGATACATCGAGAGAAAAAAAAATACATAAAAAATGAATAAACTGATACATGGTTCGCTAAAAATCCCAAACACTGTCCTACATTATCGCGCACCCGACATACATTTTCTGCACTCGGCCGATCTTAGATTTATATTGCATTTGCATCGTTGGAAAATGTTATCATTAAGCCATTGTTAAGCTTGATTTATGGTACTTTTGACAATCTAATAGTAGGTTTCACTCGCTCTCATAAAGTGTTACGTTTCACGGTATTAAAAAACATTAGCTAAATAAAACGGTGTCAGAACGGTTTGTATAAATCAGCGGGAACCTTAAGGCGTTACAAAATATTTCATACATAGTATCAGAAGGTAATTTTGAACCACTTACGTACCTGGCTCGTCGAACATAAATTCAGATGAAAAGTCCTGGAAGAGCTCTACAGAGCCGTATAGAGCTCGAACTTAAGACGCGTAGAGCTCTCTGAGGACTTCTTTGCGGTGCATACTAACGGAGTACTGTTGTACTTGAAATAGTTATATTTGTTTCAGTAGTGGATAAATCAAGACAGACGTGCAAAATGTGTGCAAAATGCGGGCAAAATATGTGCAAAATGCGGGCAAAATGTGTGCAAAATGCGGGCAAAATATGTGCAAAATGCGGGCAAAATGTGTGCAAAATGCATGCAAAAAGCGGCATGATCAGACTCATAAAGCTCCCTTATATGGGTCGAGAGCGCTGTGCGGTTCCCGAATCGGCGCACAGAGCTCTGTCAGGCGGTCTATGCGATCTGGTCTTCCAGAGTTCACTAGCTTAAATTCTCGTAATTGGCAAATTCAGAACAGATATGACATAAGACGCTAAGGAAACTTAGCAAAAAATTACTTTTCAGTCAAGATTCGTGCCAATTAGATATTGTGAAAATACATGTATACCTTGTATTTAAATAATTTACCAACCGTAGCAAGCTGGGGCCGTTTTGTCTATTTAGCACTATAATAGGACTTTTGGGCAACTGTTGAGTGGTATACCAAGAATATTACATGTGCGTGAAGTTAGCTGCCAGTTGCCAATTTAATTGGCAACTTGCAAATGACATTCATCTCATAGTCCAGCTGCCAATTCAAATTTATATGAAATGGCAGCCAGGTGCCAGATCGACAGGAGTAGTGTTTTGTCAACTGGCAGCTGGTAGCAAGATGCCAATTTGGTAAGTATCATGATTTCTGAGTATTGAATGAATTGGCAACTGGCAACTTGCAGCCAGGTGCCAGTTCGTAAAGATTAGCGAATCGTCACCTATCAATTGGTAGCCAGATGCCAAGTCGATATGTTTCATGAATTGTTAATATCAAGTGAATTGATTACTGGCAAAAGGCAGCCAGATGCCAATTCGTTAAAGATCACGAAATGTCCACTGGCAACTGAAAGCCAGATGCCATTTCAATAAGTAGCATGAAGTCTTAGCATTGAGAGAAATGGCAAAAGGAAACTAGCAGGCAGGTGCCAGTTCGTCGAAATTCAGTGCCATTTGCCAGTTGCCAATTCTCTCAATGTTCAAAATTCATGCTTCTCATTAAATAGACATCTGGCAATTTGACAATTTGCGATATTTGACGAGTTGCCATCTAACTGCCATTTGCCAATTGCCAATTCACGCAATGTTCAGAATTCATGAATCATTTCGAACTGGCATCTGTTTGCCGCTTGACAATTTAAGAATTCTGACGTATTGTTATTTGGCTGCAAGTTGCCAGTTGCCAATTCATTAAATATTAACAATTAATGAAACATATTGAACCGGCATCTGGCCGATGATTCGGGAATTTTGACTAATTTCTGTTTGACTTCCATTTGCCAATTGCAAATTCAGTTAATATTAACATTTCATGAAACATATCGAATTGGCATCTGGCTACCAATTGATAGTTGAAGATTTTTGCGAATTTTGACGAATGGCACCTGGCTGCAAGTTGCCAGTTGCCAATTCACTCTATGTTCAGAATTCATGCTATTTCGAACTAGCATCTGGCTGGCAGTTGTCAATTCATTTAATATCAAAATTTCATAAAACATATTGATTTGACATCCTATTGACAGTTGGCGAGACGCGAATTTTGACGAACTGGCACCTGGCTGCCATTTGACAGTTGCCAATTCGCAATTTTTGACGAATTGGCATTTGGGTACCATTTGCCAGTTGTCAATTCACTTAATATTAACAATTCATGAAATGTATTGAATTGGCATCTGACTACTAATGGACAGTTCACGATTCCCGAATTTTGACGAACTGGCATCTGGCTGCCAGTTGCCAATTCACACAATGTTTAGGAGTCATGCTACTTATTGAATTGGCATATGGCTGCCAGTTGCCAGTTGACAATTTTCCACTTCTGACATCTGGCTGCTATTTCATATAAGTTTCAGTTGGCAGCTGGACTATGAAGTTGAATGCAATTTGCCAGCTGCCAATAGAATTGGCAACTGGCAATTATCAAATGGCAGCTAAGAAACATGAATATTTTATATTGTGAAACAAAAAAATCTCATCAATATCATTTTAAAAATCTATACCATCACAATGCCGTGTCTTTTGATTGGCAGGTATATCGCAGTCAAACATTAGTTACTAGTAATTAGTAGCACAAGTGTCACATTAAAGGTATTAATGTTTTATTCGTACGAGTATATAACCTTGACAGATATATTTTCATGAATCTTTAATAGATTTTCAAACATTTGATCTCACTATAACCTGAAGCCATCTTCGTAGCCATTACCACCTCAGGCAGAACATAATTTGCCTTTTTATTTTTTTTCTAGTTAAAAGTGCTAAACAAAGGCCTGTTTGACCAACTGTCTTCAAATAGCCGAATCGTATCGGTTGAAATACATTAATATGAAAAGCCTTGAGGGATGGATTATGCGACAGTATCATTTTTGGCAGTGGGGTCATTACCGTCGAAAAGACATTTTGACAGTCATTTCCGTCGTCTATTTAGAGCTCAATACCACCAACGGATTCATTTTTGTTTGCACAGGGAGGCAACTACGAGCGTCATTAAAATGTTGCTAAAAATTACAATTTTCAGGGGCGGTTCAGTGGTCCAGTGGTAATGCACAGGAACTGTAATTTAGGCGTTGCGAGTCTGAGCTCCCATTCTTACCGATTACACTAATTGTCTTTCGGGTGTGACGTTAAATCGAAGTACCTTGTATAGTTACTATATAAAGAGCGTTTAAAAGAGAAAGGAGTGTCGGAGTCTCTCTGGAATGGGATGCTTTCTGTATCTGGATGTTCTGTAGCAACGGTCATATAGAAAACGGGTTCCGACGACAAATAAACTCAGATAGACAATTGTTCATGTAGCAGATTAAATGGATAGTGCCCCTTTCGGACAGTACGGATGGATAGGCATCTAGATAGGGCAATTAACAGTGGTTACTTAGATTCATCAGAGAAACAGAATAGAAATCTAAAACAGTATTGATCTGGAGGTTCTAACACACTGTACATGTACATCGCAGTTTGGGATCCCGTTGTCTTCAGTTGTAACAGCTGTCTTCTATAAAATGAAAATGTAAAAATAGGAAGTTCAACTCCTAAAAGTTTATTTCCTGGTGGTAAATGATTGGTTGGTCGCTTGACCACACTCGACAGAAACATCTTTTTAAAACAGTAGCTTACAACGTCATCCGAGTAAGTATGAATAACTGATGATGTCACGCTTGAATAACGTCTGTTCTGCTTTGCGGCCGTGCTCTACTATAATGGTGGCTCCTTAGACGTGTTTTTATGTATTTAGTTCAGAAATATATGTTTGAAAACTGTCTATAAATGATAAAACAAAGAAGACGATCTAAATCAATTTTTGACAAGAAATTCACTTATTTACATTTTATTCAAATACAGAATTTTACAATCGTCTGCTTGTTTTTATTATCAAATCATGTCATCGCGAAAAGTAAAACTGTTCATCCCTTTATATGTTATAGCATCACTTTGGCCTGCTAAACTAGTTCTTGAACCGAAAATACAGCTTAATAATGATTTTTAAAGGTCAGTTTTGACGGGAATCATCTTCGGCGAGATACTGCTTGCCTACTTATCATTTGTCTCAACGTGACATTTAAAATTCATGATAAATCAATAGATACTAATTATTGTTTTATGTGTCAGTTCTTTTCTATGTTGTCATTTCTTTGGTTTTTTTTCTCTCTCTGGAAAACTGATGTCGTCTGCCTATTCTAGTTGTACACCAAATTAATTTTATGGAAACTTATTTGTGTATTTTTTTATTATTGTTTTCGGTCAAAAACTTCATATTAAATAGCAAATGTATGCTACGAAGGCCTACTTCGATAGATTCATATAAGCGCCAAATGCTTAGTGTTTCATAATATGTTTCTTGTTGACCAACAAATGTATCTACATGCATGCATCTACAAATTTCAAGAGCTTGATGTTAAATTTTGATTCCGACTTTATATTAAGTAGAATACACATGTAATTATAAAAATCTCATTGCATATGTAATGATTACTGGTTTGTAAAATATTTTGCCACAATAGCTGTCAATGTGCACAAAGAAATACAATTGTAAAATATAAGTTATGGAGTTTTTAACGCTTGGCACAATGCACTTGGCATAATGCACTAGGCATAATGCACTTAGCCTGATAAATTCAAAGACGTTGGGAAACAGCGTATTTGCTCAAACTTCAACGCCCGCGGCTCCACATGTCGTTAAGTCATAATGACTGCTCCATTTGATATGACACCGTCTGTCCCCTTTCAGAATGTTCTCCTTGAAAGGTCAGTAGAATTTTTACCAAGACCCTTTTATCTTTCGACCGAATGTGTTTCTGTAGAATTATTTTGCTCTGCTTGCATGAAAGACTTTCTTCCCTAAAAAGAATAAAATTGAAAATCTAAACCAGAAACTCTTTTTATTGTACATAAACTCGTCCAACTAACAAAGGTGGCATAATCCATTAGGCAGAAATGAGTTAAAGTTTACTGATGAAATATGAGATTCCGATTTTCCCCAGGACTCATCTTTGAGGTGTTAACTGATATATGATAAAGAGAAACTGTCAAGAGTCCGTTAAATTTATGATGCGTGGAATGAAACGTTTTTAACCTCTAATTATATTATACCAGCTGAACCTAAGAAGTTGTCTCAGCCATCTTTATCATATCTGTTTGTCTTTCGAAACCGGATCCTTTACTCCAAATATGTGGTTACCTACGAAATATCAATCTATTCATGGGGTGCGTTTGTTTTTTGAGGAAAATAAAGTTAACTCACATTTTTTCACGTCTGCACTTATACACCTAGGAAACAAGCACCAAGGTCTCTCACGAGAAATATACCTAGTGACATCACTTTTGTTTTATTTGGCAAAACGCTGTTTGACACTTCCGAGTTCTTTCCGTGCAGAATGTTGCACCCTGTCATACAGTTCATGTTAAACATTAACATGAAACATTCCATCACCTGATGGAATGGAAATTGAAAATTTCAGTCTTTTCGAAAGAAAAATTGTTTAGATACTCCAAGAATAACTGCCACGAATTTAACTGTTAAATGATATATATGACTAAAATTCGACTTCTGTACAGACCAGAAGTAGGCAAGTATGCCAAGTCCAATGTTGAAATCTGTATTTAAAACCGTACATGTGCTTTGAATTTCTTTGTGCTAGCTTCAAAAACTTTAAAATAGGCCAGTAAGTAAAGATCTAGGTCAACCAAGGTCAAGGTTTAATTCTACTTTGAAAACTGTGTATATGTTTCAAGTTCTGTCGCTGCATCATCAATCTATGAAAGTTTGGTCAGCATGTCAAGCTCAAGGTTTGAAAATGCTAAAATTGAAATCTTTATGCAAAACTTTATACATGGTCTAACTTTCATTGTTGTGACTTTAAACATGAAATGAGGTCAGTAGGTCTATTGATGGTTGGAGGCCAACTAGAAAACAAGGGGTAAAGACAAAACTACGAATCAAATATCTGAGCTTGAGGGCTAACGATTTAACACAAATAGGACTCACGGGACAGAACAGATTTTGACCCCAAGGGCATTGTTTTAACAAACCTGTTAGAGCCCCACCAGATAATGATACATACCAAATATCTATACCACAGACTCTTTGGTTTGGAACAAGATTTTTCAAGTTTTTCTTATATGTCAGTGTAAAACTAGCCCTCCCACTGGCAGCAATGATTTGTTTTAACAACCAACAGTTTAAAAGATGCTCATCTAACATGTCTAATGAATATTTCGGATAGTTTTTTTTTTGAAATCAGATTAGTCCCTGAGAAGAACATTTTCAGTGTTCATATAGTCGTAACTGAAAACTAACCCCGTCTCCTGGCCGCCGTGTTTTTATACGAACCATCATGGGTTGAAGGATCTGGATAAAGGGTCACCTACGGAACACTGTGTAATTTGTATTGAAACCGGGCAAGCGGTCTCTGGTGACACTGTTTTTAAAGTTTTTCTACATGAAAACATTTTGTTTTAAGGAATTTAAAAAAATAGGAACATTTCTATGAAGTTTGGTTGGCACTGTCCCAATAGTGTAGGAAACAATGGGGGACATTAGTTGATTATCTACCCTGAATACTCTCTGATATTACTTTGGTCTTTCCATTTGGATTCCTCTGCTTTTATCGCTATTTTCTCTTTTGAGATGGTGATAACTAAATCTAATTATTTACAACAGTGGTAGTCAGATTACACAATAAATTTAGCAATGTTTTGTTAACAACATTATCTTTGTTCTTTGATTATCCTAACTTTTTATTTAATATATAAGTGACAATTTTCACAACTAAAAGTCAAGACCATCACAGTTAGAAACAAGGATAAAGTCAGAGGATTCCAACTGAAAGGACCAATATGCTATTAGGTCTACCTTTGATTTTATCTGAGTAAGGGAGATAATTTGTTATCAGGAATGTCCCTCATTTGGTTTAAGGGAAATATTGACGACGGACGGACGACGGACAGTTATGCATCACAACAGTTCACCTCTCAGAAAAGCTAAAAGGAAAAGAAAATTTTCAATGAATTATTGTTTTTAGAAATTTTAAGTGAGCCAGTAATCATTGCGCTCCCTTTGCTCAATACAAGAACGCTATATAGAGAACTACTTTTTGAGCGCAGATAGAAATGTTTGTGGTCGTTATGAAGCAATTAACCGTGAGGCTGGTGTCCTGAGACGCCTTGACCTTTAGTTTTACGAGTTCCTGTTTGCACGTAGGTACAATACAACTGATATGTGGTCATTTGTGATGACAAAAGTGCACATCATTTGATGGTTTGTACGTTTCTGGCAAACTGACCGTACCGTTGTACGTTTTTGTACTTAGTCCTAGGTCATTGACCACTTTATGCATTATTTTCTGACCATTGACCAACTACTGACACTTGCTCGGATTTTTGACCCCACAATTTTCTTACCTACCTTTTGATCTGCACAACAAAACGCATTAACTTGCCAAAAGTTGACTTGAATACAAACGGTCAACCGTGGATTACAAACCTTTTACTTCATAAGCATATCATATAATACATTTTATTAACAAAAAACATTTCCCTGTTGTAAGTTACTACAATTTAATATACACTAAATAACAGAAACATACCTTTTTATAGAAAAAATAAGTGATATGAAAAATGAAGAGAGGGAGAGAGACAGAGAAAGACTAATGGACCACAAAACGTCTCTTTGAAAGGAAATCAGGAGAGAAACGATAAATAACTGTTCTTTCTTTCATTCTTTCTTTCTTTTTGGGAGAAATGTGCATATAATTTTTTTAACAAAACCCTTGCTTTTTTTTGTTTTAGAAAGACGAGGCAATATAAGAATGATAAAGATGAAAAGATGAATTGAATTCGAAAGTAAAGGCACAATTTTGCACAAGGTTGCATTTCGGAAGAAATATTCCTATTATTAATATAGGTGCAAAAACTAGACATTTTCTATACACTGTTCCTATTGAAAAGGATTGAAGTATTGCCTTTAGGTAGCTGTTACATAAATGAATTGGATATTGAATATGGCAAGCTCACCTTACTTTACTGATTAACGTGTGAAAATACTGGTGGTCGAGCCATTATGTAAAAACCGTTTTCTATTTCAACGAGATTTGACAATCCTATATTAGGAAAGCATGCAATAAAAGTCGCTCCTTGTTTAATAAAGGTTTAAGTGGCCATCGGAAGTAAAATGATATTAAACTGTCATCCGACTTCAGGGTTTTTTGTTGTTGATGTTGTTTTTTTGAATGGATAAAAACAGATTTTCCTTCATTTCTTTCAATCCATAAACACACATGTCACAAGAAAGAGAGAAAATAAAATGAAAAGAAAAAAAAACAATAGCATGTTGACTGTTTCAAACATTGTTGCATCTCAGCTATATTTCTTTAGTTAATAAATAAAATAACCACTGTTTAATATCAACCCCAATAGTACATCTATCCGTCCCAGCATCAGAACAATTTAAGTATTTTTCTCAGACGTGTTTCTCACGGTCATGGCGTACTACGGATGCGAAATTCTCTCTTAATCTTAGTTCGGATGCAATAGATCACAAATCAATCAATGCCTTTCTTTATCCAAACACGGGCTATCTGTCAGAAAGAAACTTCATCAAGATTCTTCAATAATGATTTGCTCTCTTAGTTACTCCTTGCAGAAAACAGTTTGCTGCCTTCCGGCAGTGTCCTTGTCGTTGCTAAAGTATAAGAATAAAAATTAATCCACTTGAATTCTTTAAGGTTATTGGTTTAAACCCATTTCAATGGCAAGAACATTGAGGGAAAGGTTAAAAAAAACACACATATTAAACGCACGAATACAACAACAACAACACCATACACTACCCCCTCCCCGCCCCCACAAAAAGTATCGTGAGGTCGAAGTAGCAATCACAATTAGTGGCGCATTGTTCATATATTTGCAACTCTACAATCAAATTGAAGTTATTGTACTTTTCTTATAAGAAAAATTCAAAATCACACAAATTAGTTTGACTTAGTCCATAACGATTGCTACGGTAGATAACCATTAAAGTACAAAGTAACTATTTCTCATCAGTTGCTTCTCTTTTTCTTCTCTATTTCACTAGAGTGCATTTAACCATGACCAACTCAGATCATCCCGCATCGAAAACCAACGTTCTAGACCACTGAGCCAAAGAATCGATTCCCTTGTGCAGTTGCCACATATGATAATATATAATAAAATTATAAAAGCGAAGGCTAAGAATAAATAAAAATTGGTTATTACACGCATTGCAGGGTGTTTTTTTTTCGCATGAAATAATTGATCACAATAATACAGTAGAGAATAATATTCTTTTAATTTTACTTCTGTACGAAACTGTCTAACAGGTGCGAACGAATGAAGAGATACATAAAGAGGTAAAGAAGGGACCTGGGTCTTTGGATTTTTAAACGTGTTCGGTTTCTGTAAATAGCATTACTTTAACTTTATTTGTAGCACATCTAAGGGCTTGTGTGGAAGTGGGAGCTGGAACAGGGGTTCCGACGAAACAACAATGTTGACAACGTGTGTGATCATATCAACTATTTACCTAAAGAACATTTACTTCGAAAACTTCATTTTGATATTTACTGCAAAAAATTAGTCCATGTCTTACCAAGTTATAGCCCTTCAAAGTGCAAATAAAAAGAATCCCGCTTTCGAGTTCTTTCTTCTATTACATTTCTTCTATCTATGGCACTGTTTTACTGTAAACAGTTCGCTCTTCTTTTCTTGTGATGTGGACGAGCTTATTAAAACCAAGATCTCTTCGGTACAACCCTTGTCAACACATTCTGGCACGATATATAAGTGCAGTTGACAGCAATAATTCATGTTCATATAGTATACGATACATAAGGTAAATTCTATATGCCATGCATTTGAGAACAACAACACCAACAAAACACGGAGCTCTCTTGTACCATCCTGTAGATACAGAGACGTCGGGGAGGTAACTCGGGGAAAAAATTCGCCTTTCACGATAGCAAGTTAATCGGCCCTTGCGTAACTGAGGTTCAATAGCACAAAGCGCGAATTCTAATTTTCGCATTACAATCTCTCACCATATAGCAAAGTAACACAGGAAACAGTTTGCCTTTTTCTTTCTTTTAATATGCACGTAAATACTGAACCAGGTCCTCTTCGGTGCTGCCCTGGTCTACACTTTCTGACAGGGTTTTGTCTCAGTGCACTTCGCTCGCGCTCCACCCGGCGCAACTGCATTCTTACATAGGGTACATTACATATGGTAAATTCTAAACGCCGTGTTTTTGAGAACTCAAAAATACGGAGCTTCCATGCACTATTCTGAAGACGTATAGATGTCACCGACATCTCAGACTTTAGCGTGTAGCGTCAATTTTAATTGGATACTTAGGGCAAGAAAATCAGCCAATGCGTTACTGAGCTACAGTCGCGCAAATCGAGTGCTCTCAACAGCGCAAATTCCCGCTTTCGCGGTACTACCTTCTATTACAAGGCCTCTTTATATGGCAATGATTACGCAGGAAACAGCTCGACCTTTTCTTTCTTTTCATTTGCACGTGCATACTGAACCAGATCTTCTTCGGTGCTGCCCTGGTCAACACTTTTTGACACGGTTTTGTCTCAGTGTAGTTCGCTCGCGCTCCACCCGGCGCCAATCCAGTCTTAAAAAGTGTACGTTATATATGGTAAATTCTATACGCCGTGTTTTTGAGAACACAAAAACTTGAGAACAGGAGCTTTCATGCACTATCCTGAAAACGCATTTACGTCGGAGACATCTCAAACTTTATCGGGTAGCGTCAGCATTAATTTGATACTTATGGCAAGAAAATCGGCCAATGTGTTACTGAGCTACAGTCGTGCAAAGTGAGTGCTCTCAACAACGCAAATTCCCGCTTTCGCGGTACTTCCTTCTATTACAATGCCTCCATTAATAAAAAAAATAATAACGCGGGACACTGTTTGCATTTTTCTTTCTTTTCATTCGCACGTGCAAACTGAACCAGGTCCTCTTCGGTGCTGCCCTGGTCAACACTTTCTGACAGGGTTTTGTCTCAGTGCAGTTTGCTCGCGCTCCACCTGGCGGGACGGCATTCTTATATAGTGTACGTTATATATGGTAAATTCTATACGCCGTGTTTTTGAGAACTAGACTAGAACTGTGTCCATAGGACACGGATGCCCCCACTATGCATAAGTGCTCATAAACAAGAGCATGTATATTCTGTATGTAAGATTTAGGGGGGGAACACTTTTTTTCTGTAGTTGCAAATGAATTGAGGTGTTTTGTATATTTTTAATGCTGTCCTTTTATTTCAAAATTAGATATTTTATACTGAAACAAGGGCTGTCGGATGGACAGCATGCTTGACTATTCTTAGTGCTTGAAGGTATAATAAAAGCCTGAAATTAAAGAATTTTCAAAGACTTAAAAGGGGAATAACTAATGAACAATGCTTAACAGAGTTATGGGCCTTGGTGGAATGACACAGTCTACGGCCAAGTTTGAACCAAATATATGCAGTAGAATGGGAAGAAATAGTGAAAATGAGAAGCTTGCCCTAAAACATTAACCCGATAGCCACGCCGCAAGTACAATAGACATCCTTATTCTTTGAATAGTCGACATAAAAATGTTGTAAATATTTATGTACTATGAGGAATCACATTAGCGAAGACGAAGAAAGAGACACACAAGTAATTACATGTTGCTGATATTAAAGTAAGCAGGTAAAATTTACAAAATGTTACACATGAAAGTTAACTACAGATTAAAGTATAGAAACCCCAGGTGTGTCAGGTCCCGTAAAAAACATTACCCTTCCTTTACTATCATCTACACATTAAGGTTGTTCATCCCTGAAAGTTTAAGCAAAATCTGCCATCCGGTTTATGAGGAGTTGCGTTCACAAATTTATTTCACTTTATGGTATATAGTGAAAAAATCAACAAAGGGCCATAATTCCGTTAAATTTGGTCGCAGCAAAAATTTCTTCCTTTACTATCATCTACACATTACGGTTGTTCATTCCTGAAAGTTTAAGCAAAATCTGCCATCCGGTTTAAGAGGAGTTGCGTTCACAAATTTATTTGGCTATATGGTATATAGTGAAAAAATCAACAAAGGGCCGTAATTCCGTTAAATTTGGTCGAAGCAAAAATTTCTTCCTTTACTATCATCTACACATTAAGGTTGTTCATCCCTGAAAGTTTAAGCAAAATCTGCCATCCGGTTTATGAGGAGTTGCGTTCACAAATTTATTTCACTTTATGATATATAGTGAAAAAATCAACAAAGGGCCATAATTCTGATAAATTTGGTCGCAGCAAAAATTCCTTCCTTTACTATCATCTGTACATTAAGGTTGTTCATTCCTGAAAGTTTAAGCAAAATCTGCCATCCGGTTTATGAGGAGTTGCGTTCACAAATTTATTTGGCTATATGGTATATAGTGAAAAAATCAACAAAGGGCCATAATTCCGTTAAATTTGGTCGAAGCAAAAATTTCTTCCTTTACTATCATCTACACATTAAGGTTGTTCATCCCTGAAAGTTTAAGCAAACTCTGCCATCCAATTTAAGAGGAGTTGCGTTCACAACATTTCGGGACGTACGTACAGACGTACGGTCGTATTATCGTACGGTCATACGGACTGACGGACAAGTGCAACGCTATATGCTCCCGCTTTGTGGGGGCATAAAAACACGGAGCACTCCTGCACTATCCTGAAGACGTACAACAATTGGAAACATCTCAAACTTTAGCGTGTCTGTAGCGTAAATTTTACTCATAGCAAGAAAATCAGCCAATGCGTTACTGAGCTACAGTCGTTGCAAAAAGTGAGTTCTCTCAACAGGCCAAAATTCCGCTTTCGCGGTAATTCCTTCTATTAAAATGCCTCTATATATGACAATAATAACGCAGAAAACAGTTCGCCTTTTTCTTTCTTTTCATTCGCACGTGCATACTGAACCAGGTCCTCTTCGGTGCTGCCCTGGTCAACACTTTCTGACACGGTTTTGTCTCAGTGCAGTTCGCTCGCACGCTCACAGGGACCTGTAGAGTGAAAACTAGTTTTGTTTAGTAACTGGAGTACCATTACACCCAGAACCTTCAAACTTCAAAAGGTTATTATATTAGAAGAACCCTATTGGTTTTGGGTCCGTAGGTCAAAGGTCAAGTTCACAGGGATCTTTAGAGTAAAACTATTTCTGCTCAAAATATTTAGTACCATTACACCCAGAGTCTTCAAACTTATTGCAAACTTATTCAAACTTTCGAACGACGAACACCCATAACAACCAATAACGATACTTGTAACTTGAGCAATGAGACTCAGGTGAGCGATTTAGGGCCATCATGGCCCTCTTGTTTAATATGTTGGTATTATGTAATTGAATCCCCCTAGACCCTCCCCAACACCCCAAAAATGTTCTCTTTTCTCGCATGAGTAACCCACACCAACCCCCTAGCCTAGAACCAAACTATTTATTTACATGGGATGGGTAGGTACTCCCCACCCCCTGCATGAGACCACCGCCCCCACTCCTTCACCCCCGAATTATTATTTTTAATACATGCATGTTGGTATTCGATTCCCCATCCACCCTCAATGAAACATTTCATTCAATCATTTAGCTTCTATTTATTTGATTAGTCGGTAACAAAGTAAATATGAATTAAATACCAAGGTAGTAAACAGATAAAAAATTTTAATTAAAATAAAAACAAAATATTGATTTTAGCATCAGTAACTAACACTTGACAAATCATGAAATTACAAGTAAATTTATAAAGAGCAACGTGTATTATATAGCTTCTTATATATTGTACTAGCCACATTAAACGGTTTCACATTAATTTTATATCATAATTATACGATTATTTTAATCAGTGAAATTGATAAATGACTATTAAATATACTTATTAACTGACTTTATTTCATTTGCCCTTTAGGTAACTCAAACCTTATTGGAAACGAAACACTGACTTTATTTCATTTGCCCTTTAGGTAACTCAAACCTTATTGGAAACGAAACACATTTTCTAATAGACTATACTTTCTATATAGATATTAGGGACAGTGCTAACAGACCAGTTTTCAGGTCGATAATTTTCTCTGTTAAGCGGAAATGAAACTTTTTATTCTTCTTGAGTAATGTACGATTTGCTAAATATCTTTCTAAAGCTTATTTCAAAAGAAGTAGCACACTCTTTTGAACTTTACTTCCTTGGGTTATCTTAGATTTTGTTTTACATTTACCTCTTATTTGACACTGAGACTGAAATACTGCCTTCGTTAAATGCATTGTTTGCATCAGTATAACTATTTTTGTATCTTCTCACTCCACGCATGATACAAAATACGTATCGGTGAAATATAGGCCATCGAGCATTGTGATCTTACTGTATATACTTATCAAATGTGAAGTGTTAATGATGTGAAGTGTTAATGATAAACTATTATGTAATAACCATATATTGTATAACACATGTCACATTAATAAACAATTTACTAACTCATTCCCTTACTTGTTATGGGCCACAGTTACATTCCGAGCACCTCTGAGCGATATGACTTCCGGGGAGTTGATATACTGTGAATGCTTTGCCTCAAAGAAAAGCGCTTATCCAAGACAGAGCAAAATAGGCTGCATCTTTCAGAAAACTTAAGTCTTCATATTGACCATTCTAATGCAGTTTAACATATACTTGTCCGAGGATTTCTTGCATTGTAAACCTGGTCATGTTTAAGATGTTCGTTCAACACGCCAGATTATTCAAATCTAACCAGAAGACGTGTCATCAGTTTCAGTCTAATTGGCAAGGATCCATATAACAAATCTGGTTATTAAGAAGAGATGGAATTGAATTGGGTGTCTAAATCTTTCCAAGGAAGATCGTGTATAAATCAGATCGCTTTGGCAACCTATCATCGAAAATCCTTCATAAGTGCTAGTGCAACTGTCGTAGCGTACGAAACAAGTTGAACACACCTTTTATGTGCCGTTTGTTTCATCTTCAAAGCAGCAGTAGAGGTCTACAGGTTGGGATCAGAAAACTCGGTCTACGCGTCAGAAGATGATTGCAACAGAATCTGGGAGTTAGTCATTGCTTTGAAAGAAAGGATGACACACATATGATTGACGTGACAATGTTTTTCGGTGAAAACGTTCTTTACGTGGATATAAGAAAGCAATGCGTATGCTAAAGTCAACATTCTTTGCTAGGCTTCATGTTTATTTTTTTTTTACATTTGTTTGTTTTTTAGTTTGTGTGTGTCTGTTTAATGAAGTAAGATCACTTCTCGTATTAATTAATTATATAAGTATGATTTCTTAAAAATTATCAAATGACTTACGAACATTTAAATGTTTAAGAATTCAACACTATTGTGACTAGTCAAAATGGACGTGCTATTGTCCTTTCAGAATGTTATGTTAACTTCGTGTTTATATCCGATAGTGAAAAAGAGTGTATTCAGCCTTTATACGTCGTCATAAAGTGATTTTCATTTAGGTTTACATTGTCAGTCCATTTTCAGATGGATACATACTCTTTTGTGTAATTTTTATGTCATTGTCAATGGGTGAAGTCAAGGGATAGAAGAAATATTTACTACAGTCTCATAATTATTTTCACATTTTTTCATTTTGAAAAAAAAAAACCAACAAGATACAAGAGATATAATAACAGTGATGACGTAAGCTAGTGAGTGTAACTAAAGATATATCTATTCCTAGAAAAAGGCAACCAGCGTGTTTTAGTCCATACTATTAAAAAATACGAACCAGATATCAATATTCAGCATATAGTAAAACTAGATATAGCAGTTCAGTATAAATTAAAAAATAAAGTCTATCGACATCGGTAATTAGACTACAGATGTTAACTGCCTTTGTGAAAGACGTGAATATATATCTTAGAGCACACTGTTTATACTGTTGTCACAATGTTGTGTGGCGACAAGGACGAAGTAGGGGACTTACTTATTAATTTGTATTGGAATTGTTTCTATGCTGTCGTGAAATAGCATGTGTTTTGCCATTATCATAGAAATAAAATATTGCATTACTGTCGGGGTGTGCAAGTACCAATTTTCAGAAGTGTTGAACAAACAATGCCAAAATAATTATCTTAATCCTTCAGAATACTCATCACCATGTGATATACAAAGTTTCAGTCTTTCATTACCATCTTTAAAGGCGTTTTCATTATCTTTTCGAGGTGTGCTGTTCAGACACTGGAAAATAGCCGAACCAAGATTTTTGCGCGTTTGATATTTTCTTCCAGCAAAGTGTTTTTTGAGCCTCGGAATGACCGAATGCAATAACCTGACAGCACGGAGACCAGCTGCTGGTCGACGGTTTGCGAAAATTTCTTAAAGGTCATGTGACACGACTATAGCAACTGTGTCTATTCAAAATAATCATAATGTACTGATTAAAATGGTTTAATTACGAAATTATGAAAGTATTGCTGTTGTTAAGAAAAAACGTGTTTTTGATGATCGGCTGTTTCCGTTTCAGCCGCATTTTTTGGCTGTTACGTAGATTTATCCCTACTGTACCAAGCAGTAGTGCAGAATTACACTGCTCATAACGCATCCGTTTTTAAATGCAAAAATAACACTAAACCACAAGTGCTAGAAACACAATAAAGGCACACTTATATAAAATAACATGCTATAAATTGTAAATTAAAAAATATGTGATTACTTCTCGATATTTTTTAACTAAATTCAAACTTTGTGTCGGAAGAACGGGTTGTAATTTACCTTAGCAGAGAATGTGATTAATAAATATTCCAATTTCTAACAAGTTGTGGTTCTAAATAAAACTATCTCCTCCACGTTTTAACATGTTATGTAACACTCCCGCACTTGATGATTACGTCATAAACAAATTCTTTGTCATTTAAGTGTAGTAAAATTTAAGCGAATTTAGGCAGGGCTAAATTAAAGCCCTGATTTAGGTGACCTAATGTGTTATCATTTGTTTCACTGGAATGGAAATTCACATTACAGTGTGTTTTCACGTTGGGATATTGTTTGAAAAAAAAATAATATGGCATGTCCATCAAGCAGAAATTTGTGTCTGCATATAAATTAATATCCAATGAAATGTCAAAGATCCATAAATCACGCCTTATACTGTGGGAATCATGCAAATTAACCTATCTATCTATTTGAGCTTATTTATCGTCGGTACCGGTTGCCCATATGACCGACGCCCCCTGAAGTGATTAGTTATTTTATGTTGTGGGGGTAGTGCAAGATACAGAAAGCATCCCTGGTTCTTTTGCATTCTCAGTGTATAGCACTGATACATGGGACCTCAGTTTAACGACTCATCCGAAAGACTATTAGAAATGTTAGTGGAGGAGCGGGGATCAACTCGGGACCACTGGTTTACCAGTCCAGCGCGTTACCACTGGACCACATCCGCTCCTCAAATTAACCTACCCAAATGGGGTGGGTTAATTCTGCATAGCTGTCAAAACAAAGCATTAACTTTTTTATAACCCAATCAATGTTAAAGTTGAGACAATTAGAAAACTTTTATGGCAAGTGATCGTACAAATTGATTGAATTACTTTTGATCAGTCACGCTTGTGAAAACATTATGTAATAGTTGCTTCAAACATGGCCTTAATTGAGACCCTGCTTCCAAATAGCATGTCACAATGGTTTTTACTTTAATAGCTTCCATGCAGTTAAATAGTTTAATTAGATAATTAAATGTAATAGATCTGTTTATGATGGAAATAAAAACCATTCGACTTCTAAATGTTAACAAAAAAAGAGAAAAACAATGTGTTTGTGTTAGGAATTTGACATAGTTTTTAGGGCTTCTTCTTACCATATTATTTGTTCTTCGATCATTATTTTTTTAAAATCTAGAATAATCAAAAAAAGATATGCATTTATAATGAAAAAAAAAATATAGATCTAGTCAAAGATTTCTTACACGTACCTCAGGCAAAATATATCACAGACAAATTAAGCAACACATCACTGTAAAGAGAACGTTTTTATGGGAAAATAATCTCTCGATTTGAGTTAGCTAATCAAGTCTTCCAAATAACTGCATGGAATAAAAATGAGCAATTTCAAAATCTTTTTGGATCAGCTACTTGGAAAACATCTCTAGATATGTTCACTGATGTATCTTTTAATTCTATAACCCTAATTGAACTAGCCTCTATATACATCGTACTAATTGGCTTCGTTATAATACTAATTCCAACAAATTTCAAATTATTTATTTAAACAATCTTCAATGTATATTCATGATGTTAGCTAAACTTCTTCAATTTTTTTTTTTTTTTACTATTTTCAGTCTACATTTTAACTTTCCATCATAATTTTCAAGTTTTTGTTAACAGACCAGGCAGCTGTGTCAAGCGTCAAGGTATAAATGTGCGTCACTTTCGGTTTCGCGCGTGACAGGTGCGCTCGACCAAGTGCGTAAAATATGGATTTTAATTTGCTGTAAAAACATCAGTAAGATGAAAATTATCTGCGGAATTTTTTAAAACTGTCATAGTTAGATATATATTTTTCGCTTATATGTAAATTTCGAGGTAAAAAATTTTTGTCGCATCACCTTTAAAACTTATGAAGGGCCTTGCTTTTGTAAAACTTGGCATTCACAGATTTACTCTTTGGTACCGCAATATGAATAGCAGGCCCTCGATTTGTTAAGAAAATTACATACATTACCTTTTGACGCTTATGGTGCGTTTTGCTATACAAGGTTTTTGGCTCCTTTGGTTGCCCATATTGTTCTGTATCTTGCACTTGGTCTCCGTAAAAGTGAACCCACGTCTCATCGTCAGTGATGATATTTACGAAAGATTGTTGTATTGAGGGAACTGATTCAACAATTGTTTGACGATTCTAAGCGAAGCCAGTTTGTGAACTTTTGATGGAGTACCAATCTGGCACATACCCTTCTCATTTTTTAAAACACGTCTGAGAATTTATGAGCAGCTCTTACTGAGATACCATCGCATTTAGCATTATGTCTAGTTGTAAATCTTGCATAAAAAGCAATCAAATCCTTTACTTTTTCAACTGTTTTTGGCGAAGTTGCAGTTTTCGGACGGCATACATCAGGCGCATATTTCACTGAATCTACACCACTTTGAAATTTCTTACACCAGAGGAAAAAAGTTCATTGTTCCTTTGAAAACGACATTTTTAATTAAATATGTCTTTCGCCTGTGTACCAAGAATACAGTGTTCTTGATTTAGGGCCGTATTTGGTCAGTGAAAGACCTTTTCCAACCATTTTAGCTATAGTGAACAGGAGAAGAGAGTGCTAATCGAGCTATTGTCAAAGCTAAACTGAACGGATTGAAACATGTCTTGTATCAATGGAGAGCTTGCACAACCCTAGAACACCCTTCGTACAATGTATATCTTTAAAATGATTGTTGCAGGCAATCGACCTAGATATACTGAAAAAGTCTTATCTGTATCTTACAAGGGAAAAATGGATATATTTAAGTCAACAACAGCTGAATCTCATCTCAAAACAAAACGATTTACTTTGGTTAGTTACTTACAGTCCCATTGGCTGAGTCTCATCTCAAACAAAACGATTTACTTTGGTTAGTTACTTACAGTCCCTAGCTCTTTGTACACGATGAAATCCGACATTTAATTCGACAAATCAGTTCCTTACAACCCATAGGAACTCGTATATATAAACAAGATTGAAAGAACTGGCGAACATTCTTATCAAAAGAAAATATCCTATTCAAATAATTAAATCTGGAGTCATTAAAGCACTTCAAATTCCTAGGGGTACTCTACTAAATGTTAAAAGCTCTGAAAGGGAAGATATTACACCATTAATATCAACACACAATTCAATCCAAAAAATAGAGAGGTATTTGGCATACTAAAAAATAATAGGGAAATTTTAAATACAGACAACAAAATGAAAAAAGTTTTAAATGATACCAAGATAATACAATGCAAGCGTCAACTCCGAAATTTAAAACGCTTTTTCACTCAATCTGAGTTAAGTGATAACATCGCTACTCCGTCTGTTAAGAAATGTAATCAGCCCCGTTGCGGGCTTTGTACTTATATTATTGAAGGATCATCTTTAAAAATTAAGAATAAATGTTTTCACATAAAAGAAAATATGGACTCTGCAGTAGAAAATGTTCTATATGTTTTAGTGTGTAATGGTTGTAATGAATTCTTTATAGGACAAACAGGAGATAAATTAAGAAACAGAAAGACAGTCCATGAACAGCAAATGAGAGACCCGTCAACAAGACAATTACCATTGAGCTCACATTTTGATATATGCTCAAAACAATGCCCTAAATTTTCAATATTTCCATTTTTCAAATTCCATAGTAATGATGTTTCAGCTAGGTTATCTAAAGAACGTTATTTTATAGACATTTTTGAGCCAAAGCTTAACAGTTATTGATGACGTCATCATTTTAGACGTTGTGTACACACGTTGCTAATAGGGGTTTTACACATTTTGTTTTATTGCCCTGATGATAAAAGAAACCGGTTGGCAATTACAAAACCCATGTGATGCTTTTATTTTTTCATATTTAATTACTTGCCCGGCACATTTTTAAACTTTTATATATACAAATGTATATATATCTCGAACCAGGTATAAAGATCTTATAATCGGTGAAACATACAATATATACAATATATAATTTATAATATATAATAAAAGAGGACTAAAACCTCCATAAAAATTATCCTCATTCCTTATAATCGAGTTTCACCGATAATAAGATCTTTATACCTGGTTCCATTTACTACTCCCTTAGAAAAGTTGACACAAAGAAAAAATAAAGAACAACTTGAATCGTTACTTTAACTATTGATTTCGGATATATTAAAAAAAAACTGCTATGTAAGATAAAAGGCTAGTTTCGATTTAACAGGGAAGTAAATTATTTGTCCTAGAAATGGACAGTAACGGATGTAAATTAACAATTTGAGAATAAAATGAGCGATATTAAGACAAAGTTAATAGTAGCTGCTATTGATTTTGGAACAACCTACTCCGGTTATGCCTATTCGTTGAAAAATGAGTACAAAAAGGACCCATTAAAGGTTTGATTTCCTTTATAACTTTAAAGTTCTGTATGTTATAAAAGCTCTTCTTTCACCTTTAAGCGATATTCTTTAGGCATGTCCAAGTGCAACCATTTTTTTTATATTTTAACAGTTACAGTCTACATGTTATTTACTCATTTCATATTCGTTCTAAATATAGCTCAAATTTACAGATTTTCAGTCATGTGACGTGTAAATTGAGTCAAAGTGCTATCACACAGACGAACAGCGTGTTGAGATTGCATCCGGGCATTCTGCTTTTTTATCCCTCCGCCTTTGGCGGAGGGGATATTAGAATTGGTCTCCGTCCGTCCGTGTGTCCGTCCCACTTTTGTCCTGAGCATACCTCCAAAAGTACTTCAGTGATTTTCTTCAAACTTCATTCACTCAAAGAGCTCATTGAGAGAAAGTGCACTGTGTAAGAATAATAACTCTATCTTGCCTACTTTTAGAGTTATTCCCCTTTATCAGATTTACTTGAAAAAACTTTGTCCGAAGCATAACTCCAAAAAGATTTGAGCGATTTTCTTCAAACTTCATACACTGGCAGAGCAAATTGGGAGAAAGTGCATTGTGCAAGAACAATTACTCCACCTTGCCTACTTTTAAAATTATTCTTCTTTATCAGATATACTTTAAAAGTCTTGTCCAGAGCATAACTACAAAAGTACTCTAGGGATTTACTTCAAACTTGATACACATATAGCACATTAGTGGAAAGTGCAGTGCACAAGAACAAAAACTCTACCTTGCCTACTTAAAAAAATATCCAGAGCATAACTCCAAAAGTACTTGAGGGATTTTATTCAAGCTTAACACACTGACATAGCAAAATGGTAGAAAGTGTATTGTGCCAGAACAATAATTCTACCTTACTTACTTTTAGAGTTATTGCTATTTATCAGATTTACTTGAAAAAAATTGCCCGGAGTATATCTCCAAAGTACTTGAAAGATTTACTTCAAACTCTATACACTGACATAGCACATTGGGTGAAAGTGTATTGTGCCAGAACAATAATTCTACCTTGTCTACTCCCCTTTATCAGATTTACTTAAAAAGTTTTGTCCAGGGCATAACTCCAAAAGTGCTTTAGGGATTTACTTCAAACTTAAAACACTGACATAACACATTTGTAGGAAGTACAATGCACAAGAACAATAACTCTACCTTGCCTACTTTGAGAGTTATTTCCCTTTATCAGATTTATTGAAAAAAAAAATCCAGAGCATAACTCTAAAAGTACTTGAGGGACTTTATTCAAACTTAATACACTGACATAGCACATTGGTAGGAAGTGCAGTGTCAAGAACAATAACTCTACCTTGCCTATGTTTTGAGGGATTTTCTTCAAACTGCATACGCACACTATCGCATTTAGTTTTTGAAAGTACAACCTTCAGGTAACTTCTTCCATGTGTAACATGGCTCTTGTTACAAATTTAAATCTTTCTCAGATCTCATCTCTATCCATGGTTTGATTTGCATTTAGTGTATGTATCTTCCAGTTTTCTGAAATCAATTTCGCGATTTTACAACATGTAATGCCTCGAGCTACATGAGGCTTGAAATGTAGAATTTAAATCAGGAACTGGAAGAAGAGGGCCAACATTGCAGCAAGAATATATTCATTATAAAGACGGGCATTTTAATTGCCTTCGAAAACGAAGTGATAACTATGCTACTGCATACCGTAATAGTCCGTCCCAAAGTGATCACTGTCTCTGTTTGAGTTACCGGTTGCCCATATGACCGATTCCACCTGCAGAGATTATTTATTTCATATTGTGGGGGATAGTGCAAGATAAAGAAAACATCCCATTCCAGAGACACCTCTGGTTCTTTTACATGCTCAGTGTATAGCACTGATATATTGGACCTCGGTTTAAGGTCTCATCCAAAAGACAATTAATAATGTTAGTGGAGGAGTGCGGGATCGAACTCATGACATCTTGATTACCACTCCGACGCGTTACCACTGGACCACTGATCCGCTCCTTTGATCACTGTGTGGTCAGGGTAACCGACTTTGTCGGGGAATCCTCACATGGTCAGAGCAAAGCTCTATTCGATGGAAAGAATAATTGTCTGCTAGTTTTGCCTCATACGGTTCATAAGTCAGCGAGACTACTTTCGACTTTCACGGCGATGTCAGTGCGTTCAAACAGATCTTACGTTGAGTTGTCAGTAATATATTTTTAAACTTTTGATATTTTTCTTAATGATGTTGGTAATTCTGATGGTGTTGCTGTTGTTAATATTATGGCGTCGCTTTGTTTAACTGTATTATTTGAAATTACCAGCAATATGCTCCTGTCTAATATGATCCGTTAGCAGCTAAGCTTGAATCAAAGTATTCAGATTGATTGTCTTCATCGATTGATCAAAAATACAACATGCAGAATGAATTAGATGTTTTGATATAGGTATTTCTTTCAGATTTACGCAAACCAGGACTGGTCGGGCGGATCTTTGGTAACACTGAAAGCTCCAACAGTGGTACTGTTTGACCGAAATGGCAGGTTCGATTCTTTCGGATACGAAGTGAGTATTTTAAGGCGTGTGAAGTTGGCTTGGAGTTGGTAATTGGGGACTCAAAAATACACTTCTTGCCTGTAGTTTGGGATTCAAATATAAATTCAAAAATACACTTCTGGTATGATTTAGGGGATTCACATGAACAGATGTATTTATGGAGTATATATTAAAAAGATTTTTAAAAAGATACATTAAAACTAATAGTGATCGAGGACGTGTCTGATCGAGCACGTGTCCAAACACTCTAGATGTAAAAATGTTTTCATTTTCAATCTGATGGCGTTTCTGATGAAGATTTGTAATTCTTTGGTTCTCAGCGTAAACGAATGGTGTCATTTGAAAACAACAAATTAGTTAACAGGACTGTGTAATGCATCATCGGGTATTGTCCAACACCCTTTTTTCACTGCAAAAGTTAAGATCCGTTATACGGCAACGTTTTATCTCATCGAGAGTCTTGCAAGTAAGCAAAATGACTGGCTGGCTAGGTCTGGAATTCGATTTATTTTCAGAGAGTAAAGGTTATATCTGACGTAGTTGCGAGTAACCACATCTTCTAAAATCATTAAAGAACTAAACATCGACTACTGATTTAATGTACTCAAAGTGATTTCATGTCTGTCTGTCTGTCTGAAGCCAATATAATGTTCGTAAAATAACATGTTTTGTCGTGAATAAGTGTTTTCGTAAAATGACATACCTAGTCGTGTAAGCACTTAAGATTTTTTTCGTGAAATTTATTTGGGCATTTTAAGTACAAATTGTGCCTTTATTTGACGTTGCATAAAATAATACAAATTGTTGAACTTGTGTATGTTTCGAGTGTGGTTTTATTCATCATGGCAGAAATATAATTTTAAAGATCCAGTGTTTCACTTGCAAAGAAAATGATGTGAAATACATGAACATGTATTAAATTAAAATTAACACCGTTATTACATATATCATGCAACTACTCTTCTTACTAGCATCAAACCTTATAACAGACATTGGAAATTCGTTTTGTTTTTGATAAATTTAGATTTGCCTAGGGTTTCGTGACTACTCCCGTAAGCGCAGCTTATTTACATTTAGCTGATATATCATCAGTTTGCTGATACCGTTTGTGTTTCCCAGAGATAATACATATTATATAGAGATATGGGGTTTTCGTTAGAAGCACATATGTAAATTCTGTTATTTTAGTATATTTATCATTTTAGTTGAAACTTGGCCTATAATTTTGCAGTTGCAAAAAGCACAGATATGTGTCGATTTTATATTTCTATAGCAAAAATAAATATTAAGGATAGCCTCCTGAAGCTTTGAAATGTGAACTACATCTGTAAATTGTTTTATCTTCTGTTATTTTATATCTGACATATATTTTCAAACAGGCTGAGAACAAGTATGTCAAGTTGTCCGAAGAGGACAAACATGTTGGATGGAAATATTTCAGACGTTTTAAAATGAAACTGCACGAAACAGTGGTACGAACATGGAAATCTGTTATAAAAACAAGTATAAAAATAGTTTCCATTAAGATGTCTCGTGTTGCTACTAAATTTAAATCTGCTACTTTTTACTGAAAAAAATGGGAATATAGATACGTTTTTCTATTAGTGAACCTTAATAAAACGAAGATTTAGTAAGTACTCAAGTCTAGCAAAAGCGAACTCGTTTCTTAAAAAAATGATACTGTATGATAGAATAAATGATTTAATACCTTTTGAAAGGTGAAGCGTTTCTTTGAAAAATCTTATTCTTTGTCAGGTAATTGGTGAACATATCATACGGTACAAATATACATGATAATCTTAGTACATGTATGTAATTTGTGTTTGATTTCCTTTCAGTGAATTGGTTTCAACCTTGAATTCATTTCAAGCAATGATATTATCCAATATATAAGATCAATTTCTCTTCTTTAACTTTTCATAGACACATTTTTTCAATCCGTATGTAAAAATGTCTGTTAACTCTGTGCATTACTGTTAAAAAGTACATATCAATTTCAAGGTAATTATAACTGAACAAGAGGATGTACTTATCTCTTTATATTTCATTTTTAAAGTATATCAGAAGAGGCATGTGGCTCAATGATGATCAGAACAACAAAACGCCTGCTATGGACGTTTTCTCGGCATCGATAAAATACCTTAAGGATCATCTAATGAAAAGACTCAATGACAGACTGAGTGACCTTCGTGAAACAGACATACACTGGGTTCTTACTGTACCAGCAATTTGGAATGATGGTGCCAAACAGTTTATGACAGAAGCCGCCGAGAAAGTAAGGAATCTCTTGTACCTTTGCAGTATTTTTGAATGAATAGCACACATAATATCGATGGCAGTATTTAAACTTTTTGAATAAACAAACTATTTAGCTTTTATTATGATTATGGCTACAAAGAATTGTAAAAACGTATTGGCCGCAAAATTAAAATCGATCCCAATAGCACGATCATTGGTAATCTACTTCTCTTTGTAGTATCCTACTATGCACAGCATTTAAATAATAGAAAAACAATAATCATAATAATCAGGAAGAAATTTAACCAGACATAACAAGAAGAAAAGAAAAAAATGAAATCGTAAGTTTGCTTCATCAGAAGCAGTCATGATAACAGATAAAGAGTGCATGCCATGACTTCCATCAATATAAGTACAACGGAACGTCTCCTGTTTCTAAATAATATCTATTTTCAGAAAGGTTTTTAAATACATTCCATCGCTTCCAGTAGAAAACTGTGGATATCTCAATGGCCTGTTTGTATTGTTAAGTGAATAGTGGAAAAAGATTGCCCTAGCCATTGATGATGTAAATTCATACGATTGGCTAAATAAAAGAAGTCCTAAAAGTAAAATTACAGAATATCGTGAATCAGTTGTTTCATAGGAATTTTCTTATACTTAGAACCAGTTGGCTTAGAACTTTAGAAAAGTATGATTTTGACTTACATGTATTTTGAAGGCGGGGATTCCAAATGACCAACTTACATTGGCTTTGGAGCCAGAAGCTGCTGCTATCTACTGCAAGGAATTATTGGTGTCCAAAGCAAGGGAAAAAGGGCAAGAGGCAGAGTTAGAGTCATTTAGACCTGGTGCACAGTTCATGATTTTAGATTTAGGAGGTAACTAAGGCGTATCAACTAATAATTACGTTTTGTAAATTAATCATGAAACGTTGTGTTCGAGCAAACAGGACTATTTTTAAACAAACGACATTCATTAGAGTTGAGATGCATTATTATGCATTAAAAAAATGTATTATATTATAAACCCACTAGAAAAAAAATGAAATGAAACATTCATTAAAGATATGATTTTTTGTGTAGTTGTATGTTTGCCTTTGAAATAAACACACGTCTTTCGTCGCTTCTCCAGGCGGAACAATTGACATAACAATACACGAAGTTCAACAAGAAGGAACCTTAAAAGAACTACATTCTCCCAGTGGTGGACCTTGGGGAGGCACTACGGTAGACAGGGGAATCGAAGAATTTTTAGAAACTTTGTTCGGTAAAGATGTGATGAAAGCATTCAAGTCAGAGTCAAAGTATGATGACCTTGACCTTCAAAGAACAATCGAATTAAAGAAGAGAGAATGCAAAGATACAGAACAAGAAAAAGTCAATGTAAAATTGCCAGTAGCCCTCTACGAATGTTATGAAGAAAAAAAAGATAACAGTTTTGCAAAAGCTTTAACGCAGAGCCACTTTGCCGAAAGCGTTGTAAAGAAAAGAGACAGACTGCAAATTGACAATGATATATTTTTGAATATGTTCGAATTCTCAAAAGACAAACTGGTGAAGCATATAGAATACCTTTTAGACAAACCAGGGCTGAGAAATGTACGGACGTTGATGATGGTAGGAGGCTTTTCGGAGTCAGAGATAATGAGGAATGCCGTGAAAAGAGCTTTTCCTTACAAAAAAGTAATCGTTCCTGAACAAGCTGGAATTGCCGTGGTAAAAGGTACCGTATATACACATTATTGACAAGTGAACAGTTGACTGAACTGTCAGCTACTGAGAAACATATAGTAGTATTGATATTCTTAATGTCGGTTCTTGGTTCCTAAAATTACATAAGTTGTTATTATAAGCTATAATTATTATAGACTGTACTTCTATTGTTTTCCCCTCTTTTTTTAGACGGAAAATTGGATTTAATTGAAGGTTGAAGGTCTTTTACATATCAAAATATATTATTTCAATTTTAGCTAGCTCATAATAGTTAAATTGCTTAACGTTGAAGATAAGATTCTTTTTATTTTGGTGTCCGTTGGTGTAAAATAAAGTCACCTGTAATATAACGCTAAAGCCGATTATAATAGTTTTTATCATTGATAAAACATCACTTTTAGCGTGACCTAGAGCGGAATGCATTAAAATTAAATGTCGTTTGACATACTTGTATTTCTTTCTTTTACAGGTGCTGTCATGTTTGGACATAATACAGATTCCATTAGATCAAGAAAGTTGCCTTACACCTACGGTATGTATTTGGGAAAACGAGAGAAGCTTTCAAAACGTTCTCAATGGTTTCAAATATTTCTTTCCAGAGCTATTCTTGCATTCTTTGAATGTCGTCATATATTTTATACTAAATGTTGGTAATGGAAAAGAGTGTATACGTATTTTCTACAAACCAATGGAAACCTTTAGTGTTTCTAAAGAGCAGTGTACCACATCATGTTATAAAGTAGCTGATTGACAAGTATTCAATTATGGTATCTTAAGAAGCCTGTTGTTCTTAAAATCAGTTAGCACACATCTGAACTTTATTCAAAATAAGCATAATTATATTCTATTTGCTTCTACTAAATTGTTTTCTCGGATGAGTTTAAAACTTTTTCTAAGATTTAGAACTATATCACAGCTTAGATAAAATGAAAAAAAGTTATGAACACTCCAGACGTCATAATTTTTGTCTATTCTTCACGACAATGTTCAGAATGCTTGTCTTTAGCGATCTTTCGGGTAGTCAAATCTGTGTCACTAGCTCAGGTCAAAGTAACACATTGACAACACTTAAGAGGTAGCATTTTTAGTTATTCTTCATTAAACTTGTTCAATGTGTTTGTCATGATTATTTCACGAGATAATGGGGTTACATTAATCAAAAGCTTGTTATTCATCTCAGATCAATCGAATACCATATGTACACTCTAAAGGTCATAGTTTAACCCGATCCTCATGAATGTTATCAAGAATGTGTATCTTAGTTCTTAGACTAGTCTGAAAATGGAACTTTTCAGCTCAGAAAATTGATCACACGCTCATTTTAGAGCTAAGACTTGTGAAAGCTCTTGCAGTCAGTTTTTTTAGTCAACCAACTGCTTTTCTTCATAATATTTTTCGGGCAATGAGAGATGTAGATTTATTCTAGAGATAGTACATTGATTTGTTAAATCCAGGGTGTAGTAGCTAAATCGTTCCCTTCCAGGCATAAGTACAGCTGTTCCGTTTGATGAAAGTCTGCACCAAGCATCGAAGAAAGTAATTCGCAATGGTAAGGAAATATGTGAAGAAGTCTTCAAAATATTCATTAAGGCCGGTGCCACTGTTGTACCAAACAAAACAAGAGTAGAACACACATTTCATGTGCCATATTTTGGATCTTCAACAGCAACAATAGAGATCTACAGGTCGAAATCAGAAAACCCGGTGTACGTGTCAGATGAAAGTTGTAACAGAATTGGAGAGATAGTAATTGATCTGCAAGGACGTTCGGACAAGGTCAGACAAATGATTGATGTGACAATGTCATTCGGTGACACGGTGCTTCATGTGGAAGCAAAAGAAAATGGAACTCAAAACAAGATGTTTGCTAAATTCGACTTTCTTAGACAGACATAAAGTTAACCTGATTTTTATTGATCGAATGTACAAAAATGATCAACCTTTTACTACTTTATCCAGCTCATGGCGTGTCTTTCTGGCTTATATAATTTGTTTGTTTAAATGATCGTCTGACTAGAGTAAAGAAAACTAATAAGATAGATGTACTGTATGCTATGACGTAGTATGGCGTGTCAAGCGTGGCAATATTCGCTAAATTTCATTTGTATTCTATACATTTATTTATATTCCATATTTTCTTATTCATATGCAATAAATGTCCATTTATATTCTATATTTTCTTTTTTAAATGCAATATTTTTTCATTTATATTCCATATTTACTCATTTATATGCGATATTTGTTCATTTATATTCTATTTTTTCTTATTTATATGCAATAATTTTTCTTATTTATATGCAATATTTTTCATTTATATGCAATATTTTCTCATTTATATTCAAGAAATGTTTCATCTATATTCGATATTTTCGTATACATATGTAATATTCATTCATATTCAAAATTTTCTTATTCATATGCAATAATTTTTCATTTATATTCAATAATTACTTATTTACATGCAATAAATTTCCATTTACATACAATATTGTTTTCCAATTTATATTCAATATTTCATAATATTTCATTTATATTCAATAAAAAGCCAATTCATTTGCTATAATTGCATTGTGGGATACAGAGTTTTACGTCAGAGGTCAAATTTTGTACCGACGTCTCTCAATGGATGTATGGAATAAAATGGCGGCGCCCATGGAGATGTAAAAATTAGACAGGTGATCATCACGTTTTAATGCATTACGCTGACTTTCATTTTATACACATAAATAATTTTTACCTTATAAATATTTGCGTTTCAAAAAATATAGAACATAAATAATTTTATGCAATATAAATGCTGAATTTTACCATATAAATATTTATTTATACAACATAAATGAAAAATTTAAAATATAAATATAAAATTATATCACATAATTTTTTTTTCCTGCTACGATAGGTAAAATTATCGGAAGAATGCCAATTTGTTGCACAAGAATATGCTAAATAAATTGCTGGCTCATTTTGTACTTTTCTTTAATAAATAATTCGTACGCATTGGTTCCGCCGAATTTTTAGCTTTACAGATTTACTATGCGAATAACTAAATTCAATGAAATTATTATTAGAATCATAATTATCTGACAGGTTATTATTAAGCCTGCAGCAGTTTTTCATGACAGGCTAATTAGTTGAATACTGAAAACAACCAAGTGTAGCGGGTCTTCGACGATCAAACGACAATTAACAGTGGTTTATCCAAACACGGATATGTCACCGCAATTGTGCAATTACGTTACAATATTTGTTTAGTTATAATTGCCGTCCTGTTAGTATTTGTAGCTCTGATAAGGACAAAGTACTTTAACATTTGGAAATTGACAGAAGTAAGGGCTGTTGTTTGTTCCTTGGGTGAAAAATCTTTAACCTGGGATTAAAAATAAAGAATGCAGTGAATGTTATATCAGTCATTAACACTGATATTTATTATTCGGAGCACTAGGTTAGTTCATCACGACTTTGATGTTCTTGTTTTAACGCTTGTAAATCAACTTTAAACCTAAAAGAACTAATCAGACAAAAAAAAACGATACTGAAGAAAACCCGTTTTGGGATTTAATTATATCCAGACTTTTAGGTTTAAATCGTATAATATATTGTATAATAAAACCATTGACAACCATCGTTAATCTGACAACAATTCATTTAGATGAAATCTAAGAATCACCATGTGTACACTTCCGCCATTCTCCAACGGACTACAATTACGTCACAAATCTTAAGTCTTGCTTTCTCCCGCCATGTATTTTTGCAGCAATGGTACCGTCCATAAACCGAGTGACAAAGTCAAATTGAGATTTTAAAGTCAAAATTCATGTATTTGGAGACCGCAGATTTTCGTAATTTCTTGGATTATGAAATGAAACAAGGATGTGATAAAAAAATATACATTCGACATTTTTGACTCTCGGTACCCTTTAATGTAATATAATAATGATGATAAAGTTTATGATGAAAAGAGAATTTTAGGGCCGACCTGTTGTAAATAAGGTTGGTCAGTCAATTATGAAGGGGATTCCTATTCTTCGAAGCGATGCATCCTTTTTAAAACCGATGCAAGTCATTGATGTTTTAAGCCCTATTCGTTGATAACTAACGAATATAGCTCCCAGGGAGCTATATCCGTTAAGGCACAACGGATAAAGCTCCCCGGTGAGCGATATACGGCAGAAGTTGTTAAGTTACAAAGCACTCTATGTCCGAATGTCCTTCATCGTCACAAAATTTTTTTTAAGTTTTTAGTGCACATTACTAAAATATTTGTTTTTGTAACCAGAACGGTTATTAGGAATATGCTATATTATGTTAAGTGTACCTTGAAATTATATACAAAATATTTTTTATGAGCTGGTTTAACTAATCCTCTACCATTGTCTCATCAAAGCGGAATAAAAGTGTATCAGGCATCCCACCCCCGTCAGTCTGTCCGTCCACAAAATACAATGATAAGAATACTCAAAATGTAATACAGCTAGGTTCGTGAAAGTTGTTGATCGATACAAATATGTAGATAACGAACGTTTATTTCAATTCCGTCCTCCGTGCCTCCATCCGTATGTACGTTCGACTGAAAATATGGATCCTGCAATCTCCTCCATTGCAATCTTATAATTACTATCTAATGATGACAAATAGCAAAATGAACATTATGTTCACAATTTTTAAATTTGCTCATCGTCTCTGTATTCAACAGTCTGCCTAACCATCGAAAGGAAATGAAGTTTCATTCATAAAACGTTTTGAGATGACAGACAGTTATCTGAAGGTTATGCTCACAGATTTAAAATCTGGTCTTCGTCCCTGTGTTTGTTCGTCTGTTTGTCCTTGCAGAAAACAGAATCTTACAATAACTCAAAAGTAAGAAGGCTACATTTTTAAAATTTTGAAAAATGATAGTTTAAAATGTTGTTTTCTTCCATGTATTCATTCGTCTTTCTGGCGTCCAGTGAATATGGTTTAGTACTTATACCAAAAGTACTGAAGATACATTCAGATATTTTCTAACTGATGGAAACTGCTACAAAACTGTGTGCATGAGTTTAAAAATGTGTTCTTCATCAAAGAAGTGTCCATTCCTCTTTCTGTCGGGAAATTGTTAAGCTTGATGCTGCAATGATGCAAAATATACAGGAAAAAAGGCATAAATAAATTGGCCGCTAATAAAATGCTACAGACTTGCTGTCTCAGACATATGTTTGCAAATATATAGCCTACAGCTTTCAGGTATTACATGTTCACAGAGTTGGTGAAAAATTAAAGTTTTTATAACAAATATACTTATTTAAACCCTTAAATATAACAGATTATATTATATATACGACTTTTTTGCAAATTTTGTGCCTTTTGTGTACTCGTGATTTGTAAATCATTTTTTTGTGTTGTTTTATAACATCAATTAAAATCAGTATCAAGTATCGCGTCGTTTTTTAAATATATGCAAAGCAAAATCTGATCAAGTATTATTGACTTCATTGCATTTTGGGCTGAGAAAGACACCTTAGAAAAAAATAGCGGTTGAATAAATACAGTTCCATAATATTATTTATTGTTATAAAACGTGAAACTGACTCCAGTAAAACATGAAATCTATGAATATTGACTGTTGACAACTTTACAGACTTCATGGAGAACGTTTCTGATACACGATGTTGTTCACATCCATGAGGTATCTGCTTTTAGTTGGACTACTCACTTTCATTGAGAATTGGCTATTAAAACACATATGTAATATCGCATCAATTAATTTTTGTATGTCCCTGTAATGTTACAAAATATTTTATGGATATAATATGCAGCCTGCTTAAACATACATTTGTACATAAATTGTCTCTAATCAATTTACTCATTCCCTTTCGTCATCATTTGGTAAAGCAAAAAAGAATTTTAGCAAACTTTACAAGCGGAAATCCCAACCATGAGACAGTAACACTTCAAAGACGAAAATGTACTTCAAAACGACTTAAAATGTGAAAGATCCAACAGTTTCTTTTCTCTTTAGCATTTTTTACTTTTCTGTTCTTGAGTAGAATCAGTTCTGAACAATTCTGAAAAAAGACCGATCATTACAAGTGTTTCATGTGTAAGTTATTCACCAAAACTTAAGAAAATCATCTTTAACTGCTTTAACTGATATTACACAAGTTTTATCTTGATGAAAGATACCACCTTTGATTTCATGCAACTTAGACTAAACGAGAGGCAAAACAAAGCATGGTTTGGTTATACAGGATAAAACATTGCAGTGCACGGCAAAATATAGGTATTCAGAAGCTTCTGCTTACAGAGCACTGTTAAACTGACGTCCTTTGAATCAATGACGCTTCAATTGTCATCAAGAAAGCTACAATTATAAACACCTTTATCCGCTCCCGTGACGTTTGAAATGGTAAAGACTAAAATATGCATACATTGATTTTTTTCACAGCGTCCGTTTTAAAGTAATAAAAAGTATGGGTATATATTTTTATTTCTGGGTTAACCTATTCTTATTTCTTTTGTTTGTTTACGTGTAGGAACTTGCGTCCCCCCCATTCACCCCCACTCCCGCTCTGCCCCCATAATTTTTTTCAAGTTTTGCTTTGTTTTACATGAGTAGGTTTTTACATCTACCCCCGAACATTTCTTTCATGTGAAGGTACCTGTTACTATCCCCCCCGCCCACCAGACTCCATCAGACCCAACAGCCCCGCCCCCCGTCAGCGGTGCTCGTGTTTTGACTTGCAACTTTTATTAAAAACCCATCACATTACTATGATGATTATCTTTTTAGTACTCACCATGTTCATATTGTGTTCAAATTTGATAATGCACGCACTGCCTGTAACTTACTTAAATACACCATAAAAAGACACTTGAAAGCTAATGCTGCGAGGGCATCCGTGTTTTATGGACACGTGTCTACTTTTTACATTTGTTTTTAATTTGTGTCTGTTTCTCTAATATATTTAGTTATATAAGTATAATTCCTTTAAAATTACTAAATGACTTACGAACAGTTTAATATTAAAGAATTAAACACCATTATGACAGTATGCTGTCTCTTCAGAATGTTATTTAAACATAGTGTTTATACCAAGATAGTGAATAGGAATTTGATCAGCCATTACTAACACTAACTAAAATAATGTCCTTTAAGGTTTACGTTTTCGATCAATTTTCAGAGGGATACGTACTCTTTTGTGAGTGTGTTTTTAATATTTATTTCATACTTTCCAGTGATTTACTGAATTAATAACAGTAGATGATATTCTGATAAACCACAAGTGAAATTTATAAAATACAATTTTCACTGCATCGTACAACTTATAACCCCGAAAGTGCTTCCCATTCATTCATCCAACGTTATCTACACAGTAACTTACCTTTGTTTATTTACAAAACAATGTACATGTAGCTAAACAAACAACAACAACAGCAACAAAAGGCTGCTAACAACTTCAAAAAGGTTTAAAGCACAGGTGCTAGTATCAAAATAGTCAAAAACGTCAATTTGATCAAAAATGCATATATACTTTTACTATAATTTAGTAAAGGTAAATTTTATTGAAAAAGTCATTTTCGATTTAAACTTTATAAATTAAGTGGCTTCCTGGTAGGTATTTGACATATGCGAGAAAGATACATGGGCCTAAGACCGATCCCTGTGGGACACCAGAAAGCACAGGAAGCCTGTCAGTGACCTTGTTTTCCACTTATACTTGTTGTGATTTTGAGATAGTTTTGTATCCATGAACTGATGTAGGAAAGAACTCCCATTTGTTTCAGCTTGTGTATGAGTTTGTGTTGGTCTACTTTGTCGAATGATTTACTGATGTCCATGACCTTGATCTAAGTTGTCAGCTCTTTCGTGTCTGGAGGAGATGAGCTGTGTCTCACAGCTATGTTTTGATTTGAATCCATGTTGCTGTGGGCAGAGTATGATGTAATTTTCAAAGTAATTCATCATGTTTGAAACAAAGACATGTTCCGTTAGTTTTGATGCTATACATGTGAGTGATATTAGTCTGTAGTTGCTTCTGTGTTTTGATTTTGACATGACATTTATCATTACTAAATTATAGTAAAAAAGTATATATGCATTTTTTTCGATAAAATTGATGTTTTTGACCAAACTGATGCTAGCACCTATGTTGAAAACTGGTAAAATGTCTGAAGGTTCTGGACTTTTTAGGCTAATATCTAAAGCTTTTGATAATGTTTTTTCGTTTGAATTGGACAATGTATCATTTACTGAGTATAGATATTATGCTTTTCATCACAGTTGTCAGTTGTTTTAATGCGATCGCACTGAGGCGAAAAGCAACAAATCTAGTTCCCGCGCTGAAAATTTGGTAAGAACAAGAGACCGTATATTTAATACGTATGAGTCGTTCTGTAAGAGATGATTAGACGTCTACAACAACAACACGCCATGGAAAACGATTTAAAATCGTCAGAAAGACTAATAAACGATAAGAATTGCATTGGAATTCAATGCATTTATTGAGTACAGACATTATAATTACCACATAGACCGTTTTTCGTGTAAGATCATACATAAAAATTTGTTTTGAAAAGTGCCCAAAAACGACTTTGCGTTCCCGTTGTTTTTTCTACATATGCCTAAAATTATCTATGAGTTCCCCCAACTTGTTTACATTAGAATTCTGATTCCTGTGATTAAATGAATCACAAAACACGCAATTTCACCTAAGTAATCCAGAAAAACAGGAAAACTTTAAAATACCTTATTAAAATGTAGTTTAGAAATTCACTGTCATAAAATCAATATGGCGGACATTTAAAAATCCAGAACGCGCAGGAATATATCTTATTGCTGATGTTGACATTTCTATATTACTTAGCTGTATCAGTTTGAATCACAAAAATTCATTGTTGATAATTGTTGTTGTTTTATTCTTGAAAGTCACCATAAAGTAAGCAGGCAATCATTTATTTTATCGTTTTTCTTGATACCATTTAAATGACGTCACGCACGTGCAGACAATAATCATTGGGGTGCACAACGGGTTTGTAAAATTGTTCACAGTATTGCTACATATTGCTTTTCAAATGAAATGAATAGAATATATTTCTTTTAAAAAGTATGAAATAAATATAATATATTTTTCTGTGTGAGATCGAGTAGCCACTCGTGAAAATGTAAAAGTCTTATGCTCACTCGTGAAATAAATGTTTAGGGGTAGAGCGCAGGGCTCCGGATCCGAAGGTCGCGTGTTCGATCCCGTCAGAGGCAAGATTCTCTCACGATCTTCACATTCCTCTACGCTGCGCGAATACTGGTATGGAACCCAGGAAGCAGTCATCGAGGGTGATGAATCTAAGTTGTAAGAACTTGTATCGCAATCGATGTAAAATAAATGAGTCTAAACTAAACTAAATAAGTGTTCGATATCACACAGAAAAACAAACAGCAAACAAATATCCTCTATGTCATTGTCAACGGATTTTGATGATATACCTACTGCTTATTTTTATTTTTTTTTCATTTTGAAAATAATAAGATATAGTAACAGTGATGGCGTAAGCAAGTAAGTGTGACTAAAGAGATCATTTGTTTCTAGAAAAATACAACCAGCGTGTTTAAGTCCATACTATTAATAAATACGAAGTAGATATAAGTTTTTGGGCATATTTAAAAACACTAGATAACAGTTCAGTATAAATTGAAAACATAAAGTCTATGTAAATCGATAATTAGACCACTGATGTTAACTGCCTTTATCAGATAATTGTGAAAGATGTACATATGTCTCTTAGAGTACACTTTTTGTACTGTTGCCACAATGTTGTGTGACGTCTAGGAAGAATTTGTGGATTTACTTCTCTTTTGTATTGAAAATGTGTCTATGCTTTCGTGAAAAAAACATGTGTTTTGCTTTTATCCTAGAAACAAAATATTGCATAAATGTCGCTCTATACAGGAGTGTTCAAACATGAATGCAACTGGGTCAATTTTCAAAAGTGTTGAACAAGCAACGCCAAAATTATTACCTTAATTCTTCAAAATACTCACCACAATGTGATATACAAAGTTTCAGTCATTTAATCGGATCTTTGAAGGCGTTTTTAAAATCTGTTCGAGGTATTTTGTTCAGACACTGGAAAATACCCGAACTGAGATTTTTGCGCGTTTGAAATTTTTCTTCTAGCAAAGGGCTTTGGGCCTTGAAAATAGGAAAAATGTCACAATTGGCAAGATCTGGCGAATAAGAAGGGGGAGGAAGCTGGACAACACTTCCTTTTTTCAGATATTCGTGTACAATGGCCGCTTTGTGTGACGAAGCATTGTCATGGAACAACGTGGCACAACGGAGACCAGTTGCTGGTTGACAGTTTGCGAAATATTTCTTTGATTTATAAAGGACTTTGCTTTTGTTAAACTTGACATTAACAGATTTACCCTTTGGTACAGTAATTTGAATAGCAGAACTTTGCCCTGTAAAGAAAGTTACATGCATTACCTTTTTGATGCTCATAGTGCGTTTTGCTATGGAAGGTCTTTGGTTTCCATTGGTTAACCATTTATTGTTCTGTATGTTTAGCTTTGGCTCATAAAAACGAACCTGCATCTCATCGCTAGTAATGATATAAATTTGTGAAAGTTCTTTTGTTGTATTGGGGGAACTTTTCCAACAATTATTTGGCGATTTTAAGCCAAAAAGGTTTTGCTCTTTTGTTAGGAGAATGAGTATTATCTGGCACTTAACTTTCTCAATATTTATTACATCTGAGAATCGTATGAGCAGCTCCTGCTGAGATACCAACGCATTTAGCTATATGCCTAGTTGTAAATCTTGCATCGGTACCAATCAAATATTTTACTGTTTCAACTATTTTGGCGAAGTTGCAGTTTTCGGACGGCGTGCATAGGGTGCATCTTTTACTACACCACTTTTAAATTTCTAACGGCAGCGTTTGACGGATGAAAAAGAACTTTCATTGTACCCATAAAAATACATATTTCTTTAAAGGTCTTTCGCCTGTATACCAAGGATACAGCGGTTCTTGGGGACCATATTTGGTCAGTGGAAGGAGACTTTTTACCAACTGTATTAGCTTTAGTGTACAAGAGAAGACAGTATTAATAGAGATATTAACAAAGCTAGACAGAACGGTTTTAAACATGTCTTGTATCAATGGAGAGCTTCCACAATCCTAAAACATCCCTCGTACAATGTTTAAAATTATTGTCGCAGGCAGTCGACTTAAAGATTTATCTGTGTCTTACAAGAAAAAAATTGGATATTTTTAGGTTAACAACATTCGCTGGATCTCGGCTCAGAAAAAAAAGTCTTGCATACGTATATTTTACTTTGATTAGTTACTTATAGTCTCTAGCTCTCTGGTCACGAAAACAGACATTTAATGCGACAAATCAGTTCCTTGCAACCCATAGTTACTTATAAATGTATATCTACAATATATTTGATTAGATTATTGATCTATAGTTCATAAAAATATTTAAGGACTAAAATCGTTATAAAAATAGTTCCTTCTAATTGCGACTTTCGTGTAACCGAGTTCCACTGTAAAGATAAATAGTTCTAACAGCAGTTTCAACTACTTCTGCTGGAAAAAGGCATTGGTTCCATTTACACAGTCTGTTAAAAATGTTACCTTACAGAAGAAATAACCAACGACATAAATCTTAAATTAAACTATTGATTTTGGATATATTACAAACTGCTATGTAAGATAAAAGGGTAGTTTCGATTTAACAGGGAAGTAAATTGTTTGTCCGAGAAATAGTAGTAACGGATGTAAACTAACAATGAGTGATTATAAGACGAAGTTAATAGTAGCCGCGATTGATTTTGGAACAACTTATTCTGGTTATGCCTATTCATTGAAAAATGAGTACAAAAGGGACCCATTAAAGGTTTGACTTCCTTTATAACTTTTAAGTTTAGTTTAATAGTTCTTCTTTCTCTTTTAAGCCACGTTGTTTAGGCATGTTCCAGTGCATACATTATATATATATATAAAACATCCCTCTATATGTTTATATATATATATATAACAGTTAAAGTTGACATGTAATTTACCCTTTATAAATCGCGCATTCAAACGCAAACGACTTAGTCATGTGACGTGTAAAGTAAAAACATGAAACTGAGTCAAAGTGCTGTCAAACAAACGAACAGCGTGTTGAGACTTCATCCGGACAGATGCTCTTTTACAAATTTAAATCTTCATAAGGTCTCATCACTATCATTGATTTTATTTGTATGTAGAAATTATACCATGAGCCAATAAGAATAGGGCCAACATTTGAGCACGAATGTATTCATTATAAAGACGGGCGTTTAAATTGCCTTCGAAAACGAAGTCATAATTATACTACTGCATACCGTAATAGTCCGTCCAAAAAGTGATAACTGTCTCTGTTTGAGATACCGGTTGCCAATATGACCGAATCCTCATGCAGATATTATTTATTTTATATTGTGGGGGATATTGAAGGATACTGAAAGATAAAGAAAGCATCCAATTCCAGAGACACTTCTGGTTTTTTTACATGCTCAGTGTATAGCACTGATACATGGGGCCTGGGTTTAAGATCTCATCCGAAAGACAAATAATAATTTTATTAGAGATCGAACTCGCGACATCTGGATTGAAGATTATGGTGATGAGGTCAATTTGTTGAAGTGTATAATTTGAAAGTACCGGCAATATGCTCCTGTTTGATATGAACAGTTAGCAGCTAGGCTTGAATCATAGTATTCAGATTGATTGTTTTCATTGACCGATCAAAAATACTACATATAGAATGAACTACATGTTTTGATATAGATATTTCTTTCAGATTTACGCGAATCAGGACTGGTCGGACGGATCTTGTTTGGTAACACTGAAAGCACCAACAGTCGTACTGTTTGACCAAAATGGCAGGTTCGATTCTTTCGGATACGATGTGAGTATCTCAAGGTCTGTGAAGTTGGCTTGGAGTTGGTAGTTGGGGACCCAAAAATACTCTTCTGTCCTGTAGTTTGAGATTCAAATATAAATTCAAAAATGCACTTCTGTTATGATTTACTTGGAGATTTACATGTACAGATTATTTATGAAGTATAATATTAAAAGACATTAAAAATATTAATAAAACTAATATTGATCGGGGACGTGTCTGATCGAGCACGTGTCTAGATGTAAAAATATAAATTAATTGTTTTCTTTTGCAATCTGATAGCGTTTCTGTAAATCCTTGATTCTTAACGTAAAAGAATGATGTCATCTGAAAACAACAAATCAATTAACTGTACTGTGTAATGCGTCGCCAGGTATTGTCCAACACACTTTTCACTAGAAATGTTAAACGGCAACGGTTCATATGAAGTCTTAGAAGTAAGCAAAATGACTGACTGGGGCTAAGTTTGAAATCCGATTTACTTTCAGAGTGTAAAGGTTATATCTGACGAGTAACCACGTCTTCTAAAATCATTAAAGAACTAAACTTCGACTACTGATTAAATGTACTCAAAATGATTGTTTCACAGAGATCAGACAGTCAGTCTGTCTGTCAGTCTGTCTGTCTGTTTGTCTGTATGAAGTCAATTCAATGTTCGTAAAATAACATGCTTAGTCGTTAAAGGAATTAAGTTTCTTCGTAAAATGACATACCTAGTCGTGTTAGCACTCAAGATTTTTTTCGTGAAATTTGGACATTTTAAGTGTAAATTGTGCCTTTATTTCAACCTCTCATAAGATATTAGAAATTGTTGAACTTCTGTATGTTTCGATTTGGCTTTATTCATCATGGCTGAAATATAATGTTAAAGATCCAGTGTTTCAATTGCAAAGAAAAGGATGTAAAATATAATACAAAAATGTCATCATTATTACATCTAAGTTTATAACAGACGTTGGAAATTCGTTTTGTTTTTGATAAACTTAGACCTGCCTAGGGTTTCGTGACTACCCAGCATTTAGCTGATGTATCATCAAGTTACTGATACTGTTTGTGTTTCCCAAAGATAATTTACATGTTATTTATTGATATGGGTGTTTTGTTAAACTAGCATGGATGTAACACATATGGAAATCCTGTTATTTTAGTATAGTTTATCATTAAGGTGAAACTTGACCTATAACTTTGCATTTGCAAAGAGCAAAGATAAAGTGTCGATTTTATATTTCTATAGTAAAAATGAATATTAATTCTAGCCTTCTGAAGCTTTGAAGTGTGAACAAGATCTGTTTTGATCTGATCAATTTTCTGTTATTTTATATCTGACATATATTTTCAAACAGGCTCAGAACAAGTATGTCAAGTTGTCCGAAGATGACGAACATGTTGGATGGAAATATTTCAAACATTTTAAAATGAAACTGCACAAAACAGTGGTACGAACATGCAAATCTGTTACAATTACAATCGCAATCAATGTCCTAGAAAAATGTCTTCTGCTGCTATTTAAATTGCTACTTCTTATTGAAAAAAAAGAGAATATAGATACTTTTTATATCAGTGAAACTTAATATTACTATGACTTGGTAAAAACTCAAGTCTTTCTAAAGCGAACTCATTTCTTTTAAAATATGATACTGTATGTTAGGATTTACGACAAATATCTTTTGAAAAAAAGAAGGTTTTGTTTGAAAAATGTTATTCTCTGCCAGGTATTTGTTTAATAAAGGCCTTTTGTATTTCATTCAAATTTTGGGGTGAACATATGATACGGTAATATACATGATATTCTTAGTACATGTATATGGTTTATGTTTGATTTTCTTTCAGTAAATTTGTTTCAACCTTGAATTCAAATTAAGCAATGATTTTCTTTTTATCCAATATATAAGATAATCTCCTCTTCTATCATTTTCATAGACACATTTTTCAATTCATAGGTAAAAATGTATATTAAGTCTTTCTTTTCACTTCCGTAATAATTGTAACTGAACAAGAAGATGCACAGATCTCTTTATATTTCCTTTTTAAAGAACATCAGAAGAGACATGTGGCTCTGTGATGATCAGAACAACAAAATGCCTGCTATGGACGTTTTCTCTGCATCGATAAAATACCTTAAGGCTCATCTAACCAGCAGGCTCATGGACAGACTTCCTGAATTCCTTGAAACAGACATACACTGGGTCATTACCGTGCCAGCAATTTGGAATGATAGTGCCAAACAGTTTATGACAGAAGCCGCCGAGAAAGTAAGGAATCTTTAGTACCTTTTCCTGTTTGTATTGTTAATTAAATGGTGAAAAAATGTTTGCCGTAAACACTGATGATGTAAAATCATACGGTTGGTTAATTACAAAAAGTTCTAAAAAGTATAATTACAGAATATCGTGAATAAGTTTATTCATGGGAATTTTCTTATACTTTGAAACAGTTACCTAAGAATTTAAGAAACGTGTGATTTTGACTTACATGTGTTTTGAAGGCGGGGATTCCAAATGACCAACTTACATTGGCTTTGGAGCCAGAAGCTGCTGCTATCTACTGCAAGGAACTATCGGTGTCCAAAGCAACGGAAAAAGGGCAGCAGGCAGAGTTAGAGTCCTTTAGACCTGGTGCACAGTTCATGATTTTAGATTTAGGAGGTAAAACTTAGGCGTATCAACTAATAAATACGTTTTGTAAACTATTCATGAAACTTTGTGTTTGGGCAAATAGGACTAATTCTAAACAAAACGAGATTCAAAGAAACTGAGATGCATTATTGTTAATACTGTGACTTTTTTCCAATTTTTATTTTCGTGTTATAAGAAAGAAAAAAAGTAATAAAAACACATAAGAACAAGAGGGCCATGATGGCCCTGTATCGCTCACCTGAGTATGACTGCTTTTAACAAAGTTGCTATGGACCGAGTTAATTGACCCCAGATGACCCATATTCAAATTTGACCTAGAAATTATTGAAACAATCTCTTTGACACATTTCAAGGTTATTTGTACTGAAAATGTTACCTCTAGAGTGTTAACAATATTTTTCCATATTTGGGCTCTATGACCTAGTTTTTGACCCCAGATTACCCATATCCAAACTAGAGCTACAAATCATCAAAACAACCTTTCTGACAAACTTCCAGGACATTTGGACTGAAAATGTAGCCTCTAGAGTGTTTAAAAAGGTTTTCGATATTTGGGCTCTGTGACCTAGATGTTTCGACTCCAGATGACCCATATTCAAATTTGACCTAGAAACCATAGAATTAAGCTTTCTGACAAATTTCCAGGTTATTTGGAATTAAAATGTTACCTCTAGAATGTTAACAAGGTTTATCCATATTTGGGCTCTGTGACCTCGTTTTTGACCCAAGATGACCCATACTCCAACTTGAGCTAGAAATCATCAAGAAAACCTGTCTGACAAATTTCCAGGGTATTTGGACTGAAAATGTAACCTCTGGAGTGTTCAAAAGTTTTTTTTATATATTTGGACCATGTGACCTAGTTTTTGATCCCAGATGACCCATATCCAAATCTGAGCTAGAAATCATTGAAGCAATCTTTCTGACAAGTTTCAAGGACGTTTGGACTAAAAATGTAACCTCTAGAGCATTAACAAGGTTTTTCTACTTTCGGGCTCTGTGACTTAGTTTTTGACCCCAGAAACCCTATATTCAAAACTAAGCTAGAAATCATTGATAGAACCTTTCTGACAAATTTCCAGGTTATTTGGACTGAAAATGCTACCTTTAGAATGTTAACAAGGGTTTTCCATATTTGGACTCTGTGACCTAGTTTGTGACTCCAGATGATCCATATTCGAACGTGATCTAGAAATCCTCAATGCAACTTTTCTGACAAATTTCCAGATTATTTGGGCTGAAAATGTAACCTCTAGAGTGTTAACAAGGTTTTTCAATATTTGGGCTCCGTGACCTACTTTTTGACCCAAGTTGACCCATATTTAAACTTGACCTAGAAATTGTCAACGCAAACTTTCTGACAAATTTCCAGATTATTTGGGCTGAAAATGTAACCTCTAGAGTGTGAACAAGATTTTTCTATTTTCGGGCTCCGTGACCTAGTTTTTGAACCCAGATGACCCATATTGAACTTGAGCTAGAAATCATTAATAGAACCTTTCTGACAAATTTCGAGGATATTTGGACTGAAAAAGTAGCCTCTAGAGTGTTAACAAGGTTTTTCTATAGTTGGGCTCTGTGACCTAGTTTTCCAACCCTGATAACCCATGTTCGAACTCGTTCGAGATATCAATGAGACAAACATCCTGACTAAGTTTCATGACAATTGAGGCAAAAATGTGACCACTAGAGTGTTAACAAACTAATTGTGGACGGACGGACGGACGACGGACGACGGACAAAATGTGATCAGAAAAGCTCAGTCTGTCACTACGTGACAGGTGAGCTAAAAATGCAACATTAATTAAAGATGTGAATTTTGTTGTCGTTTTCTTTTTTTTTTTTTTTTCAATAAATAAACGTTTTTCTCACTTCATCATCAGGCGGAACAGTTGACATAACAGTACATGAAGTACAACAAGACGGAAGCTTAAAAGAACTACATTCTCCAAGTGGTGGACCTTGGGGAGGCACTATGGTAGACAACAAAATTGAAGAATTTCTAGGAACTTTGTTCGGTAAAGATGTGATGCAAGAATTCAAGTCAGATTCAAAGTATGACGACCTTGACCTTCAAAGAACAATCGAATTAAAAAAGAGAGAATGCAAAGATACAAAAGAAGGAAAAGTCAATATAAAGTTTCCAGTAGTCCTCTATGAATGCTATGAAAAGAAGAACGATAACAGTTTTGCAAAAGCTTTAGCGAATAGCAACTTTGCCACAAGCGTCATAAAGAAAAGAGACAGACTGCAAATTGACAATGATATATTTTTGAAAATGTTCGAATTCTCCAAAGAGAATCTGGTGAAACATATACAATACCTTTTACACAAACAAGGACTGAGAAATGTTAGGACGTTGATGATGGTAGGAGGTTTTTCGGAGTCAGAGATAATGAGGAATGCAGTGAAAAAAGCTTTTCCTTACAAACAAGTTATCGTTCCTGAACAAGCTGGAATTGCCGTGGTAAAAGGTACCATATATACAAATAATTGACAAGTGAACAGTTGACTGAACTGTCAGCTACTGAGAAACATATAGTAATATTGATATTCTAAATGTCAGTTCTTGGTTCCTATAATTACATAAGTTGTTATTATAAGCTACAATTATTATAGACTGTACTTCTATTGTGTTCCCCTCTTTTTTAAGACAGAAAATTGGATTTATATGAAGGTTGCAGCTCTTCTACTTATCAAAGTATATTATTTAAATTTTAGCTATCTCATGATGGTTAAATTGCTCATTGAAGATAAGATTCACTTTTTTGGTGTCCGTTGGAGTAAAATAAAGTCACCTGTAATGTAACGCTAAAGCCGATTATAATGTTTTTTATCATCGATAAAACATCACTTTTCGCGTGACCTAGAGCAGAATGCATAAAAATTAAGTGTCATTTGATATACTTTGTATTTCTTTGTTTTACAGGTGCTGTCATGTATGGACATAATACAGATTCCATTAGTTCAAGAAAGTTGCCGTACACCTATGGTATGTATTTTAGAAAAAACGAGGGAAGCTTTCACAAACATTCAAATATTTCTTTCCAGAACTATTTTGCATTCTTTGAGGCTTAGATGTCATGATATAGCTTAGACTTACGTTTGGTAATGGAAAATGTGTGTATGTAATCTGAAAGATTGTTTCCTACAAGCGAATGGCGCTTTTTAAGAGCAATGTACCTGGTTGTTTCAAAACGTAGCTGATTGCCAAGTATTTAAGTATAGTATCTCCAGAAGCCTGTCGTTCTTAAAATCAGTTAGCACACATCTGACATCTGTTCAGAATAAGCATATGTTCTTTTTGCTTCTAACATTATTTTTCGGATGAACTATAAGAACTATATCACAGCTTAGATATAATAAAAACATGTTATGAACACTCTAGACGTCACAGTTTTTGTCCAGTCTTCAGGACAATGTTCAGAATGCTTATCTTAGCAATCTTTTGGGTTGTCAAAACAATGTCACCAGGTCAGACCAAAGTATCACGTTGCAAACACTTAAGAGGTATCAGTTTTACCTATTTTTCATTAAGCTTACTCAATATGTGTTTTTCATGGTAAGTTTATGAAAGCACGGTGTTACATGAACACCATCTCAGATCAATCGAATAGTTTGTGTACACTCTAAAGGTCATAATTTGACCTCATCATCATGAATGATATCAAGAGGGCATGTCTTAGTTCTTAGACAAGTCAGAAAGTGAAACTTGTCGACTTTAAACCTTGATCGCCCGTTTATTTTAGTGTTAATGCTTGTGGACACTTTAGTGGTCACATTTTTGTGTGAACCAGTCTTTTTGTCTACATTATATTTTCGAATTCCGTACCGTTTGATCGCCAATGTCGTAGATGTGCCAATGTCAAATTAACGAAATCTTTGTATTGTATATGTTCAATTATAGGTATAAGTACAGCTGTTCCGTTTGATGTATGGCGGCATCCAGCATCGAAGAAGGTATATCGCGATGGCATGGAAAAATGTGAAGACGTCTTCAAAACTTTCATAAAGGCTGGTACCACTGTTGTACCAAACAAAACAAGAGTAAACCACACCTTTCATGCGCCATATGTTGGATCATCTAAAGCCACAGTAGAGATCTACAGGTCAAAGTCAGAAACCCCGATGTACGTGTCAGATGAAGGTTGTAACAGAATCGGGGAGATAGTCATTGGTCTGCGAGGGGGTTCGGCGAACGACAGACACATGATTGATGTGACAATGTTATTCGGGGACACAGTGCTTCATGTGGAAGCAAGAGAACATGGGACTCAAAACAAGGTGTATGCTAAATTCAACTTTCTTAGATAGACATGAAGTGAACCTGACTTTGTTATTATTGATTGAATGTTCAAAAAGATAAACCTTTTGCTAGTTTAACCAGCTAATGATGTGTCCATCTGGCTGATATTTCATTTGATTGTTTAGCAGATCGTCTGACTAGCGTAATCAGCAGATCGTCTGACTAGCGTAATCAATCTGATAAGATATGTGTACTTATTAACATAATTATTCACTCGAGAATATTTTATCATTCGAACCAAGCGCGGTATTTCCGAATTTGCATTTCATTGTCACAAAACTTGTGTGACACTTTTTTAAGTTTTCAATACACATTGTATTAAAAAAATATTAATCAACACAGTCAGTAGGAATATGCTACATTAAATTTTTTTATTTATGTTTAGTGTACCTTGACAATATATTCGTAATATTTTTGATGGGCTAGTTTAACCAATCCTCTATCGATATTTCACCAAAGAGGACAGAAAGTGTATCAGGTATCCGCTCGTAACTCTGTCCATCTACAAAATCCAAATGATAAGAATACAGCTAGGTTCGTGGAAGTGGTTGATAGATACCAGTGTGTAGATGAAAAATTTTTGAGACCTTTTTTGGGGTCTGATTTTTTATTGGCCCGTATTACGCAGAACCATTTGTAACACCAATCGGGTTGGTTCAAGCCACTTTTTGGCAGTCCATATAAGTATTGTATTTTCTGCTAAAATCACTTCACATTTGACTTTACATGTGTTTACTTCTTTGAAAGAAAAAAAGGAAAATACACACAATTCTTCTTGATATTTTAGGTAAGATTCTTATGTTGGAGTTAATATTTTCTTTCGCTCAAATTATTGTTGTGATTTTTTTACTGTCCACAGTTGCCTAAATATTTTATTTTGTTTGATCAAGGTTATAATACTGCTTGAATAATGTACTTAATGCATTCGGATACATGTATTAGACTTGGATCAATTTTTACTCTTTGAACACAGTTTTAGTACTTTGTTCTTACCTCATGAATATTTTTTTTAATTTCTTTATCATGACGGATTGAGGTTTTCTTAGTTGATATTACTATATGTTGAATTGAAAATTAAAGTTAAGGCATGGAACCACTGAAACTAACTTTTGGTTCTTTTTGCTAAATTGATTCTTTCTGTTAATTGAAACTTTTGGAAAATTTACAGCTCTTTGAGCTATACTGGAAATTGTAAATGTTGAACTGTGAAACAGGGTTTTAAAAGCTTTTATCAAATTTTATGAATTATACTTTTGACATGGATTTAAAACGTCAGTTTACAGTATTTTTTTATTTTTGAATAATTAAGAGTAGAAATTTATATGTATTCAGTGAATTGAGGTATTATAACAGTTTTAAAAATTGCATGATTAGGTCAAAACTTTAGGGCCTATATCAGAAAGACCATGTTGTTTTATAAACTTAGAAAATCGAAAGCTTGTTTAGAATAATTTTTATGTTGCATATTTACTATAATCGTCACTCTACATTTGAATTTACATGTGTTTACTTCTTTATAAATAAAAAGATAGAAGTTCCCATAATTCTCCTTGGTATTTTAGATATCTTGGAAGCGAGTCAAGTTGACCCTTAAGAGTCAGTGCAAAAGCACCAAACTACTGTTTAACCAGCACAAAATTTTCAAATTTTGTGCCTTTTGTGTACTCGTGATATGTGAATCTTTATTATTTTTTTGTTGCTTTATAAACTCAAATAAAATCAGTACCAAGTATGCCTCGTTTTGTAAATATATGCAAAGCAAAACCTGATCCAGAATTATTGATTTCACTGCATTTTGGACTGACTGAGAAAGACCCCTTAGAAAAAGAATGGCGGTTACAAAAATCCTGTTCCTTAACATTATTTAATGTTATAAAACGTGAAACTGGCTCCAGTAAAACTTGAAATCTATGAATATTGACTGTTGACGACTTTACAGACCTCGTGGAGTGTATTTCTGATACACGATATTGTTCACATCCATGAGCTATCTGCTGTTATATTAGCTAGACTACTGATTTTCATAGAGAATTATCCATTAAAACAAATATGCAGTATCGCATCAATTAATTTGAGTGTATGTCCCTGTAATATTACAAAAAATGTGGCTATATTATGCATCCAATTTAAACATACACCTGAACATAATCACAAATCACTTGACTCATACCCCTTCGTCATCATTTGGTAAAGCAAAACAGAATTTTAGCAAACTTTACAAGCTGAAATCCCAACCATGAGAAATAACACTTTAAAGAAGAACACTGACTTTAAAACGACTTAAAATGTGAAAGATCCAAAAATTTCTTTTCTATTTTGCATTGTAGACTTGTCCTGTTCTTGAGCAGAATCAATTCTGAACAGTTCTGAAACAAAAAGAAAACGAGTGTTTTGTGTGTAAGTAATTGGCTTAGAGTATTTCAAATCCTTTTTAACTGATATTATACAAATTTTATCTTGATGAGAGATACCACCTCTGATTTCAAGAAACTTAGATTAAACGAGAGGCAAAACAAAGCATGGTTTGATTAAACATTGCAGTTCAGGGCAAAATATAGGTGATCAGAAGCTGCTGCTTACAAAGCACTGTTAAACTGACGTCCTTTGAATCAATGACGCTTCCATCGTCATCAAGAAGGCTACAACGATAAACACCTTCATCTGCTTCCGTGACGTCTGAAATGGTAAAGACTAAAATATGCAATCATGGATTTTTTTCACGGTGTCCGTTTTTAAAGGGGAGTTAGTAACCTTGTCTATACATAGTTATTTCTGGGTTGACCTATTTTTATTCCTTACCGAAAATTCATCATGCTTGCAAGATCACGCGAACAGGCTATCACCTGATTTTTTTTCCGTTGAGACAAACCTCGGGTAATATGGTTCAAGAATATACGCCCAAAATACAAATAATAATTCCCCATACAATGCATTGATTGAAAAAAATTCAAACATGTTTCCGTTCTCCTTCGGAGGCGATTATCGTGGCAAATCCTTGATGACGTCGGGGTGCAAGCTTTAACTGTTTATATAACAATGTTCTTTGCAATTTAATTCTTTCCCAGTTTTGTATTCGAAATAAATAGCATGCAAAAGAAGCAAGACGAAAAGAATACGTACCAAATAATGTAATTTTGTATACGTAACAACCTGTTTCAACTTCTTTGGCCAGTCTAAATTGAAAATGTTTACTACCAATGTGTTCATTGTCAGGGGACAGGAAAAATCCAAGGGTCAGACCATGTACCCTCTGACTGGAGTCAATAAAATCCCACTTAATTCTAAAATTTAAATGAATTCAAACTTTATTCCCATATTTTAACAAATTCCTGTTAAATCTTATACCAAATAAATCCACTTCATTCTGAAGTGAAAATAAAACTGTATTCTGACAATAGATTGAAATTTAATATTTGACTTTGCTGCGAGTAATTGCAAAGTTCAATTTAAATATCAATTGAAATAAATATTTTCGATTGGCCTTGCGCCCACAATTAAGTGTCTATATATAAATAAGTGACGTGAAACAAAAAAAATTTTCACAGACAATAAAGTACCATATCAATGCATCTTGCCTGTGTTTGACGTAAAACGAAATGTCTGAGTTATTGCCCTTGCAGCCAAAGGATACATCTACCGGCGTATCGTCGAGTGTCACAACAGTGTCTTTACTCACTGATAAAGAGTCATGAGCGTTTGTGTCTGGAATGAAAATAAGGTTAAATAATTTTCTGGAATGCATTAAGATCATCTAAAATAGTTTTTCCACAAAACAAGCCTTTATAAACAACTTTAGAGAATCTTACCTTTAGGGTAAATGAAAACAAGTAGTGCCAAAAACACCTTCATCGTGGCGAGGCACCCAAGCGTAGCGATACAGCACCCAAGCGTAGCGATACAGCACAAATTTTTGCTACTCGTTCATATCGATGACAGTTTTTTTGTCTTTTTTACTTTTGTAATATTCCTTTAATTTTCTATTCTTTCAGTGTTCACTGCAACTTCTTTTTACACATATATCATTAAATAGACTTTGGTTTATGTTTCCTATATGGTTCCAGACAGCACACTGCAAGTAGTCCCTTGAAGCTGTTATGTAATATTTGTGGCAACAGAAGGTTGTAGAAGTGTCTAATTTGGCCGAAAGGTATACGCTGTGAGTAAATATCACAGGTGAAGAGTTCAGGTCGTAAAACATTCATTTCATATGGCTTTTCTGTCAGCAATAACATTCCACATTATGCAGACAAACTGTGTCACAGTAATTCGAAACCATGGGGACAACCTAGGTATACGCATGAAACAAAGTGTTCTTTGATGGTCGAACAGTTTAATGATAGCCTATGACGTATATAGTCCCAAATGACGTACAATAGTTCATATATTATCATGAACTACGAACTAAAATATGAATATTTGCTATCATCCAAAGTTAGCGTTTGACTTTATCCAGACCTATTACTCACGAGTATGTTGACACGATATACCGACGGTTTGTATCTCGGTTTTAGCTGCGTATTTTCACAAAATTAGAAATTGTCTGCCCAAGTTGTACAAACGATCAAAGGAGTTATTGATGGGATTTTTAAAGGCAGGTGATTTACCATTTCAAACATGGAATAGCTCTGTTTACCATATAATTTTACATTGGTATTTTACATTGTAATACAATTTTGAGTCTTTCTTTTTGCATATTGTTAAACATGTTTAATTTGGTACAATGGCCGTCACTCATATCAGAGTCACGTTTTCTTTATGGCGCTATTTTGTCACAACGGCTATTAGTATTTTACGAAACAGAACGGAACGGAACGAGTGGTGGGGTACCAAACGGGGAATGCCAGATTCTTTATTTTTGTTATTTGGATATATTGGTTTAGCTGGGCACTTTTTATCAACTCCTTTATATGAGTACATATAAATAGGATATGACATGAGATGTCATGTACTACAAGTAATATTGAAAGAGATCACGAAAATCATTTTTATGCGACTCTCTGGCGAGCTTAGTAATAAAGTTCCTTGAGAACTTTAATATTTTCCTTTTCAGTATTTTCAGTTTCAGAGTTTTTTCACTCAAAATGAGTCAAAATAAACTTAGATGAAAGAAATCTGCGCAAGCCAATGCGGGCGCTGTCTGTATACGTCTACGCTCCCTCAGTAGCTAAATGAATACACTACCGTTACTTCACATCGCTGCTTTAATAAGAGTAGATTTATGATATTGACCTTTACAATGAACTTTTAAGCAACCAATGAAAGTGCACCAATATGCCCAAAACCGAAAAATCTTTAAACCATTTTTCATTGGTTTAAACAATCATGTGATTCCAAAAATTATAAACAGACGGGTGTTTTCTGACAATTTTGTAAACACATTTCAACTGTGCGTTTACGTAAACATCTTAACATCTAAAAACAACAATACCATCATGATTTTAACCTTTTTGATAGTTTTACTGATTTATTTACGTATACATATTAAAAATCGCTTTGAAAAGTGAAATACGTAAGTAACATCCAGACATGCGTTGTTTGTTTACATTTTGGATTGTCAATTGTATGTATGGACATTTCGTTGTAAGCTAGTCACTGATTGGCTGAAAAGTAACTGTGGATTTCCCTGACTAAAAATAAAAATATCGTTCTGAAAATTGAATTTTAGCAGAGGTAAGAAAGAAAACATTCGACCGATGCACAGGAGAGTAGTATACGTCGTAAAACAAGTTCAGGTTTCTCCATATTTGACTCCAATTACAGATTCGTTTGACTATTATGATCACTATCCAATTGAAAGCGATGTTTGTAAACATGGGATAGAACATTAAGTACGAATATTTCAACGCAGCGAACAGCAAAAACATTATGTTGTATAACACGTGTGTAAATATAAGATACTATTTAATGTCTGTACACTCTTATTGTATAATTGTTAGAAATAAAGTTACTAACTTAAAAAGAAAGTGTTGGTATTCGTATGTGTTTATATTTCATATTTTAGCTTTCTTAATCAGTATCAATGCACATCACTAGGAAATAGAAACAAGCTCAAATTGTGTTTATAATGTTTGCCTTGTTTTACGGTTTTAACCACTATGCAAGATCTGCATAGTTCCAACATAATTATGTGAAAACAAGTTGCTTGCTTGATCAATAAATACTTCTAGTAAATAATAAGTATGACTGTAATCACTTCTAAATTTCCTTACTACAACGTTATACCTGACATTAACGCTCAGCTAGTCATATGTTAGAAATAGGTTTTTAATAATTATATGAAATAAAACATTGTTGTAGCATCACACATATGCATTATACAAGCCAATTATATTTCGTGAATGCGACCTTTATCTTGGCCAGCCATTCAGGGAAAGGCTCAAAGGATTACTTGATTATTTATTTTCACTTGATTAGCATTCATCAAGCACTATTTTGGATGGTTCTATCGTGTTAGTCAGTATGACGTGAACCAGAATATTACAAAGCGTTGTTCCGAGCGTTCCGTTCCGCAAAAATACAGTTTACCTGTGTGGGTAATCGTATTTTACGGAACGGAACGGAACAACATCATACAGAACTAATTTTAAACGCGAGAATTATAATGATAATAAGTTAATGTATTTTTTGTAATAAACAACAATATTTCATTTCAAAACGCTTATCTGGCATTAGGACGACGCATTATTAATGTAAATCTTTTATGAATTATTTCCTTGATAAAGTGTGCCGATTATTCTCACGTTCGTCCATAACGTTCAATCACATGTTTACAAACATAACAAACATTTTTTTCTGAGGAAGTGTATATTAGGAGTAGTGCGCACAATAGTCAAATAGATCTGTAATTGTAGTCAAATATGGAGAAACCGCAACTTCTTTTTACGATGCAACAGAGAGCACGCACAATTGCATGCGCAGATTTCTTTCATCCAAGATTATTTTCACTCATTTCAAGTGATAAAAATATCTGAAACTGAAAAAAACTGAAAAGTAGTTAATATAAAAATATCTTAGTTGTCACGTAACTTTATTACTAAGCTCGCCAGAGTCGCAATTAACAATTTTCGTGATCTCTTTCAATTTTTATTCTATTGCATGACATCTCATGTCAGATCCATTTTATATTTATCATATAAAGGAGTTGATAAAAAGTTCCCAGCCAAACCAAATTACAGAAATATAGAAAAAAAAGAATCGGCATTCCCCGTTTGGTACCCCATCACTTGTTCCGTTCCGTTCCGTTTCGTAAAATACTAATTGCCGTCACAACTATACATGCACGTCCAACCTGTTATATTGTATGTATGATAGTATGATTAATAAGACTTTCTGTGCTATCCAAAGTAAATCTGATAACCTCTATATCGTAAACGTCCTAGAAAAAAGGGGGCTTTCATAAATTACTATAGTCTGAACCTATTTATTTCACATCAATTTTGAGACATGTTCATGCAACTTGTATTAATTACACTCGATGACTACATAGACTCATTTGTACAAACTAACTAATATGCACAAAATCATATCATATTTTTATAATGGGGAACTTGGTTTAAATGCTATGCTTGAAGTCATTCTTTTTTCTTTATGTATAAACCCAAGAAGTGTTAGGTATCTTTGCTCTAACAGAAGAGTTTCTATTAGGCCTCTCGGGCTTTTTTACCCGCTCAATACATTTATCACCTTTTAAATCATTTTAGTTTAACTCAGGGATATAATTATTGAAAATAGCATGTAAAGAAGGGAAACTTAGCCGTTTTAATTCAAACAAATACAGATAAAAACCAAAACAAGATAACTTTCATGATTTTTTTTCAATGTAAAATCTAGTTAACTTGAAAATAAATTCTTAAATGTTGTCACCACCGCCCAACTTCCTTTTTATTCTTTCAATTTAATTTTTATCGGTTTTATTCTTTCCATTTATTTTTCTTCTTTCTGAATGGTTTTTAATTTCATGTTTTTTTATCTAATAATTCTAAATCCCCAACTTGAAAAGTAGGAGGCATATATTGTTGCTATCTCCCACGCACTGATTAGATCTCTGCCGTCACAACATTTTCGTCAAGATTTTTGACGATATGCTTTTTTCTATTTTGATTTTTTTAAAAAGTAAACACGGTTTTGCTTATGTTTTAAGACTGTAAGGTGTTAGATGTGAACTCAAAGCAATATGACCGCTTTTGAAAAAGAAATCATTCAAGTCATCAATAATTTCGATTCTACGCCCACCCCTAAGGCAAAACAGGTCGAGTGTTTAATATGAAATCAGGCAAGTTTTCTATCAAAAGAAACAATTAAAATGTTTTGTTTTGCTTACCTTTATTGTAGAATATATCACCCCGTGACTAACGGGGTTGAGCTTTTGTTATGTAATATTTTTAATTTTAACTCACATCAAATCAGCTGACGCCGTAGCGCAGTAGGTTAAGCCGGTGTCTAATTAAAAATAAAATCTACGCAAAATCTGGAGGGCCCTCGCTTTAAATAACTGGTTATTTACATTGATAAGGATAGAATAGTCATAAACATAGAACTTTATGTATCTTTTTCTAGTGATTGCATCTGTTTGCCAGTTTATAATTTCATAAAAGTGAACATTATTTACAGTAGTTTTGTTTATACCTTGTATACTTGTATACAAAACTGCTAGGTCACAGCAGAGACATAGATAACAGTAATGTTATCTATGTCTCTGGTCACAGATTCGAATGAATAAATGTAAACTCTTCAAAATTTACCGGTTAAAAGTATTTTACCTATTAACACATTGATACATGTTTTAATGCATCTGCGACCACAGATGAAGCAATTTTTCAACGGTTTCTTTAGCATATCCGCCGTCTTGACACAATAATGTGATAAGACCATCATCACGTGATTCGTGTAAAGGCAGTGGTTACTGAGCGTAGCGTAACCGGTGCGCGGATTTTGATATCGTTGCAGCTGTCCGTCCGTACCTACGCGGTTCTATCATTGTTCCTATCAATAACTGACCAGTTTTAATTGCATGTTTTCTCCCAATTATAGTTTGTGTTCATTTATGTTTAAGACTGTTAGCTCATAATCAACTGTCTGAAAGGCATTAAATTCACATTTTTTTTAAACCTATCACAAGAGAAGTACCTTCAGTGCTCTGATACAAGTTAACGATAGGAGATAGTTACTTCCCTTTTTTGATATTATACTTTTGTAAACATAAAAACCCGGGTCGGACTTGATTCAAACTACTCCGGAGTTGATGGAGTACTCCGAATGGCGTGCTGAATCAAGCGCATACACAGTTTGACCGGAGTACTCTGATTTTCGTTGAATCTAGCGGTGCTGAAGTAGTAACACCAAAGATGGCAGCGTCGATGTATGTAGCGATAGATTTTTTGCTTGAAACAAGCAGCAGTTCAGAGGATGAAGCTGAAAACGATATAAACGGATTGGCACTACTTGCTTTATCAGCGTAATTACGTAATCATTGCAAAATTCTATTTGAACTCCGTAAATAACCTACATATACTACAAAAAGTCCAATAAAAAGTGACGTCCATAGGGTATCGGGTGGTTTCGCGCTAATAACATATTCAGCCCCCGTTTGTTTGTCCCCTGTTTTTTTTGCACGTATTTGTAAATTTCTACATGTTTTAATTATATAACAATATTGTAAAAAATATATAATTTGGCTCAGGATTTCCTCACAAACACGTAGGAATGTAATCGATTCAATAAACAATTTCTATTTGATATCGATTCCCGTTTTGAAATATCGTATATCGAATCACTGTTCACATGTGACAGTTACCATCCAAAATCCTCACCAAACTGAACCGGAATCTGGCACTATCTTTAGTCTTTTGTGCTGACTAATGTTTCAGTATCTATGCAATAAACAGTTACAGGCTTATTGTTTGCTGCTTTTCTGTCTTGCATCTAAATCAGTTATTTAAGAACTAAGTGGGATTTTAGCAAATATTTGCATTGTAACTAAAGTCAAGATGTAAGTAAGCTGTGTGAAATGATTTGTGATCAGGGACTGTTACATTGTACGCACGTGGATCGATATATCGCTGTATCTTTTTTATTTTCCAAATTGATATATCGATACAAAATATCTAATCAATGACATCACTACAAACACGTTCTCCTTTCTGTTTTGATACAATGTTTTTTCTTTTCTTTTACAGATCAAGAGAAGATAAGGTTCGAGTGGAAGGTTATGTGGATGAAGTAGTTCCCTTCTACAATATGGATGATTTTAAAATGTTTTTCAGAATGTCCAGGCCTACTTTTGAAGTGATAGCAAGACAAGTTGGGACATTTCTGCCAGAGTATCAGAGAGTTCGTTCTTCTGGTCGGACTCCAATTACAGTTGAAACTCATTTAATGATATATCTCTGGTATGTTGGGAGTCTAGAGCCATTGTGTCGAATTGCAGATCGGTTCAATGTAACCCAATTTTCTGTACTCAACATTCGAAAAAGAATGTGTAAAGTATTTCTTGAACATTTGAAGTCAAAGTATATTGTTTGGCCCAAGGGACAGGAGGGACTACATGTGGTTAATGCTTTTCAAGAGAAGAAAGACTTTCCTGGTATTTCTGGCGCCATTGATAGCACACATATTCAAATCAAACCTCCTAAAGAGCACCCTCAAACATATGTGAACCGAAAAGGTTACCATTCGATAAACCTTCAGTGTGTTTGTCGCGAGGACATGAGATACATTCACTGTTTTGCAGGATGGCCTGGCAGTTGCCATGATTCTCGGGTTTTAAAAAACTCAGACCTATGGCAGACTGGACAACAGCTATGCAACGAAGGCCATCATCTGATAGGAGATGGTGGATTTCCCCTTAAAATGTGGCTTATGACCCCATTTCGTGACAATGGTCATTTAACACGTGAGCAACGGCATTATAATTACTGCCTGTCAGCAACACGTCAGGTCATCGAACGGTCCTTTTCACTTCTCAAAGGACGTTTCAGACGACTCCAGTACTTAGATGTTTACAAGGTTGAGGTGGGTGTTCAGCTGTGCATTTCTTGCTGTATTCTGCACAATATATGTATTCTGGAATCCGACGTTCTGGACGAGTTCTTCAATGAAGACCGAGTTCAGCCACCACAAAATCCACAAGCAGCTCAAAATAACAATGATGCAGCCGCCATAAATAAACGAAACAGAATATGTCAACTGCTTCCGTAACTAACTCTGGATATTTGTTCGAAACTGCATTTATAACAACTGTGTTAGTGAGACAGGACAACAGCATTTATTAGTTGCTAAATGATTTGTACAGACATTCAGATTTTATGAGATACCAGCACAGATATACCACTATTTTAAATGTCTAATTGCCATGTTCTGTGAAATGTTTGGTTTCTCTTATGATGGCAATAATAAAGTCTGTACATGTATTTGCACTTGATAGTTTGTTTGAGTATGTAAGTTTCAGGAGGATTCATCAAAAGAACTAAGATCTTTTGTACCCAGTTTGGTGAACATCCTGAAGGAAATGGAGGTGAAAGACTGCACACCAGCCTGTCAGATTTAAATCATATCCACAAACCCTCTACCCTATGTGGAAGGTAGGTCCAGTACACCAGTCACACAAGACCAAAAGTGACAATTTGTGTCATTTCACCGGGCCATAACTCCAGGACCCACGGTCTAATGGGGCTGGTTTTCGAAAGCGACCGAGATCACTGGTAGGCAACTGTGTTAAAACGTGGAGCAGCTCCGACTGATACCATGTAGTTGTCAATCCGGCTGACCAATGTGTTAACAAGGCTCTCCTGGCTGATTGGTCAGACAGATTAACATTTTTCTGTTAGACTAAACTACATGATATCAGTCAGAGCTGCTCCATGTTAAAACACTGTTGCATACTAGTGGAGATCTAATGGAGAAAGTTACACCCAAGTTGCATCCAGCGCAAGCAACCTTGCTGGTTCGCAATATATACTAGGTCAAATGGGTTTGACTGGATATTTTGACCGCCTCCGTGGTCTAGTGGTCTGAATCGCTGACTTGAAAAATCTCTGTAACCTCTCACTGATTCGAGGGTGTGGGTTCGAGCAACTTCAGACAGATCCTGAATATCTATGTAAATATACTAGGACATAAACGCATATGACGAACATTCTGAACAAATTTGTAAATTTTAATTCAGATATTTTCTGTTAAAACATTAAAATAATAAAATAAACTATAATAAAACAAGTAACAAGAGGGCCAAGATGGCCCTGGATCGCTCACCTGAATTCAATAGCCTTTAACAGAACAATGCAAAATTTTCACAAAATTACGGAATCTGGTTAGTGCCAGATTAAATGTTTTGTGCCACCCTTTCATGTTGACACACAATACGACATGCGATAATTTGAAAAGACACTTGATACGATAATGCAACATGATATACAATACAACACACGGCACAATGTGATATTCTACTGTGATATTTCGTGCAAGCAGTAATGCGACATCCAAGTTCTTCATTGTCTTGTGTCGCGTCGCATTGTCGAATGTTATTGCATGTCTTATAGAATGTCAAATTCTTGTATGTTGTTCGGTTTGTTGCAGCGTGTGTCGACCTCAAAGAGCGACAGACGTCATTCAATCTGGCACTTAGCAGATTCCATACAAAATGCTTACCAGAGCATCAATGCAAACACATAATGAAGTATGAAAACATAGAGCAAGTATTTGTTAGAATTCGAAATTTGAATGCGCTTAAACAATTAAGTGACATCTGCATATATTAACGATTATTTGAAATGTGTCAAAATAAAGCATTTATCTTAATTCTAAGGTTTGCCCATGAAAATGTCTTTCACAACAATATACAGAATGAAATTTGTAAGTACTGACAGAATAGGAATGAAAAAAAAAAACAACATATTCAAATTATGCGAATTTCAAACATGTGTATTACTTTTTTCTTAAGGTTTTAATGCTGTCTGCACCAGGCTTCTGAATCGGGGTCTGATATCTGTACCCCTGTTTCTAAACCTTTGAAATTAGAAGTTAAAACAGTTACAATCAAGCCTTATAAACACGTATCCATTTCTTAATAGAGCTTCTGCATATTGGACATGTTTTCAATTTTTCTGTACATCTTATACAACAAACAATATGCCCACAGTCCATAAAAACAGTACAGGCTAAATCTTCCCAGCAAACTTTGCACATATCTGAAAAAGGAGGAAAGAAAGAAATCATAGCAGTCATGATAGTCAACACTATCTAGAGTTATACGGCGAGCAAAGTCAAATGAGGGCAACAATTCAAAACTCAGGCAAGGTAGAGTTATGGTTGTTGTGAACTACACTCCTCCACAATGTCCTGTATCATTGTATACAGCTTAATGAACTCAATAGTTTTCCAGTTATGCTCCAAACAGGAAATTTGAGACTTACTGTGATGCTTTTTGTAGATGACGTTTTGGCGTAATTACTGCATTTTATGATGCATAAATCTATAAAAATGGGATCGTTGGTTAAAAAATAAATCGACTACCAAGCCCATTTATTTGCGCATACAGAAATCCCACCCTCTGGTAGGAATAAGTCCCAAAAACTCGACAGAGCCTCGTTTTGGACATATCTCAAAACTCATGTGGGATTTTCTTATCCGCAACATATTAATGTGGTAGATTCACTTGACCTTCAACAGTTTTCCAGGTATACTTACAGTACAAGAGTGTGACAGAAGGACAACATTGGATCCCATTCCCACTAAAAGTGGGAGAGACAAAAATCTATTCCTGACCAAAACAGACACAACATGATTTACCAGTTAATTATTATTTCTTTTCCATAATGGATAAGAACTGTTTGAATAGGTCAACTTTTTCTTCATGCCGTTTTTGTTTTCTTATCTCGTTTTCTTCTCGCCTCTTTTCATGTTCAACTGATTGGCTTTCTATAAAACTCAACACTTCGCACACTTGAGATTTTCTGGCTCTTTTAATACCTTTTTCCTCTGGGGGTGAATTTGGCTTCCTTTTCAAAGTTTCAACATTTTGTTCCAGTTCGTCATCTTGTTGATCTTCATCTGCAGTAGAAGTAGTGGAAGCTGTGCTCTCAACAAATTTTGGGGTTATGTTTGGTTTGTCCTTATACAGTTCATCAAGCTCTTTTTCAAATATGTATGTTTTACGTTCACGGCCACTTTTGGCGTTTGCGTCCTTAACATTCTTGTAGGCCCTATATATTGTCTTCATACGTGATCCACACTGTTCTTGTGAAAATGCATAACCTTTCAGTCGGAGTTCATCCGCTATCTGTTCGAATGCCTTCTTTTTACTAAGGCGTCCGTTGTCAATTTTTGATTGTCGAACCTTGTACTCTTCTATAAGAAGGAGAGTTGCCTCCCTTGTCCAGGAAATAAGCTCTTCATCTTCCTTTTGCGCCAATATAATCGCCTCATCAGTAGAACTGGCAGTAAGACTTACTCCAGACGTGGGTTCCAAGTCAGCATTTGCCTCTGGAAAAAGAGAAAAAGTAGTGGTTACATACAGCGAACTGGGCAAGTAAAAATTTGAAAAACAACAGGGCCATGATGGCTCTACATCACTCACCAGAGTATCATTGCACTTAAAGAAAGGTAAAATGTAGAAAGCAGGCCAGTAGGTCAGTCAAGATTAAAGATAAAATCTGCACACAAAATTATCTAAATATGCCCTATTTCATTGCCTTAGCTACAAGAATTAGAAAGCAGGTCAGTAGGTCAAGTTCAGCCATGGTCGTGGTTATTTAACATGCATTCCAAGCTCAGCAATAGCATAGATATTGCATATTTACCAAACTTTTGGAAATATATCTCATAGCTTAATTTACCACATTATATAGTACGAGTATATCAGACAATAAATCTATATAAATGTACATGTAGAAAGATTCCTATGTCAATCACCGACAATGGCATATCTATCATCGATGCACCTGTTATGTACGGAACCACCGACAACCCTTTGTTTCTCACGTTTACTCACGTAGAGTTTCAAATTAGAACGTCAATCGTTACAATTTGTTCGGAAAAATAACATATATCAATAATGCATTACCATTCATGACACACGGATGTCGAACGAAAACCTCCATGCTACAAAACCATCTTTTGCATGTTTCACATTCGAACATGGTTCTCCTCTCCGCCATTTTGAATCACGTGCTCACTCTAATCGCACCACCTCTTTCGCTGGTGCAAGAAGAGTTACTCCGCGCACCTGCTGAGCGCATACTCTAGTGCACTTGATTGAAAAATTCTGACAACCGAGTACTCCGCTGTGCGAATAAAGTCCGACCCAGTTAAGTGTCCAGGTAAAATTTTATATTGTAAACGATTTATCTGTTAGAAAAAAAGTGATTAAGTTTTGTTTTGTTAATAAAAAATGTCTCAATCAGATGTAAATATGTACTAGCAGATCTATAAATCAAATCAGAGAATCATACTTGACACCACTTGTATAATTAAGCCATTTCTATGATAACGTTATTTTTCCATCTCTAACATTTACATTTTTTTTTCATTTTACCTGTAACGTTCTAGTTACATAGTAGAAAACAAAAGATATCAGAGAAAATTGAACGTGAAAAATGTACTAGTAATGTGATGGCATATTTATAGGACTGACCAGTGTGTTACCACTTTACCTCTGTCAGCAAGTCTGCGTACAACTCTCTCTTCCTATTTGAGTTTATTTATCGTTGGTACCGGTTGCCCATATGACCGACACCCCCTGCATAGATTAGTTATTTTATGATAGGCAGTGGCTACGGTTACGGAACCGTAATCCTTGCCTCCGAGTCTAGGATTACGGAAGTTCCGTAATTCTAGACAAACCCACTGGAATAGGCTACGGTTACGGAAGTTTTTTTTTTAAAGAAGGGTTACATACAAAAAATCGAGAGATAAACCGTTAATTGTCTCAAATATTATATTTTCTCAGAAATGAATAATTGCCCTGAAATGTGTATTGTCCTAAGTGTTATCTTGTTCGCATTATTATGACGCAAAAAATGAACGACTGTCTATTAAATTCCAAGTTTGCATTGAATTATAATGTTAGGAAGCAAATACTGCAGGTCGATCATGTCAATTTCTAATTGTTTTGGGAAGGTTGGGGAAAAACAAATATATAACTTTTCCAAATACAAATGACAACGATATTTAACGTTAGTTCGTTGCTGAAACAACAATTAAAATGGCGTACAAACTGACAGTTTGATAACGCAAATTTGGTAAAATGGTTTGTTTAATGAATAAAAATTAAATTTGGCATGCTATTTGATATTTACCTGTTGAAAATACGCTTCTTTGAAAAAAACTTCCGTAACCGTAGCCTTTTCCAGTGGGTTTGTCTAGGATTACGGGACTTCCGTAATCCTAGACTCGGAGGCTAGGATTACGGTTCCGTAACCGTAGCCACTGCCTTTATGATATGGGGAGGTGGGGGGGGGGTGGCGGGGGGTACTTCAAGATACAGAAAGCATCACATTCTAGAAACACCCTGGTTATTTTGCATGCTCAGTGACAGTGTACAACACTACATTGGACCTCAGTTTAATGTTTAGTTTAGTTTAGTTGAAAGACATTTAGTAATGTTAGTGGAGTCTATTCACCATCAGAGGCAAAATAGTGAGACTTTTTAATTGCCAGCATTGAAGGCATTTGACTGCTTACAGTAAGATACAAAAAGGTGATGTCTGCTAACAGCAGATAATTTTGACTGTTTGCAACTATTTTGGGATCCCTATGCTGAAGCGAAATGATGCCTAGCATAATTGAATTAGTAAAACCCTTTAAAACTATCAGTAGTAAGAATTTAAAATGGACATATTCATCTTTGAAGTCTATTGGTGTTATATAAATTATGTAGGAGTTATTTAACAGCAGTACAGATATTTGCAAGTTCAGTGCACACAATATTTATCAATTGTGCAGAACAGAATGTCAGATATGTGTTGTATTCTTTCAGTTGAGCATGGCACAAACCACAATCCTTTTGATTGAGGCATTTTATACAGGCTCTCACAAACAGCTTATTGACCTATTGCATCTAGAAATTCCTTGCACAGAGATGGTGACCCTTCCTGGTAAGAAATGGCACTGGAAGGCTCGAACCTCTGCCCTTTGGCTGAGTCAGACAATACCTAGAGAACACAGCTACAAGTAACATGATCTTAACTTTATTTTATCTGTTTATCAGTGTTAAGTGCCATTTTTAAAAAGTGTGGAGAGATTTTCATTTTCTCATTGAGCAAAAAAAAAATATTCTTTGTGGTTATTTATTCTAATTGTTCACTTTGTAACACATGCATGATACTCAAGATAACTTTTGGCAATACATATAATGGTGATATTTATCAAAGGGTGGCTGAATAATTATGAAACTGTCAGTGTCATTTCTTTGTGTGTTACTCTAATGTTTGAAGAAGTATTTAATGTTGCTTAAGTTTTCAAGAGAATTTAATGCATTGGAGAACAGTTCCAAAGGCAAGGGGTGTGGAATGGGTTGTCAAGGTATCTCTAAAGTAATTGAAAGACCCCAGATGTGCAACCTTATGGACGGTATATTTTCCTGTAAAGTTTTATGACCCCTGTTCCAAAAGTGTTTAGTGATTGTGTGACACAAAGATTTTGGTTGCGATTTTCACTTAAGTAAGGGCCATTACTCTGCACCACCTAGAAGGATGGAAACAAAAAAAAACAGATGAACAACTTCACTTGCCAGGCCTCACCCCTTGCCTTGTGGACTGACACCTCCTGGGGTGTCTTGGACTGTCCTCTGGACACATTTCTAGTTCAAATTTATTTACAGATTTATTTCTTAGTACATGTCTGTAATTTTTCATAATATTACATGTATTTCAGATTTTTTTGTAAACACATCCCTGAGAAAACAATATATAATTTGAAGTAACGTGTATGTTTTCAGAACATTATTTACAAGCTCAGTGCTAAATCTGGCAGAGCTGATAGCACTGAGACCTGATTTGGCTGGACTACACAAGATTGTGTACTTCCACGAGAATCAACTTGTTTACCCAGTGAGAAAACAACAGGACAGGGATTTCCAGTTTGGCTATAACCAGATACTATCAAGGTATATGCACAAATGAATAATTCTATTTTGTGTGAAATTTGAGTTTTGTAGTAATATTACTCTGGTGATCTTTTATTCACAGAAATTTGTAGATGGGCCCAATACCTTAAAATTTTTGAAAGGTAATGTAGGTTTTCCTTAAGATTGTGAATATATTTTTTTCCATTTCTCTTCTATCTTGTGACATACATACAAGTTATTTTAGGATTATAAGCATTTTCTCAAGTTGCAATAATTTTGGTCTTCTTGCTCCAGTTTTTCATATAAAGATGAGACCATAAACTTTTAAACAAATCTTGCAGCTCTAATAAGATTTTGTAATGAATCGATGGCTAAGTTTATTTGAGATTTCATGCATTTTATATTACTTACTGGAAATTGTCTTTTTGAGAATGCTTGTTTTGGCTTTATTGGCAGAAGGTGATAAAAAAATCATGTACAACAGGTTCATAACATTTAATCTTTTATTTTATTCCTTTTCAGTATGGTAGCAGATGTGGTTCTCTTTAATTCAAAATACAATAAGGACTCATTCTTGAATAGTATAAACTCTCATCTTAAACTCATACCAGATCATCGACCAAAGGGATTAGCAGACCGGATCAAGCCAAAATGTCATGTTCTTCATTTTCCGATAGTTTTTCCATCACCCAATGATCTTTCAGAATCTTATGCAGATAAAATGATTGAAGACCCTGATGAACATAAACGTGAACACATAGACAATAGATTTGACAAATGTAAAGCTGATTCTGAAAACGCACTTGAAAGAACTGAAAATGCACTTGAAAAAACTGAAAACACACTTGAAAGAACTGAAAACACACTTGAAAGAACTGAAAACACACTTGAAAGAACTGAGGAAAAACTGAAAGGCTTGAACAAAGTAACAGATACCTGTATTTTTGAACCAGGTGATGTAAAGAGGCTTGATAACAGTGATAAAAGTCAAGATGAAGATATGCTTAAAGCAAGATGTACTTCGGAAGGAAACTCTAATGCATCTTCTGGAATGAAAAATGAAATGTCAGAGTCTAAGCTAACAAAAGACATCAACTGTGTACATTGTAGAGAAAATAATGAAGAAAAAACTGAAAGTGTATATTGTAACACTTATAAAAATGATGGAATATGTTCTGAAAAATTGGAAGCTAGCAAAGTCATACCTGATACAGCTAAAAGTTCACAAGTGAAAATGAATGATATGGTGATCAGAAACAGCAGACAGGAACATGAGACCATCTATGGGGGAATACCTAAGAAGAAGTGTAAATTAATGGAAAGGTCAGGACCTTTACATATTGTATGGCCACATAGATGGTAGGTATCATTTCTTGTACTTTTCCACATACATATAAAATATTTTTTGGTTCTTGTACAGTTTTCTTTTATTCCTATTTGTGAGCCTTTATATTACTACTTATAGTATAGAAAATAGTCTAATTCTGCTTTTAAAGAAAGGAAAAATATATATGGATAAGTTAAAGTGAATTATTTCTATTGCAACTTTTTCAGTGTCAGGATCTTTTTTTGGTTTCACCCCCCCCCCCAGTATCTAAAAACATGTCATGTACATGTATGTATAAAAACCACAGTGAAAAGTGATACTGCATATGTAATAGTAATGTAATTTGTTTTTTTTTAAAAGGGAGCATGATAAAGACCCAGAGATGTTTTCAAGGTGATAATTCAGTTACACAATGATGGTGTGGACTTCCGGGTGTCTGTGCTCGGTGAAACATACACTGATGTTCCAGGTAAAAGCCCCTGGTCCCTTTGTGTACAGCATCATCTGTATGTCAGGTTTGATAAAGACTTATAAAAAATGGAATCATTGTTTAGTATGAATCAAGTTTATCTTTGTAATAAAAAGAATATCTGCTGTCATCAGCCTGAAAAAGATTGCTGAGTTACGTTTCCTGAAATATTTAAAGTTTTGTCAGAAATGTATTATAAAATTCTGATGACCAAAAACTGCTTGTATCATAAATTTACATTTAGTGGCTGTTTCCTGAAGTTATGTCCTATTCCTGTTTAGTAGGTTTAATTCACTTATGTCAGCTTGTTATTTCTGGTTAAAGAATTTTGGTTTGTCTAAATAAAGGCTAGTGAATTGGTAGACTTATCTTAATAAAGGTTTGTACACTGATAGACTGTGTCTCAAAAACAGCTTGTACATAGACTGTGTCTCAAAAACAGCTTGTACATAGACTGTGTCTAAAAAACAGCTTGTACACTAGTAAACTGTGTCTCTATAAAGGCTTGTACACTTGTAGACTTTGTCGCAAGTTAGGCTTTTACACTGGTAGGCTGTGTCTCAATAACATGCTAGTACTCTGGTAGACTGTGTCTCTATATAAGCTGTTACACTGAGAGATAGTGTCTAAATAAGAGCCTTGTATACTGGTAGACTATGTCTCAATATAGGCCTTTACATTTGTAGACAGTATCTCAATATGTGTCTTGTACATTGGTAGACTTGTCTCAGTAAAAGGCTTGTACACTTACACTGCTTCTCAGTAAGAGGCTTGTATAATGGTAGACAGTGTCTCAATAGGAGGCTTGTACACTGATAGAAAGTTTCATAATAAGAGGCTTTTACATTACTAGACTGTATCTCAATAGGAGGCTTGTATAGTGGTAGACTGTCTTTCAATTAGAGTCTTGTACACTGGTAGACTGTGTCTCAATAGGAGGCTTGTACAGTGGTAGAATGTCTCTCAATAAGAGGCTTGTACAGTGGTAGACTGTGTCTGAATAGGAGGCTTGTATAGTGGAAGACTGTCTCTCAATTAGAGACTTGTACACTGGTAGACTGTGTCTCAATAGGAGGCTTGTATAGTGGTAGACTGTCTTTCAATTAAAGACTTGTACAGTGGTAGAATGTCTCTCAATAGGAGGCTTGTACAGTGGTAGACTGTCTTTCAATTAGAGACTTGTACAGTGGTAGAATGTCTCTAAATAGGAGGCTTGTACAGTGGTAGACTGTCTCTCAATTAGAGACTTGTACACTGGTAGACTGTGTCTCAATAGGAGGCTTGTACAGTGGTAGACTGTCTCTCAATTAGAGACTTGTACACTGGTAGACTGTGTCTCAATAGGAGGCTTGTACAGTGGTAGACTGTCTTTCAATTAGAGACTTGTACACTGGTAGACTGTGTCTCAATAGGAGGCTTGTATAGTGGTAAACTGTCTTTCAATTAGAGACTTGTACACTGGTAGACTGTGTCTCAATAGGAGACTTGTACAGTGGTAGACTGTCTTTCAATTAGAGACTTGTACACTGGTAGACTGTGTCTCAATAGGAGGCTTGTACAGTGGTAGACTGTCTTTCAATTAGAGTCTTGTACACTGGTAGACAGTGTCTCAATAGGAGGCTTGTACAGTGGTAGACTGTCTTTCAATTAGAGACTTGTACAGTGGTAGAATGTCTCTCAATAGGAGGCTTGTACAGTGGTAGACTGTCTTTCAATTAGAGAATTGTACACTGGTAGACTGTGTCTCAATAGGAGGCTTGTACAGTGGTAGACTGTCTTTCAATTAGAGTCTTGTACACTGGTAGACTGTGTCTCAATTAGAGGCTTGTATACTGGTAGACTGTCTTTCAATTAGAGACTTGTACAGTGGTAGACTGTGTCTCAATTAAAGGCTTGTACAGTGGTAGACTGTCTTTCAATTAGAGACTTGTACACTGGTAGACTGTGTCTCAATAGGAGGCTTGTATAGTGGTAGACTGTCTTTCAATTAGAGACTTGTACACTGGTAGACTGTGTCTCAATAGGAGGCTTGTACAGTGGTAGACTGTGTCTCAGTTAGAGACTTGTACAGTGGTAGACTGTCTCTCAACAAGAGGCTTGTACAGTGGTAGAATGTCTCTCAATTAGAGGCTTGTACAGTGGTAGACTGTGTCTCAATTAGAGACTTGTACAGAGGAAGACTGTCTCTCAACAAGAGTCTTGTACAGTGGTAGAATGTCTCTCAATAAGAGGCTTGTACAGTGGTAGAATGTCTCTCAATAAGAGGCCTGTACAGTGGTAGAATGTCTCTCAATAAGAGGCTTGTACAGTGGTAGAATGTCTCTCAATAAGAGGCTTGTACACTGGTAGACTGTGTCTGAATAGGAGGCTTATACACTGATAGACAGTTTCATAATAAGAGGCTTTTACATTAGTAGACTGTATCTCAATAGGAGGCTTGTATAGTGGTAGAATGTCTCTCAATAAGAGGCTTGTACAGTGGTAGAATGTCTCTCAATAAGAGGCTTGTACAGTGGTAGACTGTCTCTCAACAAGAGGCTTGTACAGTGGTAGACTGTGTCTTAATAGGAGGCTTGTACAGTGGTAGAATGTCTTTCAATTAGAGACTTGTACACTGGTAGACTGTGTCTCAATAGGAGGCTTGTACAGTGGTAGACTGTCTTTCAATTAGAGACTTGTACAGTGGTAGAATGTCTCTCAATAGGAGGCTTGTACAGTGGTAGACTGTCTTTCAATTAGAGAATTGTACACTGGTAGACTGTCTCTCAATAAGAGGCTTGTACAGTGGTAGAATGTCTCTCAATAAGAGGCTTGTACAGTGGTAGAATGTCTCTCAATAAGAGGCTTGTACAGTGGTAGAATGTCTCTCAATAAGAGGCTTGTACACTGGTAGACTGTGTCTGAATAGGAGGCTTGTACACTGATAGACAGTTTCATAATAAGAGGCTTTTACATTAGTAGACTGTATCTCAATGGGAGGCTTGTATAGTGGTAGACTGTGTCTGAATAGGAGGCTTGTACACTGGTAGACTGTGTCCGAATAGGAGGCTTGTATAGTGGTAGACTGTGTCTGAATAGGAGGCTTGTACACTGGTAGACTGTATCTCAATAGGAGGCTTGTATAGTGGTAGACTGTGTCTGAATAGGAGGCTTGTACACTGGTAGACTGTATCTCAATAGGAGGCTTGTATTGTGGTAGACTGTGTCTGAATAGGAGGCTTGTACACTGATAGACAGTTTCATAATAAGAGGCTTTTACATTAGTAGACTGTATCTCAGTAGGAGGCTTGTATAGTGGTAGACTGTATCTCAATTAGAGTCTTGAACACTGGTAGACTGTGTCTCAATTAGAGACTTGTACAGTGGTAGAATGTCTCTCAATAAGAGGCTTGTACAGTGGTAGACTGTCTCTCAACAAGAAGCTTGTACAGTGGTAGAATGTCTTTCAATAAGAGGCTTGTACACTGGTAAACTGTGTCTCAATTAGAGACTTGTACAGTGGTAGAATGTCTCTCAATAAGAGGCTTGTACAGTGGTAGAATGTCTCTCAATAAGAGGCTTGTACAGTGGTAGAATGTCTCTCAATAAGAGGCTTGTACAGTGGTAGAATGTCTCTCAATAAGAGGCTTGTACACTGGAAGACTGTTTCTGAATAGGAGGCTTGTACACTGGTAGACAGTTTCTTAATAAGAGGCTTTTACATTAGTAGACTGTCTCTCAATAAGAGGCTTGTACAGTGGTAGAATGTCTATCAATAAGAGGCTTGTACACTGGTAGACTGTGTCTGAATAGGAGGCTTGTACACTGGTAGACAGTTTCTTAATAAGAGGCTTTTACATTAGTAGACTGTGTCTCAATAGGAGGCTTGTACAGTGATAGACTGCCTCTCAATAAGAGTCTTGTACACTGGTAGACTGTGTCTCAAAAAGAGGCTTGTACACTGGTAGACTGTGTTTCAATAAGAGGCATGTACACTAGTAGACTGTGTGTCAATAAGAGTCTTGTATACTGGTAGGCTGTTTCTCAATAAGAGGCTTGTATACTGGTAGACTGTATCTCAATAATAGGCTTGTACACTTGTAGACTGTGTCTCAATAAGATCTTGTACACTGGTAGACTGTGTCTTAATAAGAGGCTTGTATACTGGTAGACTGTATCTCAATAATAGGCTTGTACACTTGTAGACTGTGTCTCAATAAGATCTTGTACACTGGTAGACTGTGTCTTAATAAGAGGCTTGTACTCTAGTAGACTGTGTATCAATAAGACGCTTGTACACTGGAAGACTGTGTCTCAATAGGAAGATTGTATACTCATAGAATGTGACTAAGTAAGAGGCTTGTACACTCGTAGACTGTATCTCAATAAGAATATTGTACATTTGTAAACTGTTTTCTCAATAAGAGGTTTGTACACTGGTTGTCTGTGTCTGAATATATGGCTTGTATACTGGTAGACTGTGACACAGTTAGAGGTTTGTACACTTCTAGACTGAGTCTCAATAAAAGGCTTGTACAGTGTTTCAAGAAATAGAAGTTTTTGTTTGACTGTACCATGTATGAATCAAATTTTAGTCCCCCATATTTTTCATTGTTTGAGACTGTTGTTTAAAAATTTGTTTAGTGGACCATATATTTAATTGTTTGAAACTGGTGATTCTGTATTTGTTAAGGGGTATCTTTTTTAATGTCCATACATTTACTGCACAGTAATTTGAAATATAAATTACACAGAATTTGTTTCCATTTATTTCAGATATATTTGAAAAGAGTAAAGTTCTGCTCAAAGAGAAGGTAATACACTGGGGATTTTTACCATCAAAGCAACATTATTACACAGTTTTGGAATCTGCTGACTGTGTTGTGTCAACAGCTAAGCATGAGTTTTTTGGAGTTGCCATGTAAGACAGCATAAATTCTCATCATTCATTTATAACCCTGATTGAAAAAGGTGTACTTACAACTTTCACTATGGTTTCTTTTAGCTGCCCTAGTTCTGGAGAATCTCAGTGCAGGTTTTCATGAAGCTTATATATCTCTTGTAATTTATTTTAAGTTTTTAAAATACAACTAAGGCGTGTCTTTCATCTTAAGCAAGAAAGACTGCTAGGATAATGGACATTCTAAAATGATTTGTAATTGTTCTGATGTGTTACAGGCAATGCATTTTCATATACAAGTAACATAATGTACGTTGCATTTGATATTTATCCTAAATATATAATGGTGTTTGGGTCAAAACTTGTAAAAACTCTTGACTTAATAAAAAATTTTAAGGTCATCCTTATGTTTCAAATTTATTTTCAAGTACATTTTTACAGGCTAGAGGCAGTTCATCTAGGATGCTATCCATTGTGTCCAAATCGGCTTGTCTACCCTGAAATATTTCCTAGTAAGTCCCTCTTTCACTTTGCTTGATCTCTTTTTGCTTTTCTATTTTGAGTTTATTTGTCGTCGGTACCGGTTGCCTGATGGAAGGGCGCCCACTGCAGAGATTGTGGGGGATAATGCATCATGCAGAAAGCATCCTATTCCAAAGACACCTTTGGGTTTTTTAGCTCTGCTAATAGAACAGACATGTACATAATGCATACTCTGATCCCTCTTGATATTTGATGGTAACTTTTAAATGACATTTTCAATAGGGATAACTCTTCTGTGATGTATTATGGTAACAGAAGACAAGCATTGGGCACTATCTGTCCATCATTAATAAATACATCAACCCATACCGAAGTAGCACCATCCAAGCGCCTAATATTTACCACATAAGTATACATTGTATCGAGAGTTCTTTTTTTATAAGACTTTACAACTGACTGATTTAAGTATATCAAATGAACTAATATAATGGAAAAAAGATGAACAACTGCATTTATGATTCTAAAGATGGTTCCGTTTATAAGATATGACATCCTTGAATTATTATTAAATTATTCTCATAAGGAAGCGTCTGTTTCCATCAAACAGCATTTGAGAGAATGCAGTGTTAAAATTAGAAAATAGACAATTAGTACCTATCCAGGCTTTGCATCATGCAATGTTTTGTCACGTATTTTTAAAACGAAAGTTAACGTATCTTTCAAAACTGCAATGACTCGGTATGCTTTGAAGCTTAAATTATAAACATCTATGGCACATATCGCAGAGAAGATGATTCTTGAAATCTTAGAACTCTTTTTAAACAGGGAATACTTTTTCTGTGCATGAAGAAATTTAAAGTAGTTTGCAAGCACAGCAACTGGCCTCTTAGACAAACGCTTAAAGAATTCTCACGATGAGCTTTTATGATACACTAGTGTCCGACGTCAACATGTGTCTTATAAATGATCTAAACCGTCTAACTTTCACAGGAATGATATTTCAACCTGCTGTTCAAACTGTTCTGGTCCATTGCATAAGTAGGTATCAAGAGCTGAAAATAATTTTATAAAAATTGTTTTTTGGGGGGAGTGGGGCATGATTTATATTAATAAGATAGGGTTTACTAGTGGTCCGGTAATAAGATCGTTCAAATTATGACTTTTGTCAATATACGTCCCGTCCAAAGGAAACAGAAACGTATTGGAAAATCGCAGAATAGGCAGAATACTTGTCTCTGAAACCACGAATTGGATTTTATTGCATTGATATTTTGCAAGGACTCCTGTAAAATTGTTGAAGCTACGTTTATAGGACTAAGATGTAACATGTTCTGCACATAAATGTGGAGGAAAATCTTACACTCGTTTTAACCAGAAATTGGACGTTATTGTTTTGTTGTAGGAACATCTAGCAAGTATGTTTAGATTATACCTCTAGTGCCCTAAAATGTTTATGTCTCTCTTATCTTAGGGCCACGTTGGCTTTCTTAACTTCTAGAATATTATTGATAAGAATATGGTTTATATATAAGGAGAGAAAGAGTAGCCAATGCTACTCAAGTTAAAATGAAGGCATTTTACATTTTGTATGCATTCATTTCATTTTACGAAACTTTCGGTAAGTTTCACTCGAAAGAAGATGACAAACGTATTGTAATGCATAGTGATACGGATTTGCTTGCGGAGATCACCTCTTTAAAAACTGAAATAAACGACCTTAAAACACAGCTAAAACAAGTTCAGACTGTAACAGGTACGTGTGCATATATTTCTATTTAATTAATATTTCTACTTAATTATTATTATTTTCTATTTCGCCTGTGCTTCTGAAATCGACCGCTTCGAAGGACTATATTCAACTTTAATCCACCTGCCTAGTGATTGGTTAGAGTCCTATTTGAGTAAAATTTAAGGGATGCAACATCATGCAAAGATATTTTAAAATCATTCGTCGTAAAGGAATGAATAGTTTTAATGGTTCATACAATTTGATAGCTTTTGAGCAGCAATGTCTGTTGAATGCCGAAATCTCGCAAAGATGAAGTTAATTTTTAATATGTCTAGATATGATAAGAATAAATGATTGCTCTACTTAGAATTGCATTTAATCAAAGTTTAGAGGCACTTGCATTTTTATTTAGTATTTTGTAGATTCCAGCTCGTCTTACATCAGATGGGGTAGGACCGTATGTCCTGGGAACGGAACATCAGTTATATATAAAGGTAAAACAAAACTCCATCTGTCGTGATTTTTATGAATGATTAATTAAACTGATAAGGGGCTCGATCCCACGACCCAAGTTTATTATCCATAAGCTTTAGCAGTATGTTAGTCTTTCGCAGCTCCACTCTTGGTCGTCAGGGTAATTATTCCATTTGTAAATTTCACTGCCTTTAATGTATTTGTGATGTAAGAAAACGGCTTAAAAATTATTTTCGTGCTGATCTTTATTTTCAATAGATGTAAGCATTAAACATCAATGACTACTAATTAAAATGATCGTAATTCAAATATTTAAAATACACGTATTTCATGTTTCTATTATTTTGCCTGGGTAGCTTTTAGCCAGACCAAAATGCAATTGAGATAATTTTGCCAGTCAGCATAGTTAAAAGTAAGTTCAGCTACACTAAACAATGAAATCTCTGATATTTTTCGTAGGTTATATGAGCGGAACATTCATAAGTACTCACTTACACGCACCTGGTGCAGGCGCAAACTACCTATGTTTAGCTGACAAACCATCTTGGAATCATTATACAGACAAATTAGATAATGGAATTAAAATAACGGGTGTGGAGTATAATTTCAATCCACATTTGTCTTCTGCGGAGCAAATGGATTTCTTTGGTACGTTTGTCGGTAGAAGTGAGGCGCCATGTGTAGCCTGCAACGTTCCTCGAGGGTCGAATATCATGATTCCTGGGAGAAGTGAATGCTTCGACGGTTGGACAAAGGAATATAGTGGCTATCTAGTGACAGGATACCCCGGCTATGTTGATTCTTCAGAGTATGCTTGTTTAGACCGAAATCCAGAAGTTATCCCTCACAGTGGCAACGCAGCTAATGAAAACCTCTTGTATTTTGTTGAGGCTCACTGCGGCGGAACACTCTCTTGTCCCCCGTATGTCGACGGTCGAGAGATGGGTTGTGTTGTTTGTTCTAAATAGTGTTTTATATTTACATAGAGCAGAAGTATAAACATGTTTCTAATGCTAAACGTCTCCTTTTATATTATTCCTCCTGATAATAATAGTCACGTAATAACTAGGTAGACTTAATATAAAGTAAAATAGATAAAAACTAAAAACATCTGCATTTTTCCCAGGATAGTTATCTATTTGAAATGTACTCTGTAAGGTTCGAAAGTCAAAGAGTCACATAAAAATGTGTTCATCTCGTGAGATAATGGTCTCATAACGGCAAACTTTATCCTAATTAAAGAAGATTCCTTAGCAAACAAAATTCCTAAGCTTATGGTGTAAATTTGTTCTATTACAAAAGTCGGTTTGTTCTTTCCCAGTCAAACCAGTGTTACACAGCACTCTACCCATGACTTCCGTTTATACTCGCCAAATAGTTTTAACACTTCCGTAATTTAACAAAGAAGTACAATTATATTTTCAGTATAACAATAGATTTTTACCAAATATTTTACCTCCCCCCTCTTTTTTTGTTATATATTTGTTTGTGCTGAAAATATAACTGGAATTCTTTGTTACATTATGCAAATGTGAAAAATCAGTGGTCCATTAGTAAAAAGTTCGTCTGTTCAAAGATCGATGCTCTAAAATGGGAAATTTGAAAATATTTTTTTTTTTAAATTAAAAACGAAATTTAAACTAATTTCATTATACAATAAAATAGTTAGACCCTATTTTCTCTTGTGTATCGTTTATTTTTCTCCGTCTTGTTAAAAAGAATGTTAAATATTTCACAACCATATTTTTCAGAGCTTTGCCAAAAATCTTTATTCGGCATAGCAGGATATGATTACAGAATGATATTTATAGATATAGAAACTTCTGACGGGTAAAGGACATTTTACGCATTGTGGACAATATTTGTTGATTTAGGATAGTTAACGTGTGTTGACTATTCTTACTGATTGATAAATTGATTGAATGATTGATGGATTGATTGAGGACATTTGACGTTTTTTGACAGGATCATTATTTTGACGTGACTCCGATATTCAAATTGTGTTTATATTTTACTTCCGCGTTGACTTATCGCTAGTTTCTGTTTCTGCAAAAAATGCAAATGGCGACAAGGAACCAAAAGAAAACGAGTAAATTGGTCGTTGCTGGGATTGACTTCGGTACTACTTACTCGACATATGCGTACTCCTTTAAACATCAGTTTGAAAGTGACCCTCTTAAGGTAAATTCAACATATTTATAAGATAAACTGAAAATTGAACTTATCAAAACCTTTGACAGAAAATGCAAATCTAGGTTAAAATCGTTTGATAGAAAATAATGATAATTCTTTATCAAAATAGAATTTATATCTACGCGTCATCACTTTAAACTTCTAGGCTTTACTTGAAAGATTGTTTTTAATCCAACATAAATACGATAGGCGTACCAAAAATAGTCAGTTCAGTGGTAACGCGCAGGACTTGTAATCTAGGTGTCGTGAGTTCGATTCACCGCTCCTCCACTAAAGTTACTAATTGTTTTTTCGGATGAAATTAAAGCAGGGTCCCATCTTTACTGTACTGTACATTAAGCATGTAATAGAAAATGGGATGTTTTTTTGTACCTTACACTTTCTTAAATTACTTCAATAACTTAACTCTTCGGAATGAGTGGTTAGGAGTCGGTCGTATTGGCAACCATTATCGACAATGAATAAACTCAAATATAAAAAAGAGTTGTCATATATATGTCGTAAAAGGCAATCAAACGTTTCATATGTTTCCATTCTATTCTTTACTGATGAGTCTATGAACAGCCAAAATTAGTTTGTGACTATTAAATTATTTTTTACAGATATACAGTCCTGTATGGACTGACGGAAAGGGGTTTATCTCTGCTAATGTGCCAACAACTGTGTTGTTTGACAGAAATGGAGAATTCCATTCGTTTAGATACGAGGTAGGTAAAACCTAGACTTGTAACGTCATAAACATGTGTTGTCACTGACTAGAAAAAATATAAAAATACACTGCTCAAATTAATTAAAGGAGCGCCCATATGATACATAAAAAACCAAGCGCGTAGAGTAGATTTATGAATATATTTTACAGAAATAACAAAAGCGTTCTTTTTACATAAACAAATTGGCATTTTCATGGTCAAGAGGCACATTCCTGAACAGACATAGTGTCTAGGATATGAACACTATCAAATTATATTTGAAATGGTGGTCTTACAGGAGAGAACAAGCAATGTGTGTAAAAGCATATTCGTCCCGATATCTCAGGGCCGTCAGACTACCTCTTGAAATCAAATAAAGGTCTGTGCGCCCATCAATGTATATCCCTGCCCACACCATAATTGACCCACCGCCAAACCTGTTATATGGAATAATGGTGCATTCCGCATACCTCTCTCCTCGGCGACGCCAAACCCTCACAAGCCTGTCACAGGTCGAAACATGATAGCGGCTCTCGTCTGTGAAGAGTACAGATCGCCAGTGGCGCAGCAGCCAATTGACGTGTTCCTGGACAAATTCTAAGCGAGCTCTCCGGTGAACTACGGTCAGAATTGGTCCTCTGGCAGGTCTTCAGGCATCCAAACCATCTCCATGAAGACGATTTCGGACAGTTTGAGTGGACACACGAACTCCTGTAGCTTGCCGGAAGTCAATTTCAATGCCAGTAGCAGTACACTGACGATTTTTGAGGTCCAAAATTCTCAGATATCGGTCCTGATGAGGTGTTGTAATGCGGTGACGACCTTGCCTTGGTCTTCTTTTGAATTTTCCAGTCTCCTGATAACGACTCCTCAACCTGGCAACAACGCTACGAGAATCGTCTGGAACGGTGGCCACCTCACGTTGCGTAAGTCCATTTTCGATCATCTGCACCGCCCGAGCAACATCGGTAGTTGCTAAATGACGTCGCACACTCTGGACCGTTGTCAAAAGAGCAGATACAGTAAAAAGTTGCACTAAAACATTCATTTTGTCAAATGTGTTATCTTGAACGAACTGTACACATGCAAAAGTCTAAATCTTATTCGGGGGTTACAACAAAAAGAAAAACAAAATACCCATGCTTTGTAAATTTATTGTAAAGTGCACAGGTTTCTTGAGGATATTGACTGTCGATACCTACAAACGAAATTTGCAGCGAATATCTAGTATGGTGGGCAATTTACGCCATTACATATTTGCGCTCCTTTATTTATTTGAGAAGTGTATAACAAAATCTTACTCGTTAACTGTAACATCAACAGTGTGTGTTCAATTCAGTCCAAAAGAAAACGCAATTTTACAAACCAAATCAGAAGATTATATGAATAATAAATATGTGTTTATATATACTGAACAAAAAAGAGAGACTTCAGCTGTGTTTTAGTCCAGATATTCGTAAATATGGAAAGAAGAATTAAGTAATTATACCCCCGAAACAAAGTTTTGGGGCGAGGGTATATAGGAGTCACCAGGTGGCTGGTCGGTCGGTCTGTTAGACGGGCGGTCGGTCGGTCCGTTGCAATTTCCTTGTCTGGAGTATAACTTGAAAACTAAAGTTTTGAATTTAATGCAACTTCATACAATGGTCAAGCACAATGAGAGGAAGTGCAGTGTTTAAGAATCATAACTACATCTTCCTTATTTGCCTTTTGTTGGTTTTCCTTGTCCGGAGCACAAGTTGAAAACTAGTGGTTGAAATTCAATGCAGCTTCATACAATGATCAAGCACAATCATAGAAAGTGCTGTGTACAAGAGCTATAACTCCGTCTTCACTATTTGCAGAGTAATTGCCCTTTGTTGGTTTTCCTTGTCCGGAGCATAACTTGAAAAGCCATTGTTGGGATTCAATGCAACTCCATACAATGGTCAAGCACAATAAGAGGAAGTGCACTGCACAAGAGCCATAACTCCATCTTCCTTATTTGCTGAGTTATTACCCTTTGTTGGGTTTCCTTGTCCGGAGCACAACTTGAAAAGAAATGATTGGAATCCAATACAACTTCATACAATGGTCAAGCACAATGAGTGGAAGTGCAATGTTCAAGAGCTATATCTCTATCGTCTTTATTTGCAGAGTTATTTTCCTTTGTTGGTTTTCCTTGTCCTTTGTTGGTTTTCCTTGTCCGGAGCATAACTTTGACAGCCATGGGGTTCCATATTTTTCAATCAATTAATAAAAATGAATGACCAGCTAATGCAATGTTACTTTATATCACGAAGAAGACTTTGCCTATACTCACAGAATTTTCAGAAATTTATAAATAAGTAAAAAATGCACTTTTTATAAATTATAGCGAGAACATGTTTATTTGAACTACTTTGATGTGGGGGGGGGGGGGTGAGGGCTGGGGTTATAAATGCGAAGTAAATTCCAGACTCAGACGAAACATTCTCAACAAACTTTTTACTTACTTGATAAACCAATCAAAACGGAAGGAAAAATACATTGATATGTTACCGAACAAATTCTCAAAATGATTTCATTGGACAAAAATTAAAACTCGCGCGTGCCATTTTTGGGACGCTAAATTTAGGCATCTTTAAATACGTTTTCTTGATTTTTTTCCGGACCTAATGGACTATCAATGAATGATGCAAAAATGGCAATAATGGCAAACTGAAATTATAAGTAAATGATGACTATCGATTACAGTGTCACGTGATTGACAATATGCAAAAAATAGTATGACTAACTAATGTAATTATCGAAAAGGAGCTTTTTTAGCTAGTTGCTAGAATAAGAATTATTGGAAACGACTTCTACAAGTCCAGTGTGCCTAGTTCAGATGTGCAATATCATAGGAGCACGGGTCGAAAAAATACTCCTCGCTCCTATATTTCTGATACAAAAAAGGAGTAAAATATGTTATCCGCATCGTTACATTAGAGTAACTCTGGACTGGTTTCAGACCCAGCAATTTATGCTTTTCCTTTGTAATGTTAGCTAAATGACTATTAAGTCCTTTTCTAAATAAAGATTTATCTTTTCTTGGCTGGAATTGCCAGTAGAGGAAAAAATGTTGCTATTAGAGAAGTAAAAAAATATATTTATCATTGCAATAACATGAAAAGAAAAGGATCATATAGCCTGCAACAAGGCTAAAGGATAGGCTGTAATGCAAATAAATTAATGACCAGTGTTCTGTTGTCATGCCCTAACGTCTTAAAAATTAAATAAATCAATGCAATAACATTAAAAGAAAAGTATCATATAACCTGCAGCCAGGCTATAGTAACCCCTATTGGGTCGGTGTGTATTTTTATCTTCGTACTGGTTACAGATACTTTAGGCGCGTCGTTATGACCGGAAACATACCCATTGGTTAACATAGTGCGGCCGCAAATTTATTGCGCAAAATATTTTTATAGATGTATACCTTTACAGTGTTGTTGTTATCTCCCGCCGATGTAATCGGGAGGGGGATATTGTTTTGGCGTTGTCTGTCCGTACGTCCGTCCGTCCGTCCGTCCGAGTTTCGTTTCCGCGCTATTTCTTGGCATCTACTGACTGGATTTCAATGAAACCTTGCGGGAAATTTCAAAAGGGCAAAAGGAGATGCGCATATCCTCGGCATGTTTTGGTTCAACACAGAGATAAGGCCTTTGATTAGTTATTCAGTATGAAATCACAGTAACATTCGTTTTCACGCTATTTCTCGGTAACTCTTTACTGGATTTCTACGAAATTTTATGGGAACATTCACTACCGAAAGGAAATGTGCATATCATAGGAATGTCCCGGACGAACCATTTAACACAGAGTTATGTCCCGGAATATTTATTCACTATGTATAAAGAATGAATTTTTTTTTAAAGGTCATGCGACACATATTTTTGACCTCGGAATTTTCATATGAGCAAAAAATATACATCTAACTATGGAAGTTTTACAAAATTCTGCAGGTAATTTTCATCTTAAAGATGTTTCTAAAGCAAATTAAAATCCGTATTTTACGCACTCGGTCGCGCACACCTGTCACGCGCGAAAGCGGCAGTGACGCACATTTATTCTGTGCTACTTGACACAGCTGCCTGGACTGTTAACAAAAACTTAAAAATTATGATGGAAAGCGAAAATGTAGACTGAAAATAGTCAAAAAACAAAATTGAACAAGTTAAGCTTACATCATGAATATCCGTTGAAGATTTTTTAAATAAATAATTTGACATTTAGACTAAGATTGAATTACGAAGCCAATGAGCAATATTTATATACAGGCTAGTTCAATTAGGGTGATAGAATTAAAAGATACATCAGTGAAAACATCTAGTCTAAGAGATATTTTCAAAGTAACTGATCCAAAAAGATTTATAACATGCTGATTTTTATCCCGTGCGTTTTTTTTTGAAGACTTGATTAGACTCCAATCGAGAGATTTGTTTCCCATAAAAACGTTCTCTTTACAGTGATGTGGTGCTTATTTGTCTATGATATATTGCCTGAGGTACGTGTAAGAAATCTTTGACCATTAACATATTAGGTCATAAAATTCACTTCAATTTTACTACACTTAAATGACATAGAATTTGTTTATGATGTATTCATCAAGTGAGGAAGTGTTACAAAACATTATAAAACGTGGAGGAGATAGTTTTATATAAAACCACAACTTGGAAGAAATTTGGAGATTTGTTAATCACATTATCTTCTAAGATAAAATTACAACCCGTTCTACCGGCACAAAGTTTGAATTTACTTATAAAAATCGAGAAGTGATCACAATTTATTTGTAATTTACAATTTTAAGCATGTTATTTTTATGTGTGCCTTTATTGTGTTTCTTGCACTTGTTGTTTAATGTTATTTTTGCATTTAAAAACGGATGCGTTATGGGCAGTGTAATTCTGAACTACTGCCTCGTACAGTAGGGATAAATCTACGTCATAGCCAACACTTGCAGAGGAAACTACCGATGTCGAAACGGAAACAGCCGATCATCAAAAACACGTTTTTTTCTTATCAAAAGCAATATTTTCATAATTTCGTAATTAAACCATTTTAATCAATACATAACAATTATTTAGAATAGACAAAGTTGCTATAGATGTGTCACATGACCTTTAAAGCTGAAGACGAAAATTTAGTGTGTATTTTAAACAGAATGACCAAGAATGACATTATTACTCCTGATCAGTGGTTTGACCAAAATCTGAAAAGTAAGAAACGCGAGTGTGTTATTCATCATCGAGAGGATTATCTTCAGATTGGGGATGTTTGATTAAACTTGGATGTTGAGTTCTATTTTCCATTGCTGTGTCAAAAATAACAGGCTTGACAAAAGTTAAGATTTAAATATAAAAAGGGCTGTTTCTAAAAGTTGTTCAATGATTGCCTGAGAATTTAATAAATTTCTTGCATAAAGAGAGCTCGTTTTACCTAAAAATGCTTTTGTTCGGTTGTCATGATTTTGTGATGGCATTATTTTTGGAGATATTGCCGTTCGATGATTTTTATAATTGTTATAGAAATGTTTCTGTGCGCAACTCGTCCTACATTTTGTATGCGATTTCCACTAAACTTTAACAAAACGTTTATCAACAAGTACTGCAGCGCATATCATCACTTTTTGCGATTGCACAAATTTTGAAGGAGTTATTATTCTTTGATCAAGATGATAACCATAAAACTAAAAAAAGTCTGTCGGTTTCACTGTAACAGCATTATGCAAAGGATAAACCTTAAACGCCTCTATACTTTAAATGTCTTCTTCTGAAGTGGCTTGTGTCTACTTGTTAGTTAAAATTAAAAAACCGTTCTTTATTTATGTATTTAAAAATCTAGGTAAACTTTCTGTTTTCATTGTCTCACATTTGCTTTGAACTTAAATGTATTATGAACAAAATCTTGCCATGCTATATTGTTTCTACGCTGTTACGGTCTAGTGCTGTTACGGTCTAGTGCACACCTTCGTATAATTGTATAAATACAATTTCTGACAAGTACGTCAGGGAATCGATACTTTGGCTCAGTGGTGAGAGCGTTGGCGTGTCACGCGGATGATTGGAGTTCGACTCCCGCTCTGGGCAGTGTATTCTAAGGTGCATTGCATATTTCTGTTACGGATTTTCATGTTCGTAAGAACACATTGAGTTTGAAAACAAAATTGCGGAATTGTCATGCAATTATCTGTAGATAGGCAGGTGTCAGGACTTTTAATTACTGTTTACAAATGCAACGTAACCTGTAAAGAAAACCGATAGATAGTATAGGTATGTAATATTGTGAATTGCACTGGTATTGTTCTATTTCTTGACAATAACTCTTGCCTAAAGGTGAACATCTTGTATTTTACACAGCAGAGCTCTGTATCATTATCTTTTATGCTTAGATAGCCTTTAAGGTTTTTGGTTTTCTATTTTGTTTTACATTTGATAGACAGTGAGAAAACAAAAGATTTAAAACTTCGATCTGATTTAATAGCTTAATTCATTTATTTATAGTTCATGCATATAGGATTTCACAAGTAAAATGAAATGAAAGTAATATACTCGTATATGTACATGTGACATACAAATGGATGTATAGCAGTTACTGTTTATAATAAAATACATTTCCCAAATTCTTAATTCAACAATGTGCATGTATACAAAATTGCCTATATTGAACACTTATTACCAGATATGCAAATTTGTTGGAGTCTCCATTGATGCTTCAAAAACAGAGAAAGCGAACTTCAAAAATATTAAAGTTAAATTTGCTGCCAATGGGTATGTTTCCGGTCATAACAACGCGCCTTTGAAATGTATCAAAGATAAAAATGCGCACCGACCCAATGGGGATTACTCTTATATAACTTTGCTGATTACTCCTTCAGAAATATCGTAGCGAGATTTTTTTCTGGTTTTTGTTGTTGTTGTATTTGTTGTAGTTATTTTTCCGATCCCGTAGTCCTATGTGTGCAATAACCTTCAATACAAAATATGTTCTAGACTTGTATTGATGAAAAAATAAAATTCTGTTGTACTGTTGTGTTGTAGAGAAAATGGACATTTTTAGAAATTATTTGTCATAATGCACAAGTAAAATATTTGAATCAGTATTTGATAAATATTTTAATCTATGTTTTAAAGGCAGAAGAAAAGTATGAGCATTTATCTTTCACGGAAGATCACATTGGCTGGAGATACTTTCGTCGATTTAGAATGCTGCTTCACAACCAGTCTGTAAGTTTAACACATATTATAATTAGATTTTTTTTCATTTCAGAAGAGCGTTCACATTTACATGTTTTCTTAAATTTTAAATTAGCTGTTTCCTTTCTTAATTTGATTCAAAATAGCGATACATTTCTAGTCTGACTAATACCACATTTAGATCATTACATGACTATTTTCAGCTGTCAGTAAACTGAGTCTCTTTGAAAAAAAAAGAAAGATATCAAAACAAAATCCAGGATATATAACCGGGGCTTCAAACTGAGTATACCTATTTTCTCTCCTATACTATATTAGTCACTTTTTAAAAGCAAAGTTTCGGAAAAATGAAGAGATACTCAGTTTTCATACAGTTATGAATCTTAAAGGCCTGATAGCATTTGAAATATGGAAAGAACAAGAGTGTAATTCAAATTAAAGATATCGTTTTAAAACTGAACATACACAAAAAGGTATAACGAAAATAAAGAAAAGAATTGGCTGGAATGAAATTAAAACGCACAACCTTAAGTGAAAATGGCTCTAACCTACATAGTTAGTTGTTGTAATCGAATACATTTTAAAGTAGAAGTAAATGCATTTTGGATTTACCTACCCAAGATATTGCGCAGTATATCGATGATTCAAATAACACTGTATAAAAAGTTTAAATGTTTAACATGTCTTGATTATATACTGCTTAAATTGTATGAAGCAATACGTGTATATCATGTTACAATATTTACAATTTCCTTTCGTATCAGTTTTGTCCATTATTTGAATGTGACAATTTAAAGTTTAAATTTAAAACGTTCTCGTATTATTGTACAAGCTTTTATTATCATACGCCCGTCGAAAAACTATCGTATTACAGGAAACACCTAAGCGGGCTGGCGGCTGGGCGGGCGGCGTCCAGACTTCAGATTGACTTCAAACTTGCTGTGCAGCTTTCTTGCAATAACTCTACCTGGTCCTATTTTTGAGTTAGATATCCCCACTTGAAAAGGTTCTTTTAAAGAGCATAGCTTAAAACTTTGAAGTGAATTGATGTGAAATTAAAAATAAAGATAGCTTGTGACAATGAAAAGTGCGGTGCCTAAAACGCATATCTCCTTATCCAGACTTTTTAGTAATCCCTCCTTCTTTAATTTCTACAATGAATTTTTGTCCGGAGCATAACCCACCCCTACTAAACGGTGGCTCTTTCACATTTTGGTGATCTGTTTAAATGAGAGCCCTCGACACTTCCGTTGTAGAGCCCTTGACCAAAACAAGACTGAAAAAGGTAAGCATATTCTATAGAAATATACGTTATCAAAGAGCATGCTTGTTTTTAAAAAATCGAAGAATGTCATGCCATGTAGAACATTTTTCTCATCATTTTAGATGCAGTTTCGATAAGAAATACCCCATAATGACGTTGCTAGAACTTGTACCAAATATCAACTCATGTGTTTTCTTTTACGAGGAGACACATCTTGAGTGATTTCTTTACCGTGAAGTAGGTGTTGGCCCTCATAATCGTCATGTAACATTGTTCCAACCTCCTCTTTGGCTCAGCACTAAAAATATTTCGCAGAGCTCGGTTAAAAACAAAATACTCATATTTTTTCAAATGTGATCGAGCCATCGACAATGTGATGGCGCCATCGGCAATGTGAAAGAGCCCTTGAAAATGTGATCGAGCCAACACCATCATTCAATAAGTGTTTATATTGTGGAATTATACCAATTAAATTCATGTATAGATTAAATTGCATGTGTTGATACTTACTTTCTTGAAATGTTTCGAATAATTGTTCAATCAGATTCGTTCATATGAACTAGTTTTTTATTACTCTATAATTGTATATGCATAGTTTAATTACTGATAACGGTCTTGAGAGGTAAACTAAGAACAGAGTAGCGATTAGCACGAAAAAGAAAATTTCGTCAAATCAATGCAACACAACTCAGAAGTTATTGTCAAAACAATGAACATAAATAAAAGAAACATGGGGGAATTTTTTCGAGGCACCACATCGGCGAAAACGAATAAAAGAAAACGTATCCAAGGTTCAAGTTCTACAAAGCAAATCAAATACTCTATGTTAAAGACAATATTTTCGGCAACTAAACATTTTACACCTAGAAAAACATCAAAAGAACATTGAATTGTTCCTTGAAAGCCATTCAATCAGTGATGAAGAAGTTATTTAAACCCATTAGACGAAATTTTTTACAGATAGCGATGTAGCAGATATTAAAGAACCTATCTCAATTAGTTCAGAATATGAAGCAGAAGACATTAAAAACAATATACCCAATGATGCTGGAATTGAAGACAAAACAATATCCGGTGTTTTCAATAAAGTTTTACCAATTTTGAAAAAAAAAAAAGAAATCAGATGCTTTTTCACATACAATATTAACTCTTATTGAATGATGGTGTTGGCTCCATCACATTTTCAAGGGCTCTTTCACATTGCCGATGGCGCCATCACATTGTCGATGGCTCGATCACATTTGAAAAAATGTGAGTATCTTGTTTTAAACCGAGCTCTGTGAAATATTTTTAGTGCTGAGCCAAAGAGGAGGTTGGAACAATGTTACATGACGATTATGTGGACCAGCATCTATTTCACGGTAAAGAAATCACTCAAGATGTTTCTCCTCGTAAAAGAAAACACACGAGTTGATATTTGGTACAAGGTCTAGCAACGTCATTATGGGGTATTTCTTATCGAAACTGCATCTAAAATGATGAGAAAAATGTTCTACATGGCATGACATTCTTCGATTTTTGAACAACAAGCATGCTCTTTAAAAACGTATATTTTATAAAACGTGCTTATCTTTTTCAGCCTTGTTTTGGTCGAGGGGGCTCTACAACGGAAGTGTCGAGGGCTCTCATTTTAACAGATCACAAAAATGTGAAAGAGCCACCGTTTAGTAGGGGTGAACCTGAACACTCTGAAAGGATTGTCTTCAAACCTAGGATAAAGAGTAGATTGTAAAAAGTAAAAGTTGGCTGCAACAAGAACCATAACTCTTCCTGGTCCAATTTTTCAATTATTCCCGACTTTAAAAATATTTGATCGGAGCAACTTTAAAACTCTTAGAATTAACGTGAAACTTAAAATATAGATAGCTGGTGACAAGGAAAAGTGCAGTGCCTAAGAAGCATAATCTACCTTTTCTAGATTTTGAGTAATCTTCTTTTTTTCATTTTTTAATGAATTTTATGATACCCGGAGCATAGCTTGAACTCTATAAAAGATATTGTCTTGAACCTTAAAAGTAAAATAGATTGTAAGAAGTAGAAGTGCAATGCTCAAGAATAGTAAATCTACCTGGTTACAGATTTCAATTATCTCCTCCTAATATTTTTTGTCCACAGCATAACAATATCATAACACTATGAAGTGAATTGATGTGAAACTAAAAACATAGATAGATAATGACGAGAAGTGCAGTGTGCAAGAAGCATTACTCTAACTTTTCCTGTTCGAGTTATTTCCCCTTTTATTACTTTATATTGAATTTTTGTCAGGAACATGACTTGAATACTATGAAAAGGAAGGACTTGAAATTTAAAACAAAGATAGATGATATGAAAGAGAACAATAGCTCTACATGATCCAAATTTTGAATTATCTCCTCACTTAATTTTTTACCGGAAGTGAATTGATGTGAAACTAAATTACAGATAGCTGGCGACAAGGCGAAGTGCAGAACCACAAAATCATAAATCTTTT